>JAVSCE010008481.1:0-190475 GCA_032199065.1 Smutsia gigantea
GGCCTCAACATTCATTCTCCATACTGCCATAAAAGTAGATTTTTAACCACTAAGAGGCAAAAGAAACATGATAAATAGAATATTTTCTCACCTATTCTGTCTGGCATGATGGTACTTACCTAATCTGAGGCTGTATATGAAATGCTAGTTGAGGGATTAGGTGCTGTAAGAAAGGATGTCAGGACGAGTACAGAATTTTGAAGATTTGGGTGGGAGATGGATGTCTGTCTCCTGATCCCGTAATCATATTCATTCCTACGCCAGCATGCACTATCTATTATGAGAGTGATTTTAGAAATAAAAACTTATGTCTCCATTCATTTTTTTGTGGGGAAGACAAAATAAAAATGAGATAAATTGAAATTGAATTTTCCTCAGGAGCTATAAATCTGTATGATAGTGAAAACTTAACACCGTACACTGACACTTCAGAATCTCTTTAGCTTTGGAAATGTGTTGCTGGGGGAAAAAAGAAAGAAAAATTTCATTTCTCCTCTCCCTACTGCATCTGAGAGTTATCTCACCTATGCCCAGATACCCTCAACTGTTAACACTTGTGTTACCATGGAAACCTAGCTCCTTTCTTTGCTTCTGTGAAATGTTGGAAAAGGTGGAATGAAGTGGGAAATACACTGTGTTCTGGGGACTTTCTGATGACAGCAAGGGGCAAGTATGCAAGGAATTTAAAGGCAAGTTAGGAGAGAGCATTTTAATGTGAGCCGTGCTTCTTGGCTATAAAACCCTGATTCCTATTGCTTCCTATTAAAGTCTACATGTATCTGATTAACCATAAAGGGGGAGGACAAATTAAGTGCATTTAGCACCTGTGAAATGCTGGCGATTGTAGAGAGCAGAAGACATTTTCTTGGTCTCTGAGGCTCCTAATACAGTTCAGAAACAGAAGTATATATGAAGAATGGAAAGGAGGGGCAAAATAAACTTTCTCTTTTGAAAATATGTCATCTCAGTACTTTTGAAAAGGAAAAGAATTGAATGCAGAAAAAAAGTGAATATGTAACCGAATCAATGAAAGAAACCTTTTGGTTGGGAAAGTAAATGTTTCAAACAGCAATTTTAAGCAGAAAAGGATTCCTGAAGGAAAAAGCTTAATTATTAAAATATAGGAAGAAAAAGAAATAGCCTGAAAAATCTTAAGAGCTTGAAGGTTCAGAGGTAAATAGAGCTTTAGTGTGGTTCAGTTCACACAGCCAAACAGTGTTGCTTGCATACCCAGCAGTTTCCCTTTTTGTTTCCTAAAATAAAAAAATGAGATGAATCAGAATTAATCATTAAAGACAGTGTTTTCCCTTCTGCTCACATTTAGTCTAGAAGTAGGCACATGACTCAATTCTCATCTCTGGAACAGAATAAAGGCCTTCAGATTTGGAGGATTTTTGGGATTCTGACAAGAGTAAGATTTCCCCCATTGTTTTGAATTACTCTCCTTTCTTCATTTTTGCACACTGAAATAAGAGAATAGGGCCACCATCTTTGGGCTGTGATACCTTATGGCCAAGTTGAAAATCAGCAAGCTTCAGATTGCTAAGAAGGATGAGAAGAATCTAGGTCCTGAAAGATAAGACTGAGCTGTCAAACCAATACTAGAAATGCCCACCTTTGGATTTATGGCTAAGTAAACAGCTAGTATCTTTTAATTTAAGTCTGTTAGATTTTCTGTGTCTTATAGTCAGATATATCCCAACTGTTGTAGAAAGAGTGAGGGATTCAAGACAAAATAGTACTTAAAAAAATTAGCAAGCACTTGTGAGCTTTTTCCTTCAGGAATCCTTTTCTGCTTAAAATTGCCATTTGAAATATTTTATTCTGCTAATATCCTGAATGGTATTTCAAAGACATTACAGTGTTTATTGAGCACTTGCTATGTTTATTATTCCAGACTCTGGTGATACAACGGACAGTTCATCTGAAGATCTTGCATTCTAACAGGAAATAAATACATACATAAACAGAAGACACAGATGTTAAATAACTGATTGTATGTTTCCATTATGTAATGACAATTATAATTTATGCTTGTAAGAAGGAAAAATTAGAGATTACAAGGATGTAATAATAATAAAATATTACAGAATATATAACCAAATAGCTGAATAAAATTACAGAAACCCTTTCCAAGTACAAGATAATATAATGTATAATTTATAAGTGAATTCCTAGAGGTCAAGAGAAATAGAGTAAACTGGAAAGGGCTTAATCAAGGAACGCTGTCTGGGGAAATCAACCTCCATCATCAGGTTTTGAAGGAAGTAGGCAAAAAATGGAGTACTCCAGATGTAAAGAACGAAAAGAGCAAAAGGAGAAAGCAGGAATGAAGAGTTAAATTAGAGAAATACAGAATCATTTGATTATTTAATTCTCTATAGAAGTGCCATTCTAAGGACAACTATCAGGAAAAATTCAGAAGCCAGAAGTCTCAAAGGAAGAATGTAAACTGTATAAAAATAATATAGGGAAAAATAACACAGAAGAAGAAGTAGAGTACAAGAGAACACTTGAAATTAAGGCATTATTCCAAACAATGAATAATTTATAATGTGGGCATCATAAAAGAATCATCCTAAGAAGTAATTATGGACTTGAGGCCATCAACAAGGTGGGGTTCAAACTTTCACAAATAAAGTAGAAAGAAAAATAAGGAGTATCAAAAAGTGAAGACAGGTGGAAAGACAATTTTTGCTTATGGTTATTTTTTCATGGTAGCTATTATTGACATGCATTATGTAAAACTGAATGGAATTTGATTGAAATGAAAAATTTCAATAGACTAGTAATACATAAAGATAGTCTTTTTTGGCAAATAGTTTAATATACAATGTTTTTCCTACAATGCCTTTTTGTACCTTGCCATAGAAAAATATTTTCAATAAAGAAGCTGTAAGGAATAATAAATTACAGATTAGTGACACACTTTAGAGATTTAAAAACCCATATATGTGCCATATGTAATGGTATGGCAACAATAATAAGTACTTGTAATAAAAAACAGAAGTTTGTTAGACATCATGTGACTTCTGGTCAAATATGGGTGTAGTATGCTATTTTCTAATCTTATTTTCTGTACAAATATAAGAATATTTTTTAAAAATTAAGCTACATTAGGCATATGAACACACCTTGATCTTGTTCATAATGATATAACTAGTATTTGTCATGCTTTGCCATTTCCAAAGCTCTTTCTCACATATCTAAGAAGCTTTTTGTTTATTCACAACTACAACAAAATAATTATTAGGTGCAGCTATACAAATACATGATATAAAGGTGCTAAACTAACATTATTACCACTCCTTCTGCCAGGATTGCTGGAGTTATATAATATATAGGGTGAAACACCCTCATATGAAGAAAACAATGAGAAAATCCTGGTAATGATGGGTTTTTTGGGACTGTTAAGTGAACTGGGAGAAAGTAGTGCTGGTTTAGACCTGGGGCAATAAGCAACTAGCCTCATCATGGGAGAATAAAAAAGAAAAATAACTGTTGTAAATCTGCTTGTGCTTCTCACCATTGCCTCAGGAAAATGATTCCAGGTCCTGGCATATATGGTGACTCAGAGTCTGGTCCAAGTAGACTGAAAAGGACAAACAAGGCCACACGTAAGCCCTGTGCTGTGAGGATTCAAGAAACTCCTTAGGCCCTAAACAACTTAGGACATTTGCCAGCCCAAACTGCCTGCTGTAATTCCTTGGGCTGGTGAGTTACAGCCTAAGTGCCACTCCTCCTGACGTCGTTTCTCTCTGGGGAAGCAGAAGGTTAGTTGTAGACCTAGGAGTGACTGGCTGTGGTTTTCTCGAGTTTTGGGTTCTCCAGTCTAGAAATTTTTTTTCACCCCCTGAGCAACTTGGTGTGACTCAGAATGAGGTCTAGTAAGGTGGTCAACCATCCTGGTTTACCTGAGACTGTTCTGGTTTTAGTCCATCATCCCAGAAAACCCCTCAGTCCTAGTGGGTCACCCTACATCTATCTTCATACACATTTCCAGAGAAAAATGAATGCACATATCAAATAACAATATATTTTAGAAGTTCAACTATTTAAAAACAGACTATAGATTCCATCAGAAGCATAAACATTAGAGTGTACCAACATTTAAAATTAGCCTAAAAACATACTAAAAATGATAAAGGATAATGTTAGCCATGTAAAAACAAAGAAACAGACAAAAAGAAACCAGGTGGACATATTGCAATGAAATGTATAGTATTTGAAATAAAGAACAAGAAAATAAGATAACATGGCAAAAGGGATACATATAGTTAAAGGACACATAAGTTCATTGGAAGACCTGAATGAGGTAATCTCACAGAAGGAAGAAGGGAAGTTTAAAGAAATAGAAAAAGGAAAAACCAAGAGAGATGGAAACAGAAGAAGTGACAACAATGCAGATAATAGGAATCCCCAAGAGAAAAAGAAGGAAAAATAGATGGATGACTTCCTAGAGAAATGAGAGTGTTAAATTTCCCATGAATGAATGGATGGATAAACAAAAGGCCTCAGACTGAAGGCCCCTGGAGTATTTGTTAAAGGAGAGTGATATGGAAAACCCATGCTTACAGAGATTATAGTGAACTTGGGGATATCCAAGACAGAGAACTAAGAGTTTACAGTATGAAAGATTGACATCAGATTAAACATCAAATTTTTCAATAGTAATCTTTTCAATTAGAAGAACAACCGAGTAAGATTTTCAAAATATTGAAGGGGAAACAACTTAGAAACTGAAGTTTTATATTCAGCCAAAGTATCATTCAAATATGAGAATAAGATACAAATATTCTCAGGCATAGAAGGTCTCAGAATATTGCCACACAGAGACCCACATTGGAAACAATGGCTGAGTACTTAAGGAAAAGGTGATGTTGCACAATATGTATGAATAAAAGGTGATCAAATATTTCAGTGAAATGAATTACTGTCTCTAAAAATGTGTAAGACCAAAGAAATAAGAGAGAATATATCCATAATTCCTCAGATTTAAAGTCTGGATAATATCAACATGATGGGAGTACATGAAGAAATTTGAGAGAATGTCGAAGGTGTTCTTGTCTTATTAAGGGGAGATTTTATATATTAGTATTCACAAAAAGAAAAAAAGAATATTATGGAAAAGGAAAAGTATTAAAATTGAATTTTAAAATATTGAAAAAATAAGATAGGCAAAATAGATTCTAAGTAGCAATAATTATAAAAAACTAAACTCACCAGTTAAGAGAAAAAAATCCATTAAAAAAATCTTTAAGAAAGGTGCACCTAAAGGATACAAAAATACAAAGGACATAGAAAAATTCAATGAAAAAGTATGTTAGAAGTTCTATCAGGTAAATTATTAGCCAAAGGAAAGCTGGTATAATGATGTTAGTATCATATTAAATTCATAAGTCAGAAGTATTCTTAGGCATGGAAAGAATTACTATTCAATGATCATAGAGTTTTTACCATATATGCATTAATAAAATAGCCTCAAATTATATAAAGCAAAAACTAATAAAACCATAAGGAGAGTTGATAAATCCACTCTTATCATGCATCTTCCCCTCTCAGTTACTGATAAGTCAAGCAGACAAAATTGCAGCAATATTGAAGATTTGAATAACCAATTAACAAAACTGGACTAATGGATATATGTAGAATTCTGTAACCAGTGTTTAGTAGAGCATACATGTTTTTTCCCAAAACCTAAAGAACGCTTGCAAAAACTGATCATATACTAGATCATAAAGAACATCTCAATACGTTTCAAGGAATAGGTCATTCAGACCCTGAATTAATAATTACAATAGAACTTTATAAAATAACAAAAAGGCAAATGAAGAATCCATATATTTGGAAATTCAAAAATTCATAATGCTAAATAACTTGGGTTAAAGAAGAAATTTAAAAACACTTGGAATGGAGCAATAATGAAAATACATGAAAATAGACATACAGAAAAGTGGTTCTTTGATGAAAATTTATAGTTTTAATGCTTGAAAAAGAAGACAAAATAGCTAAGTGCACTTCTTTAGAAGTTAAAAATAGCTTAAGAGAAATAGAAGGAAAGAAATATAAGAGAGAAAATCAATGAAAGAAAAAAACACAATAGAAGAAGTCAACAAAGCCAAAAAATGGTCCTTTTAAAAATAATTTTTAAAAAATTGGCAGTATCAATAAAGATAAGAACAACAAAAGCACAAACAATATTGCAGGGAGAAGAGAATATAACTATAGATAAATTAGAGATGAAAAATATTATAAGAATACTATCAACAACTACACCAAAGATTTTGAAATGTAGACAGAATGGACAAATATATAACTTGTAAACCAATTGAAGAAGAAACAAAATATTTGAATATGTTCCATATAACTATGAAAGAAACTAAATTAGTGGTTAAAACCTTTCTACAGAAACTCTATTGAATATATAATCTTATTTCCTCAATAAATAAATTGCAAGAAAAAAAGAGATGGAGGCAGAAACTACAGATTAAAAGGGATTTAAGATTCATGTTAACCAAATGCAATATAAAGGGCTTATTTGAATCCTGATTCAAACAAACTGTAAAAAAATATTACAAGGTAATTGAACATTGGATATTTGATGATATGTTTACAACTACTTTAGATGCTGTAATAGTATTGGGTTTATAGCTTCTAAAATAGCTCATCTTTTAGAAATATATACTGAAATGTTACAAATCCATGTATGTGTGGAACTTCAATATTTAGCAGAGAAAAGATATCATAATAGTGGGAAAACAGTACTGTTCAATAAATCAAGCTAGAAAAAAGTGATTATGGGAAAAAATAAAATTGAATTCCTACCTTAAACCATATACAGAAGTCAACTCCAGATGGATGTCAAAACAAAACCTAATGGTTAGTTTAAAATATAGGTGAATATTTTTTAGATTTTGCAGTAGAAAAGAATTTCTTTAAAAAGACCAAAATCTTTGATTTAAATATGTTATGTGTGATTATATCAAGTTTGAAAGCCACTGTTCATGAAAACATAAATATACAAGTACAAACTGGGGGAAGATATTCAAAACACACATACAAAACCCAATAAATGATTAATATCAAGAAAAATGAAATGCACTTCTCCAAATCAACAAGCAAAGTAGAAGCAACCCAATAGAAAAGTGGAAAAAAAGCATCAATAAACTTTTCACTGAAGAGGAAGGACATGTGGCCAATTTACATATGAAGAAATATTCAATATCATTAGTGATCAAAGAAAGTCAGCTAGATACCATTTTGATTGGCAAAATCAGATGTTTTAAAATATCAAATATTAGAGAAGAGCCACAGAATCTCTCCAAGGTTGCAGACGTAGTTCAAATAGATACAATCAATTTAGAAAATCAGATTGGCATTATCTCTTATACCAAAATATTCATATTCCCTGTGACTCAGTAATACTAATGTTAGGCGTATACCCGAAATAAACTCTTACAAATGTTCAACAGTAGACATGTACAAGAATATTCAGCAACTTTATTCATAATAACAAAAACAAAAAGCAAAATCTTCGAAACAATCCAGATGCCAATCAGTCGGAGAATGAATTGATAAATCATGGCAGGTTCGTAGTAGAGAATTTTATACAAGGGTTAAAACAAGTGAACCATAACGATATGCAGTCATATGGATGACATTGTCATATTTATTAAAATGAAATACGCCACAAAGTTGCTCTTTTAATAAATTTAAACAACTAAAATTTTCATAAATGTGGTTTTTTTGTAAAATTAACATGAAAAATTTTAAACCAATTTATTTATTTATATTTATATTTTTATTTATATTTTTTTATTTTGCTGTTATTAATATACAATTACATGACCAACATTATAGTTACTAGACTCCCCCTATTATAAAGTCCCCACCACATACACCATTGCAGTCACTGTCCATCAGCCTAGTAGGATGTTATAGAATCACTACTTGTCTTCTCCGTGTTATACTGCCTTCCCTGTATCCCCCACCCCACCCCCACCCCCGCTACATTATGTGTGCTAATTGTAATAGCCCTTTTTCCCCCTTATCCCTCCCTTCCCACCCCTCTCCCCCAGTCCCTTTCCCTTTGGTAACTGTTCCATTATTGGGTTCTGTGAGTCTACTGCTGTTTTGTTCCTTCAGTTTTTTCTTTGTTCCTATACTCCACAGATAAGTGAAATCATTTGATACTTGTCTTTCTCCGCCTGGCTTATTTCACTCAGCATAATACCCTCTAGCTCCATCCATGTTGTTACAAATGGTAGGATTTGTTTTCTTCTTATGGCTGAATAATATTCCATTGTGTATATATACCACATCTTCTTTATCCATTCATCTACTGGTGGACACTTAGGTTGCTTCCATTTCTTGGCTATTATAAATAGTGCTGCGATAAACATAGGGGTGCATATGTCTTTTTCAAACTGCGCTGATGTATTCTTAGGGTAAATTCCTAGGAGTGCAATTCCTGGGTCAAATGGTATTTCTATTTTGAGTCTTTTGAGGAACCTCCATACTGCTTTCCACAATGGTTAAACTAGTTTACATTCCCACCAGCAGTGTAGGAGGGTTCGCCTTTCACCACATCCTTGCCAACATTTGATGTTGTTTGTCTTTTGGATGTTGGCCATCCTAACTGGTGTGAGGTGATATCTCATTGTGGTTTTAATTTGCATTTCTCTGATGACTAGTGATGTGGAACATCTTTTCATGTGCCTGTTGGTCATCTGAATGGAGAAGTGTCTGTGCAGCTCCTCTGCCCATTTTTAATTGGCTTATTTGCTTTTTGTTTGTTGACGTGTGTGAGCTCCTTATATAATTTGGATGTCAACCCCTTACCGGTTATGTCATTTATGAATATATTCTCCCATACTGTAGGATGTCTTTTTGTTCTACTGATGGTATCCATTGCTGTACAGAAGCTTTTTAGTTTGATATAGTCCCACTTGTTCATTTTTGCTTTTGTTTCCCTTGCCTGGGGAGATATGTTCATGAAGAAGTTGCTCATGTTTATGTCCAAGAGATTTTTGCCTATATTTTTTTCTAAGATTTTATGGTTTCATGACCTACATTCAGGTCTTTGATCAATTTTGAGTTTACTTTTGTGTATGGGGTTAGATAATAATCCAGTTTCATTCTCTTACAGGTAGCTGTCCGGTTTTTCCAACACCAGCTGTTGAAGAGGCTGTCATTTCCCCATTGTATATCCGTGGCTCCTTTATCATATATTAATTGACCATATATGCTTGGGTTTACATCTGGGCTCTCTATTCTGTTCCACTGGTCTGTGGGTCTGTTCTTGTGCCAGTACCAAATTGTCTTGATTACTGTAGCTTTGTAGTAGAGCTTGAAGTCAGGGAGCGTAATTCCCCCTGTTTTATTCTTCCTTCTCAGGATTGCTTTGGCTATTCGGGATCTTTTGTGGTTCCATATGAATTTTAGAACTATTTTCTCTAGTTGATTGAAGAAAGCTGTTGGTATTTTGATAGGGATTGCATTGAATCTGTAGATTGCTTTAGGCACGATGGCCATTTTGACAATATTAATTCTTCCTAGCCAAGAGCATGGGATGAATTTCCATTTATTAGTGTCCTCTTTAATTTCTCTTAACAGTGTCTTGTAGTTTTCAGGCTATAGGTCTTTCACTTCCTTGGTTAGGTTTATTCCTAGGTATTTTATTCATTTGGATGTGATTGTGAATGGAATTGTTTTCCTGATTTCTCTTTCTGTTAGTTCATCGTTAGCGTATAAGAATGCAACAGATTTCTGCGTATTAATTTTGTATCCTGCAACTTTGCTGCATTCAGATATTAGATCTAGTAGTTTTGGAGTGGATTCTTTAGGGTTTTTATGTACAGTATCATGTCATCTGCAAACAGGGTCAGTTTAACTTCTTCCTTGCCAATCTGGATGCCTTTTATTTCTTTGTGTTGTCTGATTGCCATGGCTAGAACCTCCAGAACCATGTTTAATAAAAGTGGGGAGAGTGGGCATCCTTGTCCTGTTCCCAATCTTGAAGGAAAAGCTTTCAGCTTCTCGCTGTTAAGTATCATGTTGGCTGTGGGTTTGTCATATATGGCCTTTATTATGTTGAGGTACTTGCCCTCTATACCCATTTTCTTGAGAGTTTTTATCATGAATGGATGTTGAATTTTGTCAAATGCTTTTTCAGCATCTGTGGAGATAATCATGTGGTTTTTGTCTTTGTTTTTGATGATGTGGTGGATGATGTTGATGGATTTTCTAATGTTGTACCATCCTTGCATCTCTGGGATGAATCCCACTTGATCATGATGGATGATCTTTTTGATGTATTTTTGAATTCAGTTTGCTAATATTTTGTTGAGTATTTTGGCATCTATGTTCATCAAAAATATGGGTCTGTAATTTTCTTTTTTTGTGGTGTCTTTGCCTGGTTTTGGTATTAGAGTGATGCTGGCCTCGTAAAATTAGTTTAGGAGTATTCTCTCCACTTCTACTTTTTGGAAATCTTTAAGGAGAATGGGTAGTAAGTCTTCACTAAATATTTGATAAAATTCAGCAGTGAAACCATCTCGTCCAGGGATTTTGTTCTTAGATAGTTTTTTGGTTACCAATTCAATTTCTTTGCTGGTAATTGGTCTATTCAGATTTTCTGTTTCTTCCTAGGTCAGCCTTGGAAAGTTGTATTTTTCTAGAAAGTTGTCCATTTCTTCTAGGCTATCCAGTTTGTTGACATATAATTTTTCATAGTATTCTCTCATAATTCTTTGTATTTCTGTGGTGTCCGTAGTGATTTTTCCTTTCTCATTTCTGATTCTGTTTATGTGTGTAGACTCTCTTTTTTTCTTGATAAGTCTGGCTAGGGCTTTATCTATTTTGTTTATTTTCTCGAAGAACCAGCTCCTGCTTTCATTGATTCTTTCTATTGTTTTATTCTTCTCAATTTTATTTATTTATGCTTTAATCTTTATTATGTCCCTCCTTCTACTGACTTTGGGCCTCATTTGTTCTTCCTTTTCTAGTTTCATTAACAGTGAGTTTGTTCATTTGGGATTGTTCTTCTTTCCTGAGGTAGGCCTGTATTGCAATATATTTCCCTCTTAGCATGGCCTTCGCTGCATCCCACAGATTTTGTGGTGTTGAATTATTGTTGTCATTTGTCTCCATATATTGCTTGATGTCTGTTTTTATTTGGTTCTTGATACATTGATTATTTAGGGGCATGTTATTAAGCCTCCATGTGTTTGTGGGATTTTTCATTTTCTTTGTGTAATTTATTTCAAGTTTCATACCTTTGTGATCTGAGAGCTGGTTCATACAATTTGAATGTTTTTAAATTTACTGAGGTTCTTTTTGTGGCCTAATATATGATCTATTCTTGAAAATTTTCCATGTGCACTTAAGAAGAATGTGCATCCTGTTGCTTTTAGATGGAGTGTTGTGTAGATGTCTGTTACATCCATCTGTTCTAGCGTGTTGTTCAGTGCCTCTGTTTCCTTACTTATTTTCTATCTGGTTGATCTGTCCTTCAGAGTGAGTGGAGTGTTGGAGTCTTCTAGAATGAATGCACTGCCTTCTATTTCCCCCTTTAATTCTGTGAGTATTTGTTTCACATATGTAGGTTATCCTGTGTTGGGTACATAGATATTTATAATAGTTATATCCTCTTCTTGCACTGACCCTTTTAACATTTTGTAATGTCCTTGTTTGTCTCTTGTGACTTTCTTTGTTTTGAAGTCTATTTTGTCTGATACAAGTACTGCAACTCCTGCTTCTTTCTCCCTATTAGTTGCATAAAATATCTTTTTCCATCCCTTTACTTTCAGTCTTTGTATGTCTTTGGGTTTGAAGTGAGTCTCTTGTAGGCAGCATATAGATGGGTCATGTTTTTTTATCCATTCAGTAACTCTCCGTCTTTTTATTGGGACCTTCGGACCATTTACATTTAGGGTGATTATCGTTAGGTATGTACTTATTGCCATTGTAGGCTTTAGATTCATGGTTACCAAAGGTTCAGGGCAATTCCCTTACTATCTGTCTATTTTAACTTACTTTGTATACTATTACAAACACAACAAAAATGTTCTTTTTTTCCTCTTTTTTCTTCCTCCTCCATTCTTTATATGTTGTGAATCATATTCTCTACTCTTTGTCTTCCCTTGCTTGACATCTGTTTAGCCTTAGGAATTCCATCTATAGGAGTTCCTCCAAAATGCACTGTAGAGGTGGTTTGTGGGAGGTAAATTCTCTCAGCTTTTGCTTATCTGAAAATTGTTTAATCCCTCCTTCAAATTTAAATGATAACAATTCCAAGTAGAGTATTCTTGGTTCAAGGACCTTCTGCTTCATTGCATTAAATATATCATGCCACTCCCTTCTCGCCTGTAAGGTTTCTGTTGAGAAGTCTGATGATAGCCTGATGAGTTTTCCTTTGTTATGTCATCTTTTTTCTCTCTCTAGCTGCTTTTAAAAGTCTGTCTTTATCCTTGATCTTTGCCATTTTAATTATTATATGTCTTGATGTTGTCTTCCTTGGGTCCCTTGTGTTAGGAGATCTGTGCACCTCCATGGCTTGAGAGATTATCTCCTTCCCCAGATTTGGGAAGTTTTCAACAGTTACCTCTCAATGACACCTTCTATCCCTTTTTCTCTCTCTTCTTCTTCTGGTACCCCTATTATGCAAATATCGTTCCGTCTGGATTGGTCCCACAGTTCTCTCAGTATTCTTTCATTCTTAGAGATTCTTTTTTCTTTCTGTGCCTCAGCTTCTTTGTATTCCTAATTTCTTTAATTTCTATTCCACTTACCATCTCTTCTACTACATCTAATCTGCTTTTAAATCCCTCCATTGTATGTTTCATTCAGATATGGAATTTCTTAATGATTGAATCTCCAACTTAAATTCGTTCCTGAGGTCTTGAATATTTTTCTGTATCTACATAAGCATGTTTATAATTTTTATTTTGAACTCTCTTTCAGGAAGATTGGTGAGTTTGGCTTCATTTGACCCTCTTTCTGGTGTTTCTGAGATTTTGGTCTGAACCATGTTCTCTTGTCGTTTCATATTTCTGTGTGGTGCCCACTAGTGTGCAGAAACCCTAGTCTCTGGAGCTGCTTAGCCCCTTCAGTGAGGTTGGGGGTCGTAGGGGAGCAGAGCTGGTGCCTGGGGGGAGGAAAGATCTGTTTCCTGATTCTCCTCTGTGGTGCCTGTCTCCAGTGTCAGAGTCAGTGGGCCAAGCACACATGTGTATACCTCTGTGCTTTGCATTTCTAGCTGTTGTAGGCGGGGCCTCCCTCTGGCTGGCCTGATACTTGCGCAGTGACTGTGGGTTTGCGAGCAGGTGCCTGCAGGCCAGTAGGAAGGCTCCCCAGGGTGTGTCAGCCTCTGAGCTGAGTAGGCTGCCAGGGGGATGGAGCACCTGAAGCTCCCCAAAGTTCCCAACCAGCAGGGCAGAGTGCGCCCAGACCACCTTGTCCAGCTCTCCCTTCTCCCGCTCAGCAAGCTCTGTGCAAACCCCACGCCTTCAGCAGCCCTCTTACTGCTAGGAAGCCTCTCAGACTCCCTACCTTTCCTCCGACACAGAGCGGCCAGGTGTGGATCCCCTCCTCCACAAACAGCTGGAATGTCAATTTCTCAAGCACTCTGCCTGTCCGAGCTCCCCAACTTCCAGAGCACCACACACTATAGGATTCTGCTCACAAAGCAGATCTCCAGGGCTAGGTGTTCAGCAGTCCCAGTCTTCCACCCCCTCCCCTGCTCCATTTCTCTTCCTCCCACCCGTGAGCTGGGGTGGGGGAAGGGCTTGGGTCCTGCCAGAGTAAGGCTTTCCTACATTACCCTGTTTCGTGAGGTCTGCTCTGTTGGTGAGGTCTGTTTTCGGTCTGGTTCAGCCTTCTTTCTTGTTGCTGTTCCAAGGTTAGTTGTATTAATTAACTGTATTTTTGTACTCTTTGTGGTTTTGGGAGGAGCTCTTCATCTCACCTCTCACGCCGCCATCTTGAACTCCCTCCATAAATGTGTTTTTAAGAAATACAGTTAAACTATGTAAAAATAAAAAGTGTAATGATGAACACATCAAAATGATGGATGGATTGAGTGGTGAGAGGCAGGAGGTTGAGATGATAGGGACTGTGTAGTTGCTTTTGAAGCATTTGGAGCTTTTGTTCGGGTGTTGAGTTCTCAGGTGCTTATTTCGTTATTAAAAATGACTAAATAATAAAAGTGAGCATTATGACTGGATGAGAATGTGACATGGATCAGAGATTATTAATCCATTATGTATGCCTGAGTTACCAGAAGCATTAGATTCAAATACTTTAATGTGTGAGCATTGAGAGCCGATAACAGAACTGGAAGAATATCCTTGCCTTTAAAGAATTTCCATGCAAATCATGGAAATCAAACATCATTCTGAAGAAGATTTAGACCATGAAATACAAAGGAGGGTCATGCTTGGCACATACCCACACAAAGGTTAAGGAGAAAGTGAAGTTTTTGAGATATGCTTTTTCTCACACACTATAATTATTAACCCTGCTGCCCCCCAACGTGGCATTCTCAAAATGTATATTCCAGGGTGAGTGAAGGTGGAAGGAGTGGGCACAGAAAGAAGGGAGAAGAGGAGATAGATAATACATAATTTATCCAAATACCACTCAATTTTTCTCAAAACAAAGTACTGTATATTCCACTGTCTCCAGTGAATCCTTTTATTCACAAAGCTTCTGACACTGATTCTTGCATTCTCAGAACAATCACATTGATTTTATTACAAACTCTGATATTTTGGAAGGCAATTCAGCGTAATGCAGTAAACCCTGGAGTTTGATATCATTTAGACCTAGTTTCATATGCTGGCTCCTTCATTTACAGGATAGGTTACTCAACCTCTATGAGACCCAGTTAGCTTATCTGTAAATCATGAGAATTGTTCATTATAGTTTGTATGGCATATAATGCAGCTTTCTTAGTCATAAAGTGTGAAGTTTTTGTCAAATAATATATGCCTATATGAGGAAACATGTGGTTCCCATTCCAGTGTGCCATAATTAGTGATTTCTAAGCTGCAGTGTCAGGAGACTTTCCATAACATCACTTGTAATGAGGAGCAATAAACAGGGTCCTAGAAATGAGCTTTGAAATTGGTTATCTTCAGTACTCTACTTGAAGTGGCTAGGATGAAGCATTTCTACAAGGCAGTGGCAGTGGTAGAGTCAAAGTTGTTCATATTCACTCAACAGATCTTAATTAAGTACAACTATTAAATAGGCTCTGTTTTAAATGCTGGAGATAACTACCAGTGAATAAAATCGATTCAGGTTCCCCCTCTCATAGAGTACAATAGTGTGGTAGGGGAAGATAATGGAAAATTAGATAAGTCCAAAATTCTAGTAAAGGGACATCTGGTTCAGGTCCAAGATGGTGATGTGGGAAAATCCTTAACTCACCTCCTCACACAAACATGATGGGTTTACAGCTGCATGTGGAATAATTCATCTTCTTAAAAACCTAAAAGTTGGGCAAATGATTACTACAAATCAGGTAACTGAAAAAAAAACTACCTTGAAGTGGGTAGAAGAGGCCGAGACACAATTTGCATCATAAACCCCTCACCTTGCATGTGTCTCACAACCTGGAGGGAATGAATCTGGAGCTTTTGGAAGTCCAAAACCTGGTGATTCTCCCTGAGGAGTGATGGGTTCAAACCATCCCAACTGTTAAGACATGCACTTACAAGATGCGCCCCCAAAACATCTAACTTTGAAACTCAGCAAGGCTCACATCTTGAGACCCACAAGACTGTCATGATTTGAGAAACCAGTCTGAAAGGAATCACACCCTCAGACTCACCTGCCCCAGGGCCTAGCTTAGAGGTAGCCAATCACACTGAGACTCACCTGCTTATATTAAAGTGTTGGCTTAAGGATCAGGCATCTAATTTAACATACACATCTAGTAGTCTGCTGGAACACTCTGCGGATGGAGACTGGCAGGTACCATCTTCATGCGTTCCCTTTGCTGTGCTCTAGAGAACCAGTATCTCCCAGCAGGGAGCTTTTACATGGATCTGGTGTCCCAGTTTTTGTGGCTGCTACCTAGGAGATGCCTCTTGATCTCCTGGATCTGGAGAAAGGGGAGCTTGCGTTCCTAGTTCCATTGGACTGTGATAATTGGTGTCACCTAGAAAGGAACTCATACCCCAAATTTTGTGACTGTTCCAGTGGACACTTTCACATTGCCTGGGTCTGGTAGACAGTGGAGTTTATGCTCATGGGTCCCACAGGACTGTAACAAATGGAGAAAGAGTTCTTAAACAGCTACCACCCCCAGGGCTTAGCAAGAGGCAGCTAACCCAGGGGCTCGGTCTTTCTCTGAAGCAGGCTTATTAACTAATCATCATGACTGTGGCCTGAGCAGCAGGCTTCTAATTAAACATGTATCTTGGGGCTGACTATAATCCTTTCTGGAGACCTCAAAGTGCAGGCACTATCTTTGCATTCATCCTCTGTCAGGCTCCAGAGTGTCAGTGTCTCCCAGGGGGGAGCTTTACACATGACTGGTGCCCTGATTTTTGCAGCTGCTACCCAGGGGAGGCCCCATGATTGCTTGGCTCTGGTGGCTGGGGGGCTTACATTCTTGGGTCCCACAGGATTGTGGCAATCAGAGAGATGGTCCTTGGCAGGCTGCCATCCCCAGGGCCCTGCACAGACAGTGAATTGAGCCACACTCCTATCTTTCTATGAAGGAGGTCTCTTTGCTTGTCTTGGAGCTTTGGCCTGAGAGGCAGGCTTCAGACTTGTGGTTTAGTAGCCTACAGAGCTTCCCTCAAGGAACATAGGCTGTGGACATTTTCTTGATGCTCTCCCTCTGTCTTGCTCCAGCTCACCAATATTACCCAGAAAAGGGCTTAATACACTTGTCTTAAGCCCCAGTTTCTGTGACTGCTGCCCAGGGGACACCTCAAGATCTTCTAGCTCTGGTGGCCAGTGGGGCTTATACTTGTGGTCCCATGGGACTGTATATATATTTGTGTACTTTTAAAAGCTGATTCCTGAGAGTCTGGTTTCTGGTTACCTGAATCTAGGTGCTTTGATCTTACTGTTTGAACACTGACAGATCTTGGCACATCTTTAACTACTGGTAACTATTAAAAATATAATAGGCTGCTTGTATAACCACAACGGATTTAAGAAACACCAAGAGCTGAGGCAGGATTGAATGACAAATTTCATCTCCTATGTGAGAGCACTCGTTCAAGTCTGGGAGTGGTGGTTGTTTCATCTACCATGGAGAAACCCACACAGAGAGTCAAGAAAAATGAAGAAACAGAGGAATATGTTTCAGGTGAAAAAAACAAGATAAAACCTCAGGAAAAAACAGTGAAATAGTAATAAGTAATTTATCTGAATAAGAGTTCAAAGTAATGGTCATAAAGATGCTCACCAAATTGGGGAGAACACAGTGAGAACTTAAAGAGAAGAAAAGTATAAGAAGGTATCAAATAGAAGTCACAAAGCTGAATAATACAATAACAGTACTGAAAAATACACTAGAGGGGCTCAACAGCAGGCTAGATGAAGCAGAAAAAAGATCAGTCAATTCAAAGACAAGGTGATGGAACTCACCCAATCAGAGCAGCAAAAAGAAAGGGTAATGGGAAAAAAGTGAAGATAGCTTAAGGGATTTGTAAGATAACATCAAAAAGATAACATTTGCATGGTAGGGTGCCCAGAAAGAGGAGAGAGAAAGGGGAAGAAATCTTATTTGAAAAAATATTAGCTGAAAGCTTTTCTAACATGGTCTAGAGCCAGGAAGCCCAAAGAGTTCCCAATAAGAGGAACCCAAAGAAACCCACACCAAGACACATTATAGTTAAAATGTCAAAAGCTAATGGCAAGAAGAGAATATTAAAAGCAGCAAGAGAAGACAACTTGTTTCATACAGGGTAACCCCCGTAAAGCTAGCAGCAGATTTTTCAGCAGAAGTTTGCAGGACAGAAGGAAGTGTCATGATATATTCAAAGTGCTGAAAGAAAAAACTTTCCAACCAAGAAAACTCTATGCAGCAAAGCTATCATTCAGAGGCAAGGGAGAAAGAATTTTTCAAACAAGCAAAAGCTAAAGGAATTCATCACCACTAAACAAGCCTTACAAGAAATGTTAAAGAGACTTCTTTAAGCTGAAAAGAAATGAAGATAATTAGTAACAAGAATACATATGAAACAATAAATCTCACTAGAAAGGTAAATATACAGTAAAAGTGGGTTAATCACGTAAAAAGCTAGCACAAATGTTAAAAGACAAAAGTAGTAAAAATAACTATAATTACAACAATTAATTAAGGGATACACATGAAAAGTTGTAAAATGAAAAGATGAAAAGATGTAAAATGTCACATCAAAAACATAAAATGGGGGTTGGGAGTGTAGAATAATAAAATCAACTTTACCGTGGGCTCAAAAATGAGTTATCAACCTAAAACAGACTGTTGTAAGTTGTTAAATGTAAGCCTCATGGTAACCACAAAGCAAAAACTATAGTAAATGTACAAAAGATTATATATATCAGCCACGATGATATACATGTGTATATATAGCCGTAATGTGAAAGATTAGGCTTTGCTTTGGAAAAAATCGCTTACAAAAGTATAGGTACAGTATTATTTAGGGTACATTTCCATGTATGGTCTATTCTCTAACATCTTTTTTTCTGGTTTATGTGTAGATTGTGAGTTTCAAAATTCTTGTCATACTTTTGTGGTTAACATGATGACTTTAAGTTAGAATATAATTTTCCAGAATAACCTTTTCCAATTCGAAATAAGGACAACAGCTAGTTTCTTGCTGGGGTTACAATATTCTGTCATTTTACACAGAGGGAGAAGTATTCTTTGTCAGTTCTTATAGATGTGCATATTAGAAATAGTTTTACCACTCATTTCTTATGACCCCCAGAGTAGTCCTTAGCCAACCTCTGTCTTAACACGAGTAGTACATTACTGCTCTGTCTTCTTTAGTGACTGTTGACAAGGACAGTGTTCTGTTTGCTTGGGTTTTAGCAGTACTCAGCACATTGCATAAATTATTGTGTTAACTCATAAAATCTTTGCAAATACATGAATGATTTAATGGATTATAACTCTGCTTCTAAAGATCCTTTAACACACAGAGAAAATGGAAAGGGGAAAGAACAGGGATCTTTCTCAATGTCAAGGCGATGGAGATATAAATACTCCCTTAAAACTGGCCTTATCCCCAAAGAAACTTACAACTCAAAAACAGTAGGTCTGCAGTAGGCAAGACAGATGGCAGTCTTTGGGCTTGGTCTTTAGAAGTGCCAGGAAGAATTTGGAAAATCACCTCTTCTATTAACTGACTGCTGCCTGAAGCACTACACCTAGTCTTTTGATATAAAGTCTTTTTTTCCAGGTAGAGATTCAGGATGGCATGACAGGTGACACAGAGAACTCCTCCCAAAACCACAAATAGTACAAAAATATAGTTAATTAATATAACTAACCCTAAAACAACAAGAAGAAATAAGGCTGAACCAGACTGCATACAGACCTCACAAACAGAGCAGACCTCACGAAACAGGGTAACGTAGGAAAGCCTTAATCCAGCAGGAACCAAGCCATTCCCCCACCCCAGCTCACCGGTGGGAGGAAGAGAAACGGAGCAGGGAAGGGGGTGGAATTCTGGGACTACTAAACACCTAGCCCTGGAGATCTGCTTGTTGAGCAGAAACCTACAGTGTGTGGTGCTCTGGAAGTTGGGGAGCTCGGGCAGGTGGAGGGCCTGGGAGACTGACATTCCGGCTGTTGGTGGAGGAGGGGATCCACACCCGGCCACTCTGTGCCAGAGGAAGGGTGGGTGGTCTGAGAGGCTTCCTAGCAGCGAGAGGGCTATTGAAGGGGCGGGGTTTTCATGAAGTTTGCTGCACGGGAGAAGGGAGAGCTGGAAAAGGTGGTCTGGGTGCGCTCTGCCCAGCTGCTTGGGAACTTTGAGGAGCTTCAGGTGCTCCACCCCCTAACTGCCTACTCAGCTCTGAGTTCCTGCACTGTGACACACAGCCTGCCAAGCCTTCCTACTGGCCAGCAGGCACCTGCTCGCAAACCGGCAGTCACAGCGCTGGCGTCAAGCCAGCTGGAAGGAGGCCCCACCTACAACAGCTAGAGACGCAAAGCACAGAGGCATACACATGTGTGCTTGGCCCACAGGCTCTGACACCGGAGACAGGCAGGGCAGACAGGAATCAGGAAACAGATATTTCCTCCCCCCAGGCACCAGCTCCACTCCCCTATGACCCCAAACCTCACTCTAGGGGCTGAGCAGCTCCAGAGACTGGGGTTCCTGCACACTACTGGGCACCACACAGAAATATGAAATGTCGAAAGAACATGGTTCAGACCAATATCTCACAAACCCCAGAAAAAGGGCCAAATGAAACCAAACTCACCAATCTTCCTGACAGAGAGTTCAAAATAAAAATTATAAACATGCTTATGGAGGTACAGAAGAATATTCAAGAACTCAGGAATGAATTTAAGTCAGAGATTCAGTTATTAAGACATTCCATATCTGAAATGAAACATACAATGGAGGGATGTAAAAGCAGATTAGATGTAGTAGAAGAGACGGTAAGTGGAATAGAAATTAGAGAAGAGGAATACGAAGAAGCGGAGGCACAGAGAGAAAAAAGAATCTCTAAGAATGAAAGAATATAGAGAGAACTGTGTGACCAATCTAAACGGAACAATATTCGCATTATAGGGGTACCAGAAGAAGAAGAGAGAGAAAAAGGGATAGAAGGTGTCATTGAGGAGGTAACTGTTGAAAACTTCCCATATCTGGGGAAGGAGATAGTCTCTCAAGCCATGGAGGTGCACAGATCTCCGAAAACAAGGGACCCAAGGAAGACAACATCAAGACATATAATAATTAAAACGGCAAAGATCAAGGATAAATACAGACTTTTAAAAGCAGCTAGAGAGAGAAAAAAGATGACATACAAAGGAAAACCCATCAGGCTATCATCAGACTTCTCAACAGAAACCTTACAGGCGAGAAGGGAGTGGCATGATATATTTAATGCAATGAAGCAGAAGGTCCTTGAACCAAGAATACTCTACTTGGAATTGTTATCATTTAAATTTGAAGGAGGGATTAAACAATTTTCAGATAAGCAAAAGCTGAGAGAATTTACCTCCCACAAACCACCTCTACAGTGCATTTTAGAGGTACTCATATAGATGGAAGTATTCCTAAGGCTAAATAGATGTTACCCAAAGGCTAGACAGAGTACAGAATATGATTCATAACATACAAAGAATGGAGGAGGAAAAAAAAAACAAGCTTTAGGTTGTGTTTGTAATAGCATACGAAGTGAGTTAAATTAGACTGTTAGATAGTAAGGGAATTGCCCTTGAATCATTGGTAACCACGAATCTAAAGCCTGCAATGCCAATAAGTACAAACCTACTGATAATCACCCTAAGTGTAAATGGTGTGAATGCACCAATCAAAAGACACAGGGTTACTGACTGGATAAAAAAACAAGATCCATCTATATGCTGCCTACAAGAGACTCACTTCAAACCCAAAGACATACACAGGCTGAAAGTAAAGGGATGGAAAAAGATATTTCATGCAACTAACAAAAAAGCAGGAGTTGCAGTACTTGTATCAGACAAAATAGAATTCAAAACAAAGAAAGTCTGAAGAGACAAAGAAGGACATTACATAATGATAAAAGGGTCAGCCCAACAAGAGGATATACCTATTATAAGTATCTACACACCCAACACAGGATCACCTACATATGTGAAACAAATACTAACAGAATTAAAGGGGGAAATAGAATACAATGCATTCGTTTTAGGAGACTTCAACACACCACTCACTTCAAAAGACTGATCAACCAGACAGAAAATAAATAAACAGACAGAGGCACTAAACAACACATGAGAACAGATGGACCTAATGGACATCTACAGAACACTCCATCCAAAAGCAACAGGATGCACATTCTTCTGAAGTGCACATGGAACATTTTCAAGAATAGATCATATGCTAGGCCACAAAGAGAACCTCAGTAAATTTTAAAAGATTGAAATAGTATGAACCTCCTTCTCAGACCACAAAGGTAAGAAACTAGAAATAAATTACACAAAGAAAACGAAAAATCCCACAAACACATGGAGGCTTAATAACATGCTCCTAAATAATCAATGGATCCATGACCAAACAAAAACAGAGATCAAGTAATATATGGAGAAAAATGACAATAATTCAAAACTGCAAAATCCGTGGGACGCAGCGAAGGCTGTGCTAAGAGGGAAATATATTGCAAAACAGGACTACCTAAGGAAAGAAGAACAATCCCAAATGAACAGTCTAAACTCACAATTAATGAGACTAGAAAAGGAAGAACAAGTGAGGCCCAAAGTCCATAGAAGCAGGGAAATAATAAAGATTAACGCAGAAATTAATAAAATTGAGAAGAATAAAACAATAGAAAAAATCAAAGAAAGCAAGAGCTGGTTCTTTGAGAAGATAAACAAAATAGATAAAGCCCTAGCCAGACTTATCGAGAAAAAAAGAGACTCTACACACATAAACAGAATCAGAAATGAGAAAGGAAAAATCAGTATGGACACCACAGAAATACAAAGAATTATTAGAGAATACTATGAAAAATTATATGCTAACAAACTGGATAACCTAAAAGAAATGGACAACTTTCTAGAAAATACAACCTTCCAAGGCTAACCCAGAAAGAAACAGAAAATCTGAATGGACCAATTACCAGCAAAGAAATTGAATTGGTAACCAGAAAACTATCTAAGAACAAAATCCCTGGACGAGATGGTTTCACTGCTGAATTTTATCAAATATTTAGTGAAGACTTACTACCCATTCTCCTTAAAGATTTCCAAAAAGTAGAAGTGGAGAGAATACTCCTAAACTAATTTTACGAGGCCAGCATCACTCTAATACCAAAACCAGGCAAAGACACCACAAAAAAAGAAAATTACAGACCCATATTTTTGATGAACATAGATGCCAAAATACTCAACAAAATATTAGCAAACTGAATTCAAAAATACATCAAAAAGATCATCCATCATGATCAAGTGGGATTCATCCCAGAGATGCAAGGATGGTACAACATTAGAAAATCCATCAACATCATCCACCACATCATCAAAAACAAAGATAAAAACCACGTGATTATCTCCACAGATGCTGAAAAAGCATTTGACAAAATTCAACATCCATTCATGATAAAAACTCTCAAGAAAATGGGTATAGAGGGCAAGTACCTCAAAATAATAAAGGCCATATATGACAAACCCACAGCCAACATGATACTTAACAGCGAGAAGCTGAAAGCTTTTCCTTTAAGATTGGGAACAGGACAAGGATGCCCACTCTCTCCACTTTTATTAAATATAGTTCTGGAGGTCCTAGTCACGGCAATCAGACAACACAAAGAAATAAAAGGCATCCAGATTGGCAAAAAAGAAGTTAAAGTGTCACTGTTTGCAGATGACATGATAATGTACTTAGTAAATCCTAAAGAATCCACTCCAAAACTACTAGATCTAATATCTGAATTCAGCAAAGTTGCAGGATACAAAATTAATACACACATATCTGTTGGATTCTTATACACTAACGATGAACTAGCAGAAAGAGAAATCAAGAAAACAATTCCATTCACAATCGCATCCAAACGAATAAAATACCTAGGAATAAACCTAACGAAGGAAGTGAAAGACCTATCGCCTGAAAACTAGAAGACACTCCTAAGAGAAATTAAAGAGGACTCTAAGAAATGGAAATTCATCCCATGATCTTGGCTCGGAAGAATTAATATTGTCAAAATGGCTATCCTGCTTAAATCAATCTACAGATTCAATGCAATCCCTATCAAAATACCAACAGCATTCTTCAACAAACTAGAGCAAATAGTTCTAAAATTCATCTGGAATGACAAAAGATCCTGAATAGCCAAAGCTATCCTTCAAAGGAAGAATAAAGCAAGGGAATTATGCTCCCTGACTTCAAGCTCTACTACAAAGCCACAGTAATCAAGACAATTTGGCATTGGCACAAGAACAGACCCATAGACCAATGGAACAGACTAGAGAGTCCAAATTTATTAAACCCAAGCATATACAGTCAATTAATATATGATAAAGGAGCCATGGATATACAATGGGGAAATGGCAGCCTCTTCAAAGCTGGTGTTTGCAAAACTGGACAGCTACGTGTAAGAGAATGAAACTGGATTAGTCTAACCCCATACACAAAGGTAAACTCAAAATCGATCAAAGACCCGAATGTAAGTCATGAACCATAAAATATTAGAAAGAAATATAGGCAAAATTCTCTTGGACATAAACATGAGGGACTTCTTCATGAACTTATCTCCCCAGGCAAGGGAAACAAAAGCAAAAATGAACAAGTGGGACTATATCAAACTAAAAAGCTTCTGTACAGCAAAGGATACCATCATTAGAACAAAATAACATCCTACAGTATGGGAGAATATATTCATAAATGACATATCCAATAAGGGCTTGACATCCACAATATATAAAGAGTTCATGCACCTCAACAAACAAAAAGCAAATAAGCCAATTAAAAAATGGGCAGAGGTTCTGAACAGACACTTCTCCAAAGAAGAAATTCAGATGGCCAACAGGCACATGAAAATATGCTCCACATCACTAATTATCAGATAAGTGAAATTAAAACCACAGTGAGATATCACCTCACACCAGTTAGGATGGCCAACATCCAAAACACAAACAACAACAAATGTTGGCAAGGATATGGAGAAAAGGGAACCCTCCTACACTGCTGGTGGGAATATAAACTAGTTTAACCATTGTGGAAAGCAGTATGGAGGTTCCTCAAAAGACTCAAAATAGAAATACCATTTGACCCAGGAATTGCACTCCTAGGAATTTACCCTAAGAATGCAGCAACCGAGTTTGAAAAAGACATATGCACCCCTATGTTTATCGCAGCACTATTTACAATAGCCAAGAAATGGAAGCAACCTAAGTGTCCATCAGTAGATGAATGGATAAAGAAGATGTGGTACATATACACAATGGAATATTATTCAGCCATAAGAAGAAAACAAATCCTACCATTTGCAACAACATGGAGGGAGCTAGAGGGTTTTATGCTCCGTGAAATAAGCCAGGTGGAGAAAGACAAGTATCAAATGATCTCACCCATATGTGGAGCATAAGAACAAAGAAAAAAACTGATGGAACAAAACAGCAGCAGACTCCCAGAACCCAAGAATGGACTAACAGTTACCGAAGGGAAAGGGACTGGGGAGGATGGGTGGGAAGGGACGGAGAAGGGGAATAAGGGGCATTACGATTAGCACACGTAATGCAGTGGTGGGGGCACTGGGAAGACAGTATTTATAGAGAAGACAAGTAATGATTCTGTAGCATCTCACCATGCTGATGGACAGACAGTGCCTGTAGTGGGGTATGTGGGGGGGACTTGATAATAGGGGGTCTAGTAACCATAATGTTGTTCAAGTGATTGTACATTAATGATACCAAAAAAAAAAGTAGACTTAGAGCTTAAAATAACTATGGTTGTCAAACTACAAATGATTGTCTCTAAGACTGGTGGGATTGAGGCTAACAAAGGTTATGTGCTATATGAATTAAAGTAAAACTGGACTTTCCCTCGAGATCTGAAGATTTTTCCAAATTAAAAAAAAAAGCTTTTTTCCAATTAAAATGTAGTGGGAGATATACACTTATTCAATATGCACTTAAAAATTAAAGTTAAATTGTACTTTTTAAACAGAGTTTAACTATTCCATAATGTAAGTTGGTTTGCCTCTATTCTGTTGGATATTGATATTTGGTATTTACTGTTTTTTTTATAAAGACTGTCTATTTCCCATGCAAACTAATATTATTTCCAATGAGAAGATTGTACGACATGTATAAATTACCTCAGAAATATCAATCTCTCAACAAAATTAGATTATATGAACAATAATCAGCTCCAATTATGAAACTGAGGAAGCCAGTTTTGCACTACACACTGACTAAATCAAAGGAGCTAAAGTGGGCAGTTTGTTGTAAGGTTATGATTATGGTGCTTAAAAGAAAGCAGTCCAAGTAAAAGAACAGAGAAAGGAGACCAATGAATAGCATATGTTACTAAGATTTTTATACTGAAATTGCAAAGTTTCAAAGGACTCAATGCTCTCTATACATTAGAGCTGTGGATTGTCTTAACCCCGGGGTTTCTTTCTGGATCTGTGAATGATGGGGTCAGGGTGGAACTGAGGCTCAGTAAGATATTTAACCATGGCTGCTTGGGGAATGACCTGTGCATGGGAATGGGTCTTTATATAATATTCTACAAGCCCTGGCTCTCCGAAAGCAGAAATAGGGCAAACTAAAGCATTTGGGTCACTAGCTATCCATTTATTATACATCTATCATCTACCTATTTTGTTTGTTCGTTCGTTCTTACTTTTCTGGGGTCCAGAAAGGACTGAAATACACTTCATAAATACATATACAATAACCTTAGATAAAAATTACCTATACGGATATATTTTCTTTAAAAAACTTTTTTTTATTAAGGTATTATTGATATACACTCCTATGAAGGTTTCACATGAAAAAACAATGTGGTTAATACATTTACCCACATTATCAAGTCCCCACCCATACCTCAATGCAGTCACTGTCCATCAGTGTAGTAAGATGCCACAGATTCACTTTTTCCCTTCTCTGTGCTACCCTGTTTTCCCCGTGACCCCCCCATACCATGTGTACTAAAAATAATACCTCTCAATCCCCATCTCCCTCCCTCCCCTCCCACCCTCCCACACCCCTCCCCTTTGGTAACCACTAGTCCCTTCTTGAAGTCTGTGAGTCTGCTGCTATTTTGTTCCTTCAGTTTTGCTTCATTGTTATACTCCACAAATGAGGGAAATCATTTGGTACTCATCTTTCTCTGCCTGGCTTATTTCACTGAGCATAATATCCTCCAGCTCCATCCATGTTGTTGCAAATGGGAGGATTTGTTTCTTTCTTATGACTGAATAGTATTCCATTGTGTATATGTACCACCTCTTCTATATCCATTCATCTACTGATGGACACTTAGGTTGCTTCCATATCTTGGCTATTGTAAATGGTGTTGCAATAAACATAGGGGTGCATATGTCTTTTTGAGTCTGAGAAGTAGTATTCTTTGGGTAAATTCCAAGGAGTGTGATTCCCGGGTCAAATGGTATTTCCATTTTTAGTTTTTTGAGGAACCTCCATATTGCTTTCTACAATGGTTGAACTAGCTTACATTCCCACCAGCAGTATAGGAGGGTTCCCCTTTCTCTGCATCCTCACCAGCGTTTGTTGTTCTTAGTCTTTTATATGCTGGACATCCTTACTGGTGTGAGGTCATATTTCATTGTGGTTTTAATTTGCATTTCCCTGATGATTAGTGATGTGGAGCATCTTTTCATGTGTCTGTTGGCCACCTGAATTTCTTCTTTGGAGAATTGTCTGCCCATTGTTTAATCGGATTATTTGCTTTTTGGGTGTTGAGGTGTGTGAGTTCTTTATATATTTTGGACGTTAACCCCTTGTCGGATATGTCATTTACAAATATATTCTCCCATACTGTAGGATGCCTTTTTGTTCTGTTGATGGTGTCCTTTGCTGTACAGAAACTTTTTAGTTTGATGTAGTCCCATGTGTTCATTTTTGCCTTGTTTTCCTTGCTCAAGGAGATGCGTTCAGAAAAATGTTCCTCATGCTTATATTCAGGAGATTTTTGCCTATGTTGTCTTCAAAGAGTTTTATGGTTTCATGACTTACATTCAGGTCTTTGATCCATTTTGAGTTTACTTTTGTGTATGGGTTAAACAATAATCCAGTTTCATTCTCTTGCATGTAGCTGTCCAGTTTTGCCAACACCAGTTGTTGAAGAGGCTGTCATTTCCCCATTGTATGTCCATGGCTCCTTTTTCGTATATTAATTTGACCATATATGGTTGGGTTTATATCAGGGCTTTCTAGTTTGTTCCATGGGTCTATTGTTCTGTTCTTGTGCCAGTACCAAATTGTCTTGAGTACTGTGGCTTTGTAGTAGAGCTTGAAGTTGGGGAGCTTAATCCCCCCAGCTTTATTCTTCCTTCTCAGGATTGCTTTGGCTATTCAGGGTCTTTTGTGGTTCTATATGAATTTTAGAATGATTTGCTATAGTTCATTGAAGAATGCTGTTGGTATTTTGATAGGAATTGCATTGAATCTGTAGATTGCTTTAGGTAGGATGGCCATTTTGACAATATTAATTCTTCCCATCCATGAGCACGGATGTGTTTCAATGTATTGGAATCTTCTTTAATTTCTCTCATGAGTGTTTTGTAGTTTTCAGAGTATAGGTCTTTCACTTCCTTGGTTAGGTTTATTCCTAGGTATTTTATTCTTTTTGATGCAAGTATGAATGGAATTGTTTTCCTGATTTCTCTTTCTGCTTGTTCATCATTAGTGTATAGGAACGCAACAGATTTCTGTGTATTAATATTGTATCCTGCAACTTTTTTGAATTCAGATATTAGATCTAGTAGTTTTGGAGTGGATTCTTTAGGGTTTTTATGTACAGTATCATGTCATCTGCAAACAGGGTCAGTTTAACTTCTTCCTTGCCAATCTGGATGCCTTTTATTTCTTTGTGTTATCTGATTGCCGTGGCTAGGACCTCCAGTACTATGTTGAAAAGAAGTGGGAAGAGTGAGCATCCTTGTCTTGTTCCTGATCTTAGAACAAGTATCATATTGGCTGTGGGTTTGTCATATATGGCCTTTATTATGTTGAGGTACTTGCCCTCTATACCCATTTTGTTGAGAGTTCTTATCATGAATGGATGTTGAATTTGGTCAAATGCTTTTTCAGCATCTATGGAGATGATCATGTGGTTTTTGTTCTTCTTTTTGTTGATGTAGTGGATGATGTTGATGGATTTTGTAATGTTGTACCATCCTTGCATCCCTGGAATAAATCCTACTTGATCATGATGGATCATCTTTTTGATGTGTTTTTAATTCAGTTTGCTAATACTTTGTTGAGTATTTTTGCATCTACGTTCATCAGGGATATTGGTCTGTAATTTTCTTTTTTTGTGGTGTTTTTGCCTGGTTTTGGTATTAGAATGATGCTGGCCTCATAGAATGAATTTGAAAGTACTCCCTCTTTTTCTACCCTTTGGAAAACTTTAAGGAAGATGGGTAGTAGGTCTTCACTAAATGTTTGATAAAATTCAGCAGTGAAGCCATCTGGTCCATGTATTTTGTTATTAGGTGGTTTTTTGATCACCAGTTCAATTTCGTTGCTGCTAATTGGTCTGTTGAGATTTTCTGTTACTTTCTGGGTCAGCCTTGGAAGGTTGTATTTTTCTAGAAAGTTGTCCATTTCTTCTAGTTTATCCAGTTTGTTAGCATATAATTTTTCATAGTATTCTCTAATAATTCTTTGTATTTCTGTAGTGTCTGTACTGATTTTTCCTTTCTCATTTCTGATTCTGTTTATGTGAGTACACTATCTTTTTTTCTCGATAAGTCTTGCTTGGGGTTTATCTGTTTCGTTTATTGTCCCGAAGAACCAGCTCCTGCTTTCATTGATTCTCTGCATTGTTTTATTCTTCTCGATTTTATTTATTTCTGCTCTAATTTTTATTATGTCCCTCCTTCTATTGACTTTGTGCTTCATTTGTTCTTCTTTTTCTAGTTTCATTAATTGGAAGTTTATAGAGTCTTCATATGGGATTGTTCTTCTTTTGTGGGGTAGGCCTGTATTGCTTTCCTCTTAGCACGGCCTTTGCTGCATCCCACAGATTTTGTGGTGTTGAATTATTGTTGTCATTTGTCTCCATATATTGCTTGATCTCTGTTTTTATTTGGTCATGGATCCACTGGTTATTTAAGAGCATGTTGTGAAGCCTCCATGTGTTTGTGGGGTTTTTTATTTTCTTTGCGTAACTTATTTCTACTTTCATACCTTTGTGGTCTGAGAAACTGGTTGGTACAATTTCAATCTTTTTGAACTTACCAAGGCTCTTTTTGTGGCCTAGTATATGATCTATTCTTGAAAATGTTCCATGTGCACTTGAGAAGAATGTGTATTCTGCTGCTTTTGGGTGTAGAGTTCTGTAGATGTCTGTTAGGTCCATCTGTTCTAATGTGTTGTTCAGTGCCTCTGTCTCCTTACTTATTTTCTGTCTGGTTGATCTGTCCTTCAGAGTGAGGGGATTGTTGAAGTCTCCTAGAATGAATGCATTGTGTTCTATTTCCCCTTTTAATTCTGTTAGTGTTTGTTTCACATATGTAGGTGCTCCTGTGTTGGGTGAAAAGAGATTTATAATGGTTATGCCTTCTTGTTGTATTGACCCCTTAATCATTATGTAATGTCCGTGTTTGTCTCTTGTGACCTTCTTTGTTTTGAAGTCTATTTTGTCTGATACAAGTACTGCAACTCCTGCTTTTTTCTCCCTATTCGTTGCATGAAATATCTTTTTCCATCCCTATGCTTTAAGTCTGTGTATGTCTTTGGGTTTAAAGTGAGTCTCTTGTAGGCAGCATATAGATGGGTCTTGTTTTTTTATCCATTCAGTGACTCTATGTCTTTTGATTGGTGTATTCAGACTATTTACCTTTAGGGTGCTTATTGATAGGTATATACTTATTGCCATTGCAGGCTTTAGATTCGTGGTTACCAAACGTTCAACGTTAACTTCCTTACTATCTAAGAGTCTAACTTAACTCACTTAATATGCTATTGCAAACACAATCTAAAGGTTCTTTTTTTTTTCCTCCTTTTTCTTCCTCCTCCATTCTTTATATATTAGGTATCATATTCTGTACTCTTTGTCTATCCCGTGATTGACTTTGGGGATACTTGATTAATTTTGCATTTGCTTAGTAATTAACTGTTCTACTTTCTTTACTGTGGTTTTATTGCCTCTGGTGACAGCTATTAAACCTTAGGAGCACTTCCGTCTATATCAGTCCCTCCAAAATACACTGTAGAGATGGTTTGTGGAAGGTAAATTCTCTCAGCTTTTGTTTATCTGGAAATTGTTTAATCCCTCCTTCAAATTTAAGTGATAACCTTGCCAGATTAAGTATTCTTGGTTCAAGGCCCTTCTACTTCATTGCATTAAATACATCATGCCACTCCCTTCTCGCCTGTAAGGTTTCTGCTGAGAAGTCAGATGATAGCCTGATGGGCTTTCCTTTGTATGTAATCTTATTTCTCTCTCTGGCTGCTTTTAATAGACTGTCCTTATCCTTGATCTTTGCCATTTAAATTACTATATGTCTTGGTGTTGTCCTCCTTGGGTCCCTTGTGTTGGGAGATCTGTGCACCTCCATGGCCTGAGAAACTATCTCCTTCCCCAGATTGGGGAAGTTTTCAGCAATTATCTCCTCAATAACACTTTATATCCCTTTTTTCTCTCTCTTCTTCTTCTGGTACCCCTATAATGCGAATATTGTTCCGTTTGGATTGGTCACACAGTTCTCTCAATATTCTTTCATTCTTAGAGATCCTTTTTTCTCTCTGTGTCTCAGCTTCCTTGTATTGCTCTTCTCTAATTTCTATTTCATTTATCATCTCCTCTTCCATATGTAATCTGCTTTTAATACCCTCCATTTTGCTCTTCAACGATCGGATCTCTGACCGGAATTCATTCCTGAGTTTTTGAATATTTTTCTGTATCCATGAGCATGTTAATGATTTTTATTTTGAAATCCCTTTCAGGAAGATTCCTGAGGTCAATATCATTTGAATCTTTCTTAGGGGTTGTATCCATAATTTTACTTTGATCCAGGTTTCTTTGGCATTTCAAATTTTTATATGGCGCCCTCTAGTGCCCATAAGCTCTACTCTCTGGAGCTGCTCTGCCCCTGAAGCAATGTCAGGGGTCACAGGGGAGCGGTATTCATGTTGGGTGGAGGAAAGAGCTGTTTCCTGCTTCCTGGCTGCCATGCCTGCCTCCACTGCCAGAAACAGTGTGCTGAGCCCACATGTATAGGCCTCTATGCTTTCCATTTGTAGTTGCTGTAGACAGGTCTTCCCTCTGTCTGGTCTAATGCCAGGGTAGGGTTTGCCAGTTTGTGAGCCAGGTGCAGCTGGCCAGGAGAAAGATGCAGTAGGCTGCATATCACAGGTGTGGGGGGGGTGTCCTTCGAGCTGTGTAGCCCGCCAGGGAGCTGGAGTGCCTAAAGATTGAGAAAGTTCCCAACCTACTAGGTAGAGTGCACCTGGACAATTTTGTCTACCTGTCCTTTCTCCTGAACAGTAAGCTCTGTGCAATCCTTGTCCCTTTAGCAGCCCTCTTGCTGTTAGGAAGTCTCCCAGACTGCCTTCCTCTCTTTTGTCCCAGAGCAGGTGGATATGGATCCCTTCTTTCCACAAGCGGCTGGAATCTCAGTCTCTCCAGGTATTCTGCCTGTCTTAGTTTTCCAACCCCCTAATCATGAGAGTACCATGAAAGCACCATGAAATGTAGGTTTGTGCTCCCAGAGCAGATCTCCGAAGTTAGGTATTCAGCAGTCCCAGGCCTCCACTCCCTCTCTGCTCCATTTCTCTTCCTCCCGCCGGTGAGCTGGGGTGGGGGAAGGGCTTAGGTCTTGCCGGGCCATGGCTTTGGTATGTTACTGTGTTCCATGAGGTTTATTCTTTTCTCCAGGTGTATGCAGTTTGGTACAGCCCTCTTTACTGTTGCTCTTTCAGGATTAGTCGTATTAATTATATTTTCATATTATATGTGGTTTTAGGAGGAAGCCTCTGTCTCACCCCTCACACCACTGTCTTTAATATAGTGATACATTTTCTAACTTCAATAATCAAGTGAGATCTTAGCATAAAACGTTAACATTATCTATCCAAAATAGTATTTACAAAAAACTATACTTCACATTGGAGTATACCATGTTAAAGCTTGTCTCATGGCATTCGCACTTGTCTTTATGTGTGTGTATTTGTAGGGGGGAGGAGGTATACTCCAATCCCACCCAGGTTTCACCAATTCATAATTTGGGGGACATAAGGGTAGGGATGTGCTTATTGGGAAAGTACATATGTAACAAAATCCTCTAGATGTTTCTGACATGCCTCCATCAATGTATTTGATTTTACAATATTAACTGTATTTTCTGAGGTAAAAATCATACTTAAAGTAAGTGGTGTTCCTGAAAATTACTACTGAGGATATTGAATAATTACAATACCTACCTCAAGGTCATAACAAAGTTCAAACTCCAACTCCCATGTGCCCCTTAAACTAGAGTGAATATCTTTCTCTCCATATTTCCAAAATATTCCATGTTTTCCTTCTCATATATAATGCAATTTCTGTTGTATTATATTTATTTTATCTCCATTTGTCCTTTTGGCTGGTAAGTATGTGGACTCATGAATGTTTGGGGCAAGGGAGAAGGGTGAAGAAGCAGCAATTTTTTTCTCATCTCTCTAATCCCTTTAATACTTTGGCTAGCCAGTAGTATGTATCTAACAAATGTTGGTTAAACTAGATTAAATATGAATTATTAAGTGGTATTAGAGTTATGATTAAGTTCAAGATTACTGAATTGTTCTATTATCCTATTAAAAGATGTATTTCTACTTTCATAGGACTTAAAAATCAATGGTGTTTTAAAACTTTGAACTTAAACTCTAAAGTAACTGAAATCATGACATTGGGAATTTTTAAACAATATAATTCAAAGAGCAGTAAGGCCTAATTCAAAAGAACCACAGTGGGTCACATCCTTTAGGTAATCATTTGTTAGTTTTCCAGTCAAATCTTTATGCTAAAATACAAACAAACACACTCTGTATCTGACAAAAAAATGGAAAATAGCAAAAAGATCCCATTTTCTATCTCATTGTTTGTAAATTCATTCTTAGAAGGAATCAGGTTCTGTTTCAATAAAAAATATCCAATAAGACAATTTTAATTAGGTAAAAAATAACTATAAAAGAAATCACCAAGGCAAATGGGTTTTAAAAGGTGTGAATCAAGATTTTTTTAAATAGGATAATTTATAAAAAATTAAAAATTTCAGAGCTTTTCATGTTTAGAAATCAAGGATGTCTGAAAGACAGTTATTGGGAAAGCTGCCGAAGGAAATATTTATTATGTATTTAATCCCTTTTTAAAGACCCTCTCTTTTTAGTTTGAGGTCTGGTGTAGGCAGGAAAGGAAAGCTCAGAGATGGTGGGGAGCACAGAAGCTTCACTGGGGCTCAGGCAAGAACAGCCAAATGACAGCAGACAAAGTGGAGAATACAAAGACCAGCTTTTTTTATTGTGAGTCCACAGTGCTTGCCTTGGTTTGGAGCCCTTGACATAAGTCTCATGAGTTTCACAATCTTAATTTTATGTACAGAAGTTTTCAGAAGCACATCTGAGTATGCTAAAATGGTGTAACTACCTACTCAGAACATGATATTTCTATACATCCATTTATGCCCAACTTATTTCAAAATGTATTTAGGAAAAATAGAAAATAGGCTTCCTTGGTACTCGAGAGAATAAAAATGCACGTGACCATTTTATACCCGTTTGTAGGCTCCTTTTGGAATGTTGGAATATTTGCTCCAGTCAGGTGCCTGAGGACCCATATTTATAGCGCATAAGTTATCTCGTTGTAGCTCATTGGTATATCATGTAGCTGGCCCAAAAGTCATGGGCCAGTCAAATTTGCTTTCTCCTGGAAAGTTAGAATTGGAAGCCAAAAAGTTGGGCATCTGAACTGTGAAATAATGGAAACCTACACTGCGGAGGCCTCTGGGGGGTTCTGTGTAGAAGTAAATCGACAGAGATTGCCAATCTTCAGAGGAAAGCCAAAGAATGAAGCCAATTCCATAAAAAGGTAGAGAAAAACAGTGATGGGTCACTTAACTCCAGAAGCAGTAGTTCACTTAGTTCCTGAGAGCTTTCCTCCTTATGAGGAAATCCAATCACATTTTCTGCCATTGATATGTGAGATCCTTCTCCCATTCCAACCTTATGCTAAGTTTTCCTTTACTCTAAGTTAATATCAGTGTATTTCTGTTACTTTCAGCAAGGTTATTCCTGACAAAGACAAGGATATTCCATTAAGATGTGCTCCTTTAAGCCTCCATTAGGTTCACATTAGAAATGAACAGCATTATGCTGTCAATTTGTCAACATTAATTATATGTTATGACTCAAGCATTGTTCAGAACCTAAGTGAATATAGCTCATGACAATAACTTTTGGAGTTGCTGCATGGTGGTTAGTTAGAGGGTTTTGCTACAATCCCTGGAGGATATAGTGTATTATTTCTGTAATGATGGAAATATTATCTCTCATGCATGTTACTATTTGCACTAATCACAAAATGCAAGACAGAAGCTCCAGACAATAGCAAGGTTGTGCAGTATGAGACCTGGGATACAGCTATTTCACAGACCCAGGCATAGAACCCTCTAAGAAAGAATAGTCCGGGAAGACTTGAGTATTTCATGCAACTATTCATATAGAAAGAGGTGTTTTGCTTCAACTTACCACTTGTTATTATGTAGGTAATGTTCTTGTCTTCTGTCGAAACTAAAACATAATATGAAGTCATCTAGTTCCTCTGTAAGACAGCACTTGGCTTAGCCAGAATACAGTTGGAGTTTCTCCTGTGAATACAGGGAATTCTTTATTGACTACCTGCAGTGAAAGGCATGTAGGGCTTCTGGATTGTAGCCTATGTTACATTTGTAAACATTTATAAAGTCATATTGGCAGCATGATGCAGCATCAATCACCTGGAATAGAACCCAGCCCACTTATTTCCTCTGTAAATTCACAAAACTTACTGTGAATTAGAAAAATTACCATGTGAAAGTATGTACTATACATCAGATTAATAGATACATACAATTTAAAAAATGCAGTCCTTTTTCTTATTAGAATGTTAGTGTTGTTATTGAATATTTCTATCATTAATGTGTACTGAGTCTTCTTATAATTAAACTAAACATTGCCAGTGGACTTCTCTATTCCCAATATTGACTTTTACTGTTAAAGGAGGTAATTACCTTGGATAAAAGTACATCCATAATTATATGCATTATCAGAGTCACACATACTTGGCCCAAAGGCCTTTCTAATATATGATCTTGGAAGATTACTCAGTCTGTGTTTACTCATGTACAAACAATGAATTGAGTAATCTATATAAATCATATGGCACAAAGCCTAGTTTATAGTCAATCATATGCACTATCACTACTATTGTTATAGTTAAGATAAAATAGGAGAAAAGAAGCCAAGGTCTCCATTTAAAGTGGGGAACAGAGATATTTCCATAAGAGCTTTGTATAGTGTGTGTAGACTACAAAAGTGTCTATTAAGTGAAGAACAACAATTGAGAAAGCAAACGCAGGGGTACTTCAGCAGCACTGTGATGTTCCCACTGAGAAGAAGCTCTTTCATGGTCACGTTGAACCACCCTTCATGGACTGGCCGTGGTAGAGATTCCTAAGAATCCTAACAACTTTAGACTTATATTCGGGTTGCAGTTACGTTTCCCCACACAGGATTCCTGACAGTGAAATCAAAGGCTTGGATCAATGAACTCTGCAAAGTGTTATGTTGCTCTTAAACATTTTATTGAGAAGCAGAACAGTTTGATTAGCAATAAACCAATTTTGCCTGAGCCCTGTTTGCTCCTCTTGTAAACATTAGTTTGGGGAAACCCATTCCTACAACTTGTTGAGAAATCTAATACGAAGTATTGATGATCTCATTTACAAAATTATAGCTGCAGTATTAATGAGGACAGAAAATGTGAATGATTATGATGATTCATTTAATATGCATCAGAAGCAGCACTGACAACTTGATTTATCTTCATTGTCTCAGTTAATCCTATTTTTTTTAAAACACATGACTTAGACAAAGGTCAAAAGTATCATTGCTTAGTAAAGATTCTGAATTTTCTGGTTTCAAGAGACTTTTCCTCAGGCCTTTTTAACTAAGTGTTGTTTACTGTCCAGTTCTTTTTGAGGAGAAGGATTTAGATGTAGTATATTTTTGGCCAGTTCCTAGTTCCTACTTCAGGAATTTGGCAGCTCCTTTAGGTCCTTGGCTGAGGTGGGAAATACAGGAATGATGTGGATGTTGGATGTTAAAACCCAAGCCTGCCTTTTTTCTCCAGGACCTGAACTTGCTCCAGGCAGCCTCAATTCTTACTTTCTAGTCCAGGTTTGAATATCTTCTTTGTTTCTGTATCCAGTGATTTCCTATTTCATCTTCCAATTTTGGCTTTTATGTAGTTATAGTTGATGTATTTTATCCAATATTTATAAGTGTTTGGAATGGGACCAAGGGCCCATCAATTTAGCCTCCAGATTTTGGTATGAATGAGGATTTAACTTCTCCTGATCTTTAAATGTCCCAGATGCCATGTCTGATGTTTGTTATGAATACAATTGGCACAGAAGAAACCAGAGCCAGTATCTAAAATCACAGAGTCCATCACAGTATAGCAGGTTGTTTGGAAAAATAAAAGAAAACAAAATAGTCTCCCACTCTAAAATATTTAATATCTGGAATAAAAGTGATAAACCTCAAACTCTGATGGCAGTGAGATTGCAAATTTCAAACTTTGTAGTGTTTGGGATTATTTCTTTTACTAGCAATAAGCACAAAAAGTCAGGTAGTTGTGGAATGTTCACTTTTGAGTTGGAGGGTGGTAGTCACCCCAAGAAGATATGCTGCCATCAGTACATCACTCCTGGCATGTGGGGTGCAGGCAGTATAGAGATGTATGCTTACCCTTGTCATGTCAGGGGTCCTACCAGTAAGTCACACTCTTCTTGATTTCTGTTGTCTTTAAGCAAGTGTTTTATTTGGTACCTTCAATCAGAGTACTTGGTACCTTGACTATGTCTTCTAACAAAATGTAAATTTCTACAAAAGCATTCTGTTTCCTTAAACACAAATGCTTACATTCATTCAGGGTTTCCCATTTCTGTGTTTCCCTGCAGGTTTGGTTGGCTGGTTTTCTGAGGCTTGGTGACAGCACTGGTCAGGCTGAGTAGGGCTGTGCTCTGACAGGGACTGATGAGGCCTGGAACAGTGGGGATGTGCATAGACTAACAATATCTTTTCTTTTTTTCTTTCTGGCATTTAAAAAATGTCAGATTACACTGTGAATAAATCCATATCAAAAGGTTATTAAAGTAAGTGAGTACTACTTTGCCAACCTCGTAAGTTCACAGGCTTTCCACAGGAAAGCTGGCTGAGGATTATTTCAGGATGCCTGGACTTTCATCCTAAGAGTCAGGCTTTTCCCTGTTCTGTTGCCTCTGATAGTACTGAGAGAAGGGCTAAGGTAAACCAGTGTGAGATTTTTCACTTCCACTACCCCCTTTCACTTTTGACTTCAGCACTAACATGTGAAAAAGGCAAGTTAGGAAACAACCCATATCCACCAACAGATATAGAAAGTGGTACATCCATACAATGGTACATTACTCAGCCATGAAAAGGAAGTAAATTCTGACACATGCAACAATATGGATGGACTTGGAAAATATTAGGGTAAGTGAAATAAGCCAGACACGAAAGGACAGTTATGTGTGAATCCAGTTATATGAAATATCTTGACTAGACAAATTCATGGACATAGAAAGTAGACTAAAGGTTATGACAGGCTAGGGGAAGGGGAAATGGGGAGTTACTGTTAATGGGTATAGAGATTCTGTTTGGGGTATGACACATTTTGGAGTTGGATAGTGGTGATAGTTGTACAACATGGTACCCCTGAACTACACATGTAGGAATGGTTAATATGGCAAATGTTGTTATATATATATAATTCTTTTTAACAGACACACACACTGTGGGCAAGGCCAATGGCACAGTTCTTCATTAAAGGCTCTGAAAAACAATCACATCCACATCGTCCTTATATATCTCCCTGGGAGAGTGTCAGGATTATCTTGACTTCCTCAATCTAATTAAACCATGAAACCATCCTATTGAATGGACTTTTTAATCCTTATTTTGTAAATTATGAAACTTTAGGAGTTAAGTCAACATCACATAAGTTAAGTAATTATGTCAAGCTTACTAAGTTAAGCATGGGGGAGTATAAACAAAGTTCAACACTTATTCCACATTTATCCACTGGGTTCTATACTCCTGGTACCGGAGAAGAATTTAGCACTTATTTTCTTTATGCTTGTTTTTTTTTTCTTCTTTAGTTATCTGAGGGGCTTTAATTTCCTAAATCACAGGTGGTAGATAGACTTTAGAGTAGCATAAGGAAATCTGTGGTTAGAGAGATTACTTTTTGAGGGGTCTAGATATTTAAGAATACCTCTAGACAAGGACAGATAACAGAATTTCTTTGGTCTACACACTAGCTTTAATTAGGCAGTGGTTAGTTAAAATGCATTCATAGGACATCCTAAGTCAAGAGTTAATGAGAGTTGTCATTTATTTCATCTGCTGTAAAAGTAACCACACAGCTTCATTCTTAGGTATCGTCTCTTGGTTATTTACATGAATTATTTATCTTATGGCTGGAAATTTAATACATGTCATAGAGCTACAAATTACACAATCCATCTTAGGTTTTGTAGTTTGCTGTCTAAATGGGCCGTCAATCTCAGCTATTAGTTTTATTTATTAAACTCTGCTCAAGACTCAGAGGTTTGACCTCATTTTACATTATGCTAAAAACATAGACATGGTTAGTTTAGGATGTTGGATGCAATGAAAGTAAAAAGAAAACCGATATAAGTGAAAGGTGAAATGCTGTGCCAGACCCGCCTTTCGGGATTGTGGGATGAGACTAATGTATGGCCCCTGCCAGGGCAGGAATCAGAACACGCTGGCCAGTAGGTAAAACCATTGACTTAAATAATGGTTTCAAGTCATTCCAAATCAAACTTGGGAAATTTTAAGAAACAAGTTCTCAGATGTGCAAAACCCATCAACTACCACTTATCTGATCATTTTAAAAAATGTAATGTTTTCTAGTACAGGATCCTCAAGCAAAGTGTATTGAAATGTTATATTAGCTTAGTCAGTAGGTTCAGTGACCGACTACCCAGAAAAACTGATAATGAAATCCTCTCAGAATCGATTTTTTCTTGGTTGTCTTTCCTTTGAAAAGAAATGTGCAGAGTAAAGGAAGGGAAGATTTAGACATTGTGGTTCTGCATCTGAGGTGAGCTCAGGAAGAAGGAAGAGGAAGGAGAATGGATTACAAAAAAGAAACTAAATTAAAAAATTTCAAGACACATTCAGGTATTCATATCTTTTTCCCCCTATCTCACATTATGACTTGTGTTTATCACCCATATTCTTAAATAAGTGTGCAGTTTTGAGCTTTGCAAACTGCTAAATAATTAACTTTTATTAAATAGAATGCTATGTAGAATCTCAGGAACTTGGCCACCAAATAGTATTGTAGATAGAGAGGGGGTGGTGCGCTACAGTCACAATGATTGGCTTGTAAAGCTCTTTTTCCACAGTGTTCAAAAACATGTTTCTCAGGCAGCAAGGCCTTGTGTGCACTGCTTCCCTCTACTTTGAACATTCTCTTTCCCCATCCTCCTGCACCTTGCCCGTTTAATTCAGGCTCAATCTTCAAATCTCAGTACACATGCCTTTTCTAGGGAGGCTTTCTAATTCCCCAGACTAGCTTGGATTCCTTTTTTGTAGTCTCATAATTTCTACAAGATTTTTAATAACAGTAAAATTTACATTTGATCCGTGGCATTATTTTATTGGTATCTGTCTCTCCTACAGATGTAAAGTGAGCTCCATAAGGTCAGGGGCCATGTCTGCATTTTCTCATTTTACCTCTACCTTTTAGCACAGTGCTTGGAACATGGCAAGAGCTCAGTATTTGTTGAATAAATGACTGAAAAGCAAGGGAAATTTTCCTTTTGAAATTGGTGAGAAAAGGAATGCAAAACATAATTTTTGTGCCATTCACAACCATTATAGAATCAGTATTTTTGAGAACAATCTGAAGGAACAAAGTCTCCAGTTTTTTAGCTCAGGAATGACAATGTAAATGAACAGCACGCTCACAATAAGTGCTTGGCTAGTTTGGAAATAGGTATGAAAGGTGTTTGGATGATTGATGCATTACTGTGTGACGAATACATAACTGGCTTTAAAACTGATGGCAATTTTCTGTCACTCGGAAGAAGGGAAAAGGAGAAAACTGAGATGGACCCACTGAGTACCTTGGCTATTTATAATTGTATCACTCCTGCTTTTCCCACCATCTTAACATCTGCTGACCTTCTATGACCTATTTTATTGCTCTAATCCATCAGGAGAGATCAGCAACTGAACCATCCTGCAGAGATTAGAAAATGGGATTTCCTTTTGTTCCGTGACCTCCCCCCTCTGTTCCCCCACTTTATGTCCTTTGGTTCCTCTTTCCTTTGTCAGGGAAGGTGTCACCTATGGGTTTCCTTTTCAAAGCTGCAAAGGAAATTCATGATTTAGTTTCTTTTCAGTTGCCATTTGGCTCAGTGACAAAAGCCAGCTATTGTTTTAAAGATAAATATAAAGTCGCATAGTACAAATTGAGATCTGAGTGAAGAGTTTTGTGTGGTTCCTTTTCATCTTATTGTCAATTAATTCAGTACATGTTTGTTGCTGATCTTTGATACAGAAGGCACTATGGTATGTGTTGGCTAATTTAAAAAGACTCACAGTCTAATGGAAGAAGCAAAGTTGTAGCTAGCAATTAAGGCAGACAGACAGTGATGGGTATTAACATGGAAGTACAAAGAAAATGTTATAGGAATATGGAAGAGGGAGAGATTAATTCCAGTTTAGGGATTTTGGAAGATTTTGTAAAGGATTTGGACTTTGAAGATGTATCTTTAGTAATGGGGAAGAGTTCAATGAGTTTAAAAATGAAGAAGAGGGTCTTCTAAACAGAAAGAACCAGGGAAACTAGACAGGAAGGTATGAGAGCACAGGAAATGCTTTAGAAATAGGTAACAATACTGTGTAGCTGGGTTCCCAATGTCCAGAGATAAAACGAGAGTATGATTATAAAAGTAGATTGAATCTATAGAGCAGGGCTTGAAAACCACACAAGATGGCTGGGACTTTATTCTTTAGATAGCATCAGTTCAGAAAAGTCAGTTTCTCAGAGTTTTAATAAGTTTTAGTTTAGTATGATTGCATAAGATAGCTGAAATTCTGTTCTGACGAGGTAGTAAGAGACAAGCAGGGAAGCTAGCCCACTTTCTCATGTCCATCTGATGTCTTGTCCCATTACTCTCTAGAGGTTTTGGCTTTAATCTACTTGGGGTGGGTACATGCGCTTTGTTGGCTGGAAGCTGGGTAAATGATGCTCATTTAATACATCAAAATGCATTATCTGCAGAAGACGCTGGTTGCCCAGTGGTTGGTAATGACTCTGGAAGGCAATGAAAGAGGAATAGTGCCTCTCTCTGTTGTCTTGTAGGCCTACCTTGTGTTTTTTTCCAAGACTCAAAGCATGACTCAGTGTCACTCTGGATTTTGACGTTCATTTTAGCTTTATAAATTTTGTTAATGGAATTTCCTCCCATAGTCTGGCATGGCAATAGGATATAGGATGCATGACTGTCTTTGTTTTCATTTCTTTTTTTTTTCCTCCTGAATGTCATATATATTTTACAAAGTCGAGAAAGGCTGAATCTTGGGCTGCTCTCTGGAACTCATCTTAGACCAGAAATAATCACAGTATTTTGAAGTTTTGTGGCTCTATGTTTCAATGATAAGAGAAATAATAAGAAAATAGCATATATATTTCTTGTCTGTGATTATTTACAAAAATCAGGCAAAGCCAGTGGAAGGTTGGAAGATCATCTGGGCCACTATTACAGCAATCCAGAGGGTGGGACTCAGGGCCAGAACTCAGGCCACTGCAGTAGAAATGGAGAAGAAAGGAGGGACATGAGAGTTGCCAAATGGGTAGAGTATGTAGAAGTTTATTGTTGGTCAGATGTAGCCTTTGAGAGAAAGGCCAGGTTTGCAACTTCAGTGACTGAGCAGATGGATGAAAGTGCCACTCAGAAGGATGACAAATGTGAGAGTACACAGTGTACGAGACCAATCGTGGGTTTGTTTTGGATACATTGAGATTGAATTGCCTGTGAAGTTTTTAGGTGCATACACAAGTGTGGGTGGAAAATGGATGGGATTAGATCACAGGAGCTACGTCCAGCCTAGGTTTGATGGTCATTAGTATATTGCTATTTATGCCAAGGAATTGAAAGACTTTCCCAAGGGTAAGCATGTAGAATATGAAGATAAGAGGGCCAAAGTCAGAACCTTTAAGACCATAATCTATAGTGTGAACATTAGAGGACAGTACCAAACAACAAAAAGGAGAGGCCCTGAGCATGAGAGAGAGGGAAGACCTGGAGACCAGGGATGAGGGAGAGTTCCCATTTAAGAATGGTTGGATAGGCTGAATTGAGAAATACTCAGTCCCCATCTAGACACCTGGAAATGGTGGCTAAAATACAAATTTTGCCAAATAGCTAGCAGAACTCTGGGGGATACTCTGTTTGGTAGGAGGGAATTTAGCTAAAGTAGTCAGTGGAAGTTGATATGTTAGCAATGCTATTTATCCCAAGGGAGTGAATGAATTTCCCAAGGGTGAGCATGTAGAATATGAATATAAGAGGTTCAAGGATGCTGCAAGCCATCTATTCACCTTCCAGGGCAGGAAGCTTACCTAAGTAATTAGGGTTAAAAAGCCCACTTGGTGGAGTCAAGTCTGTAATATGCTTATCTATTGGGGGTGGGAGGCGGACAGCACCCAGACAGTGACTCCATCCATTGTCCTCATAGAGAAGCTGAAATTCCTCCATCTGCTTTGGGTGCCGGGCAGGAAAAGAATCTCCTGAATGCAGAGCAACACAGAGCCTGTCCCAGAAGACAGTGGTCCTTAGGCAGGCTCAGAGGATAAAACTCATAGAACTGAGGAGACTCATCTACATGGGAAAAACACTTTAATACTAAACAATGCAATCTCTTTGAGACTTTAAAATAAATACTTAAAATGTTCAAAGGGATAAAAGGGGGCACAGGATCCCTACTTCAAGAACTGGACATTTTTGGGGAAGAAGAGCATGCATATTTGAAAAAAGCAGCATACAGACATTTGAATAATGAAAGAAACTGTCATTAAAATAAAGATCAATAGATAGGTTAAAAAATACAGTGGCTGCAGATGAAGAGAAAATTAGTGAGTTGTCCTGAATACCTGGTGAAACAACACAGAATGCAGAACAGGGAAGTAAAGAAACAGGAAATATGAAAAAAAGAAATGAAAAAACATGAAATAAAAGGAGAAGCTTCAATATACTGCAGATATAAATTCCAGAAGAAGGAAATAAAGAGCATGGTGGAGAAACAATAATAAGGATCGTTAAAAATATTTTCTGGTTAAACGAACAAGAATCCTAAATTTTAAAAGTCACACAGAATCCCAAGCAAGAAAAGCACAACAAATCTGCACCTAGAAACATTACATTAAAATTACAGAACATCGATGGGACTTCCGGGAAGATGGCGGCATGAGCAGGGCGGTGGAAATCTCCTCCCGAAACCAAATATATTTATGAAAATACAGCAAATACAACTATTCCTAAAAGAGAGACCAGAAGATACAGGACAACACCAGCCTGCAGCTACGCCTGAGAGGACTCGGCACCCTGCGAGGCAGGTAAGATATGGAGCCGCGACCCGGTGGGACCCAAGCACTCCCCCACCCCAGCACAACGGCGGGAGGAGAGGATTCAGAGCCGGGAGGGAGTGGAAGCACAGGCCCGCCGAATAACCAGTCCTGGTGATCTGCGCTGGGAGCACTGACACACTTCACATGGTGTATCGGAGATTGGAGAGACAGAGGTACAGATTCCAAGATGACAGGTCCACCCAGCCGGTTCCCCGGGACAAAAGAAAGGGGCATGCTTTTTTAGGGGTCTTAAGAGACAGGGGCCCAATGGAGGAGCAGGATTTTCCCAGCGCACTCAGCCAAGCAGGCTGGAAGTCCTGGGGAATTTCAGCCCCCTTGGACTGTGCCTGGGAAAAGCAGTCGCACAGAGACTTCCCACAGAAATCAGCAGCCTCTCATTCGTTCCCTCCCTGGCCAGAGTCACAAAGGGCCCAGCAGAGCGGCATGGCTGTGGAATAGTGGGGCAGCAGCGCCACCTACAGGATCGCCACAGAAACTACACCCAGCAGGTGGGTTTTTTTTTTCCGCCTCTATTTTCCCTTTCTTCTTTTTTTCTTTTTCTGACCACTTCTATCGCCATGAAAAGACAGAGAAATATAGTACAAACAAAGCTTACCCAGACAACCCCAGACCAGACTACCCCAGAGAGGGAGCCTGATGGGATGGACATGCACAATCTTCCTGAAAAAGAATTCAGAATAAAAGTCATAACCATACTGATGGATCTACAGAGAAATATGCAAGAGCTAAGGGAGGAAGTGAGGAAAGACAATGCAGAAATGAGACAAGCGATCGACGGGCTTAGCAGCAGACTGGATGAGATGCAAGAGACTGTTAATGGAATAGAAATAAGAGAACAGGAATACAGAGAAGCTGAGGCAAAGAGAGAGAAAAGGATCTCTAGGAATGAAAGAATTTTAAGAGAACTGTGTGACCAATCCAAACGGAACAATATTTGCATTATAGGAATACCAGAGGAAGAAGAGAGAGAAAAAGGGATAGAAAGTGTCTTTGAAGAAATAATTGCTGAAAACTTCCCCAAGATGGGGAAGGAAATAGTCTCTCAAACCATGGAAGCCTACAGATCTCCCAACACAAAGGACCCAGGGAAGACAACACAAAGACACATAATAATTAAAATGGCAAAGATCAAAGATAAGGACAGAGTACTAAAGGCAGCTAGAGAGAGAAAAATATCACATACAAAGGAAAATTCATCAGACTATCATCAGTCTTCTCAACAGAAACATTACAGGCCAGAAGAGAATGGCATGATATATTTAACGTAATAAAACAGAAGAGCCTCAAACCAAGAATATTGTATCCAGCACAATTATCATTTAAATTGGAGGGAGGGATTAAACAATTTCCAGACAAGCGAAAGCTGAGGGAATTTGCCTCCCATAAACCACCTCTTCAGGATATCTTAAAGGGACTGCTCTAGATGGAAGCACTCCTAAGCAAAAAAGATGTCCCCAGAGAAAATAAAATCATAGCAAAGAAAGCAGACCATCCAAATACTAACTAAAGGCAAAGAATAAAACACCTAGTATATAAAGAATGGAGGAGGAAGAATAAGAGGGAAGATAAATATAGAATCATCAGACTGTGTTTACAATAACTTAACAAGAAAGTTAAGTTAGACTGTTAGATAGTAGAGAAGCTACCCTTGAACCTTTGGTAACCACGAATCTAAAGTCAGCAATGGCAATAAGTACATATCTATAGATAATCACCCTAAATGTAAATGGACTGAATGCACCAATCAAAAGACACAGAGTTACTGAATGGATAAAAAAGCAAGACCCATCTGTATGCTGCTTACAAGAGACTCACCTCAAACCCAAAGATGTACACAGACTAAAGGTGAAGGGATGGAAAAAAATATTTCATGCAAACAACAAGGAGAAAAAAGCAGGTGTTGCAGTACTTGTATCAGACAAAATAGACTTCAAAACGAAGGAAGTAGCAAGAGATAAAGAAAGACATTACATAATGATAAAGGGGTCAGTCCAACAAGAGGATATAACCATTTTAAATATATATGCACCCAACACGGAGCACCGGCATATGTGAAACAAATACTAACAGAATTAAAGGAGGAAATAGAAAGCAATGCAGTCATTTTAGGAGACTTCAACAGACCACTCACTCCAAAGGACAGATCAACTAGACAGAAAATAAGTAAAGACAGAGGCACTGAACAACACACTAGAACAGATGGACCTAACAGACATCTACAGAACTCTGCACCCAAAAGCAACAGGATACACATTCTTCTCAAGTGCCCATGGAACATTTTCCAGAATAGACCACATACTAGGCCACAAAAAGAACTTAAGTAAATTCAAAAAGATTGAAATTCTACCAACCAACTTCTCAGATCACAAAATATAAAACTAGAAATAAATTTTAGAAAGAAAACAAAAAGGCTCACAAATACATGGAGACTTAACAACATTCTCCTAATTAATCGATGGGTTAATGACCAAATCAAAACAGAAATCAAAGAATATATGGAGACTAATGACAACAACAACACAAAGCCACAACTTCTGTGGGACGCAGCAAAGGCAGTTCTAAGAGGAAAGTATATTGCAATCCAGGCCTATTTAAAGAAGGAAGAACATTCCCAAATGAATAGTCTAAAGACACAATTACAGAAATTGGAAAAAGAAGAACAAATGAGGCCCAAAGTCACCAGAAGGAGGGACATAATAAAGATCAGAGAAGAAATAAATAAAATTGAGAAGAATAAAATAATAGAAAAAATCAATGAAACCAAGAGCTGGTTCTTTGAAAAAATAAACAAAATAGATAAACCCCTAGCCAGACTCATTAAGAGAAAAAGAGAATCTACACACATAAACACAATCAGAAATGAGAAAGGAAAAATCACGACGGACCCCACAGAAATACAAAGAATCATAAGAGAATATTATGAGAATCTATATGCTAACAAGCTGGAAAACATAGAAGAAATGGACAACTTCTTAGAAAAATACAACCTTCCAAGACTGACCAAGCAAGAAACAGAAAAACTAAACAGACCAATCACCAGCAACGAAATTGAATTGGTAATCAAAAAACTACCCAAGAACAAAACCCCTGGGCCTGATGGATTCACCTCTGAATTCTACCAGACATATAGAGAAGAAATAACACCATTCTCCTTAAAGTTTTCCAAAAAATAGATGAGGAGGGAATACTTCCAAACTCATTCTATGAAGCCAGTATCACTCTAATACCAAAACCTGGCAAAGACCTCACAAAAAAAGAAAACTACAGACCAATATCCCTGATGAACGTAGATGCAAAAATACTCAACAAAATATTAGCAAACCGAATTCAAAAATACATCAAGAGGATCATACACCATGATCAAGTGGGATTCATCCCAGGGATGCAAGGATGGTACAACATTCGAAAATCCATCAACATCATCCACCACATCAACAAAAAGAAGAACAAAAACCACATGATCATCTCCATAGATGCTGAAAAAGCATTTGACAAAATTCAGCATCCATTCATGATTAAAACTGTCAACAAAATGGGTATAGAAGGCAAGTACCTCAACATCGTAAAGGCTATATACGACAAACCCACAGCTAACATCATACTTAACAGCGAGAAGCTGAAAGCTTTTCATCTAAGATCGGGAACAAGACAGGGATGCCCACTCTCTCCACTGTTATTCAACATAGTGCTGGAGGTCCTAGCCAAGGCAATCAGACAAAACAAAGAAATACAAGGCATCTAGACTGGTAAAGAAGAAGTCAAACTGTCCCTGTTTGCAGATAACATGATATTGTACATAAAAAACCCTAAAGACTCCACTCCAAAACTACTAGAACTAATATCTGAATTCAGCAAAGTTGCAGGATACAAAATTAACACACAGAAATCTGTTGCTTTCCTATACACTAACGATGAACTAACAGAAAGAGAAATCAGAAAAACAATTCCATTCACAATTGCGTCAAAAAGAATAAAATACCTAGGAATAAACTTAACGAGGGAAGTGAAAGACCTATACGTTGAAAACTACAAGACACTTCTAAGAGAAATTAAAGAGGACACTAACAAATGGAAATGCATCCCATGCTCTTGGCTAGGAAGAATAAATATTGTCAAAATGGCCATACTACCTAAAGCAATCTACAGATTCAGTGCAATCCCTATCAAAATACCAACAGCTTTCATCAATGAACTCGAACAAATAATTCTAAAATTAATATGGAACCACAAAATACCCCGAATAGCCAAAGCAATCCTGAGAAGAAGGAATAAAACAGGGGAAATTATGCTCCCTGACTTCAAGCTCTACTACAAAGCTACAGTAATCAAGACAATTTTATATTGGCACAAAAACAGACCCACAGACCAGTGAAACAGAATAGAAAATCCAAACATTAACCCAAACATATACAGTCAATTAATATATGATAAAGGAATCTTAGATATACAATGGGGAGATGACAACCTCTTCAGCAGCTGGTGTTGGAAAAACTGGACAGCTACATGTAAGAGAATGAAACTGGACTACTGTTTAACCCCATACACAAAAGTAAACTCAAAATGGATCAAAGACCTGAATGTAAGTCATGAAACCAATAAACTTCTTAGAAAAAAACATAGGCAAAAATCTCTTGGACATAAACATGAGCGACTTCTTCATGAACATATCTCCCCGGGCAAGGGAAACAAAAGCAAAAATGAACAAGTGGGACTATGTCAAGCTGAAAAGCTTCTGTACAGCAAAGGACACCATCAGTAGAACAAAAAGACATCGTACAGTATGGGAGAATATATTCATAAATGATGTATCCGATAAGGGGTTGACATCCAAAATATATAAAGAACTCACGCACCTCAACAAACAAAAAGCAAATAATCTAATTAAGAAATGGGCAGAGGACATGAATAGACACTTCTCCAGAGAAGAAATTCAAATGGTCAACAGGTACATGAAAAGATGCTCTACATCGCTAATCATCAGAGAAATGCAAATTAAAACCACAATGAGATATCACCTCACACCAGTGAGGATGGCCAACATCCAAAACACAAACAACTACAAATGTTGGCGAGGATGTGGAGAAAAGGGAATCCTCCTACACTGCTGGTGGGAATGCAAATGAAAAAGACAGATGCACCCCTATGTTTATCACAGCACTATTTACAATAGCCAAGAAATGGAAGCAATCTAAGTGTCCATCAGTAGATGAATGGATAAAGAAGAGGTGGTACATATACACAATGGAATATTATTCAGTCATAAGAAGAAAACAAATCCTACCATTTGCAACAACATGGATGGAGCTAGAGGGTATTATGCTCAGTGAAATAAGTCAAGCGGAAAAAGACAAATATCAAATGATCTCACCCATATGTGGAGTATAAGAACAAAGAAAAAAACTGAAGGAACAAAACAGCAGCAAACTTACAGAACCCAAGAATGGACTAATAGTTACCAAAGGGAAAGGAACTGAGGAGGATGGGTTGGAAGGGAGGGACAAGGGGGAAAAAGGGGCAGTACGATTAGCAGACGTAATGTTGGAGGGGCATGGGGTGGACTGTACAACTCAGAGAAGACAAGTAGTGATTCTATAGCATCTCAGAACGCTGATGGACAGTGACTGTAATGGGGTTGGTGGGTGGGGACCTGATGAGAGGGGTAGTTTAATAATCCTAATATTGCACATGTAACTGTAGATAAATGATACCAAAATAAATAATAAAATAAAATAAAATTACAGAACATCGAAGATAAAGAGGAAAAAATATGAAGATACAGGAGGTAAGACAGATTATGTATAAAGCAAGAAATCAAATCAACAATTGACTTCTCACATATGATCTCTTTGGTCATAGATAACAGACGGCCATGCAGTATCTTCAAAATGCTTGGGGAAATTTTTTATCCCCTTAAATTTCATTCAAGAAAAGGCAAATATTTTCATGTACTTCTAAGGAAGATTACTACCCACTGATACTTCTAGCAGAAACTGGTAAGGGATTCACTTTAGTTAAAAAGAAACTGAGCCCAGAACGAAGGACCAGGAAGCCCATAAGTGCAGAAAATTGACTTATATCTGAGTAGATGCTACTGACCAGTGAGGACAGGCACACGACTCAGGAACTGGTGCTGGTCACTGCTTTATTCTCAAGGGATTAGCAAAATGAAACAGGAATGCTGCTTCACTCTGTATAAAAAAATCAATTCTCAGTGGAATATTTGAGAGGCAAAATTATTGCAAATGAAAATATAGAAGATATCTCTATGCCCCTAGGTTAGGAAGAATTTATTAAACTATTTTAAAAAAGCTTGATAAACTGGACCATGTTAAAAATGAAAAAACAGCCCCCCACATTAAAAGATAGGTGTGTAGAACAATTTTCAGAAAACTCAAATGGCCAGACACTTACAAGAAAGAGGCTTAACTGTATTAGTAAATGCACATTAAATGCAAATTAAATCACAATGAGATAATAGACTGGGAAAATGGAAATTTACAATATCAGATATTGGGAAGGATCATAAAAAATTAGGGACAACTGATGTTCATTCACAATAGTGAATGAAAACTTACAGTATTCACTATATCATGACATCAGTTATAGTACATTCATACCATGGAGTGCCATCCAGCAGTAAAAATGAATGAACATAAACTATGAACATGTGCATGGATAATTCCCACACATAATGCTAGGTGATAAAGCAAGTTGCAGAAGAATACGTATTCTTTGATACCATTTATATAAAGTTTAAGAAGTTTAAAACAATATTACATGTGGTTTAAGGATACATACATGATAAAATTATAAAGAGATGCATGGAAATGGTATAGTGCAAGTTCAGCGGGGAGAGTTATGTGGTCTAGAAGAGTTCCCAGGGGATTCACCTGTGTTGTAAATATTTATTAGGCTGAGAGGTAGGCATATGAGCATGTGTTGTTTTATTCCCTATACCTTTTAAAGTCTTATGTGTTGCATAATATTTTCTAAAATGAAAGGATAAATCAGAGATGAGGGAATGGAGATGGTAAGGGAGGACTGTTCTTTCTACCATTTTTTTACTGGGAAAGGAAGAAGAGAAGAGAATGTGTTCTATTTCTTGACACCAAGTGATTTGGAGAAATTCAAAACTTTGTGCAATTTTGTAAGTAAATTGATATGTGAAACTAATATATTCAACCTTGTGAGGTAATTTTTATTATTTGGATGATACCAGGTGAAGGGTTTGGATACACAAGTTGAAATTATATTGAATTAAATCATTAGGAAACATAAAGCTCAAATGATCTTTTTCTTTATATTCTTCCTTATTCTTTAACTAACCTACTTTTTGAGAAGAATCAAAAGGATACATGCAGAAAAAGGATCAAAATGGAAAATATATTGAATCATTGAAAATATTTAAAAAGAACATTCTCCCAAAGAACCTGAAATTTGATGATATGAAGATCTGTTAAAACCTGTCATCCAAATGTAGATCATTTGTAGTTTAATTTATTTATTGTTTTAGTTCCAGACACTAAACTGGGTATTTTCTGTAATTTATTTCATTTATTCACCATGTAATTTTCAAAAATGAAAGAACTTACCAATATCCTTATCTCTTCAGTGATAGAAAATTTTAAGTGTGTGTTAAAAATTAAAAATTATATGCTTTGTTTCTTTTTTAAACCTAAATCAGTCATTTTCCGAGTAGGGTACAGTGTGTTCTATGCTAAAGGAAAACCCCTGCTTGGAACAAAGGTTGCTGACTAGCTCTGCCAGAGACCTTTATTTCAAAGGCAGAATTTTATTTCATAGGCAATGTCAATCTGAAAGTATTTTACTAGTAATTAGCTTCTAAAATAGCAGAGATTTCAATTATGCTTTGAAGCTGGACATGAAATTTGTAGTTTCTTTTCTCCCTTGCATGAAATGGTTAGGAACATGCTATATTCTAGCTAAGAAACATAAAGATGTATACCAAGCTTAGACTTCACCTGAGGCAGCACCTACAGAATAGTCTTGAGGAGATGGTAAACCCAGAAGACAAATACACTCCAAGTGTTCTCAGGGGGTGCTGTCCCAATCTGGGCCACCCCCAACCCCTTACACTTTCATCCTCATCTCCAGTGAAAATTTAAAATAATTAGTAATCATAATAGTATTCAGTCAATGTGCAACCTTAGTGTCCCCATTTAGAGATGGTAAAACTGAGACACAGAGAGGTTAAGGGTCTTGCAAGGGTCCACAAGTGGCCAGAGTCAAGTTTAAACTTAGAAAATCTGATTTCAAAGCCACTTGCTTCATCACCAAGTGAGTTACTCCTCTTGCTGTATTTGAAGACATTATCAGGGCACTGGTGTGAGTTAACTGATGTCGGCAGATTCTGTCACAGTTTCTGTTACCACTCCTGGCTACTGTTAGCATCACTGCTGAGTTGGGGTTTAGATCTTTACCCCCGGCCTTTTACTCCTGTTCATATTCTACTAGGTAATGCCAAATAATTTTATAAAATGATGATATCAATTTAAACTCCCAACAATACTGTAGGAGAGTATGTTTTGTTCTACACTTAAATTTTTTGCTGATCTGATAGGTGTGAAATGGTATTTCCTTGTAGTTTTAAATTTCATTTTCCTGTTTATTAATGCACTGGAAAATTTTCACCTGTTTTTGAGCCTTTTATACTTCCTCTTCTATGAAGTGTCTAATCATGTCATTTGTCCATTTTTTTGTTGGGTTTTCATATTGATTTGTAGGAGTCCTTTACATATTCCAGATACAAGTGTTTTATCTCTCATATATGATCAAATATCTTCTCTTAGCTTGTGTTTTTTCATCTTCTTTTAGATCCTCTTGATAAATAGAAATTCTTCATTTTAAAGGAATTAAGCTTATCAATCTTTTGCCTTTATGATTTGGAGTTTTTAAAAAATACACTTAATGTATCTTAATCTATTCCCAAGATGGTAATGATATTCCTATGTTTTATTATTTACTCAAAATTTTGTAGTTTTACCATTTGCATTTAAGCCTTCAATCTAATTGGGATTGATGATTTTCATGTATGGTGGGAGGTCAGGATCCAATTAAAAATTTTTTTATCCATCAGATAGCCACATGTCCAAGTACCATTTATTATGTAGTTTCCCCACTCCCATTGATGTTCCATGTCCCTCTGTCACTCAGTCATGAGTCAAGCTTTCTTATAAGGGTGGATTATTTCTGGCCTTTCTATTTTAATTCCATTGGTTTACCTGTCTAACAACCTTATCAGTTCCACACTGTCTAGTTACTACAGTTTTATAATTAGTTCTGATGTGGGCTGAGGAAGTCCTTTACTGTGTTCTCTTTTGGGGTGTTTTGGCATTCTTAGTCGTTTGCTTTTCCATATATGTTTTAGAATCAGTTTGTCAGGTACCATAAACAGTTTTGTTAGTATTTTGATTTGGTTGTATTACTCAACAGAGATTAATATGAGAAGAGGTGACATCTTAATTATATTGTTTTATTTTCCATTTGTGTACATGGGATATCCCTTTGTTTATTAAGTCTTTCAAAAATGTTGAGATTTTTTCATAAAAAGGCTTTGTACATCTTTTGTTAGATTGATTCCTAGGTACTTTGTACTTTTGTTGCTATTGTCAGTGGTATTTTACTTAAGAACTAATTTTTAAACTTCCATTAGGTACAGTTATACAATTTTTATTTATTATGTGGCAGAGACAATCTTGCTTTTCATTAAAGGTATTTCCCTTTCTTCTGGACACATCTTTGTTCTCAGACTTCCATCTGATTAGGTAGGGGTAACTATGTAACTGACTGGCTGATAAAATGTGAGCAGCTGTGATGGACGCTGGGTTGAGGTCTGACCCATAAAAACCTCTTCTACAGACCATTCTCCCCCCATTCCCTGGATGTTGCTAGATGTTGATGCCAGGAAGACATGGGGAGCCACATGTTGAATAGGGTGGCATCTCTATCAGTTGTGTCCCTGAGTGATTAGGTGAAGTGGAACCCCCATCTCTCATCTGCTCCCTTTAGATTAGCTTCACATTATGAGAAATGCATTTTTATTTTGTTAAACCATGGGGATGTTTCTATTAAAACAAATAAGATTATCCTAATTAATACATATTACTTTTAATCCCAGCAGTTTGATAAGCACTTTTATTAATCTACATAGTTATCGGTTGATTCTTTGGTGTTTTGTACATAAGAAATTACACATCTGTAAATAAGGAGCTTTGCCTGTTTTCTTTCCTATTTTTTATTTATTTATTTTTTTTTAAAACAATTTATTTTGGTATCATTATTCTACAATTACATGTGCAATATTATGGTTATTAAACTACCCCTTCATCAGGTGCCCCCACCAACCCCATTACAGTCACTGTCCATCAGCGTAGTGAGATGCTATAGAATAACTACTTGTCTTCTCTGAGTTGTACAGCTCTCCCCAAGTCCCCCCAACATTACATCTGCTAATCATAATGCCCCTTTTTCCCTCTTATCCCTCCTTTCCCACCCATCTTCCCCAGTCCCTTTCCCTTTGGTAACTATTAGTCCGTTCTGGGGTTCTGTGAGTCTGCTGCTGTTTTGTTCCTTCAGTTTTTTTCTTTGTTCTTATACTCCACATATGAGTGAAACCATTTGATACTTGTCTTTTTCGGCTTGGCTTATTTCACTGAGCATAATACCCTCTAGCTCCATCCATGTTGTTGCAAATGGTAGGATTTGTTTTCTTCTTATGGCTGAATAATATTCCATTGTGTATATGTACCACCTCTTCTTTATCCATTCATCTACTGATGGACACTTAGGTTGCTTCCATTTCTTGGCTATTGTAAATAGTGCTGCAATAAACATAGGGGTGCATCTGTCTTTTTCAAACTGGGCTGCTGCATTCTTAGGGTAAATTCCTAGGAGTGGAATTCCTGGGTCAAATGGTATTTCTATTTTGAGTTTTTTGAGGAACCTCCATACTGCTTTCCACAATGGTTGAACTAATTTGCAGTCCCACCAGCAGTGTAGGAGGGTTCCCTTTTCTCCACATCCTCGCCAACATTTGTTGTTGTTTGTGTTTTGGATGTTGGCCATCCTCACTGGTGTGAGGTGATATCTCATTGTGGTTTTAATCTGCATTTCTCTGATGATTAGCGATGTGGAGCATCTTTTCATGTGCCTGTTGGCCATCTGAATTTCTTCTTTAGAGAAGTGTCTATTCATGTCCTCTGCCCATTTCTTAATTGGATTATTTGCTTTTTGTTTGTTAAGGTGCGTGAGTTCTTTATATATTTTGGATGTCAACCCCTTATCAGATACGTCATTTATGAATATATTCTCCCATACTGTAGGATGTCTTTTTGTTCTACTGATGGTGTCCTTTGCTGTACAGAAGCTTTTCAGCTTAATATGGTCCCACTTGTTCATTTTTGCTTTTGTTTCCCTTGCCCGGGGAGATATGTTCATGAAGAAGTTGCTCATGTTTATGTCCAAGAGATTTTTGCCTATGTTTTTTTCTAAGAGTTTTATTGGTTTCATGACTTCCATTCTGGTCTTTGATCCACCTTGAGTTTACCTTTGTGTATGGGGCTAGACAGTAGTCCAGTTTCATTCTCTTACATGTAGCTGTCCAGTTTTTCCAACACCAGCTGCTGAAGAGGCTGTCATCTCCCCATTATATATCCAAGGCTCCTTTATCAAATATTAATTGACTGTGTATGTTTTGGTTAATGTTTGGATTTTCTATTCTGTTCCACTGGTCTGTGGGTCTGCTTTTGTGCCAATATAAAATTGTCTTGATTACTGTAGCTTTGTAGTAGAGCTTGAAGTCAGGGAGTATAATTCCCCCTGTTATATTCCTCCTTCTCAAGATTGCTTTGGCTATTCGGGGTCTTTTGTGGTTCCATATGAATTTTAGAATTATTTGTTCCAGTTCATTGAAGAAAGCTGTTGCTATTTTGATAGGGATTACATTGAATCTGTAGATTGCTTTAGGTAGTATAGCCATTTTGACAATATTTATTCTTCCTAGCCAAGAGCATGGGATGCATTTCCATTTGTTAGTGTCCTCTTTAATTTCTCTTAGAAGTGTCTTGTAGTTTTCAGGCTATAGGTCTTTCACTTCCTTTGTTAGGTTTATTCCTAGGTATTTTATTCTTTTTGATGCAATTGTGAATGGAATTGTTTTTCTGATTTCTCTTTCTGTTAGTTCATCATTAGTGTATAGGAAAGCAACAGATTTCTGTGTGTTAATTTTGTATCCTGCAACTTTGCTGAATTCAGATATTAGTTCTAGTAGTTTTGGAGTGGAGTCTTTAGGGTTTTTTATGTACAGTATCATGTCATCTGCAAATAGTGACAATTTGACTTCTTCTTTACCTATCTGGATGCCTTGTATGTCTTTGTTTTGTCTGATTGCCTTGGCTAGGACCTCCAGTACTATGTTGAATAACAGTGGAGAGAGTGGGCATCCCTGTCTTGTTCCCGATCTTTGATGAAAAGCTTTCAGCTTCTCGCTGTTAAGTATGATGTTAGCTGTGGGTTTGTCGTATATAGCCTTTACGATGTTGAGGTACTTGCCTTCTATACCCATTTTGTTGACAGTTTTAATCATGAATGGATGCTGAATTTTGTCAAATGCTTTTTCAGCATCTATGGAGATGATCATGTGGTTTTTGTTCTTCTTTTTGTTGATGTGGTGGATGATGTTGATGGATTTTCGAATGTTGTACCATCCTTGCATCCCTGGGATGAATCCCACTTGATCATGGTGTATGATCCTCTTGATGTATTTTTGAATTCGGTTTGCTCTTTCCTATTTTTTACAGACTTTGTTTTTTCTAGTACTACAGTACTGGCTAAGACCTCCTGTACAATGTTGAATAAAAGCAGCAATGGTTTGCAAGTTGCCTTGCTCCTGTATTGAAGGGAATTCTTTAAATATTTACCATTAATTGCCATGTGTGGTATAATTTTGTATATATCTTTATGAGGATATTTAAATTATCTTCTTATTAATCTGTCAAGAGATTTTTATCATAAATGGATGTTATCTTATTAAATAGTATATTTGTATTTTGGGAAGATCATATGTTTTTTCTCCATTAAATTAACAATGTGCTGATAGATCTATGTTCATGAATGACATTCACCATAATTTTAGCTTGCTTTTACTGTCCTTTCCTAATTTTGTTACTATTTTGGTATTAGCATGAGTTTGGGGCATACTTCTACTTTTCTATCTCTGAAACAATTTGTATGAAATTGGGTTTTCTGTTTATTGAGTATTTGGTAAAAATACAAAGTTGGCTGTGCCTGGTTGTGTATGTGTGATTAATTTTTAACCACTGATTCAGTTAATTTGATTGATTAGTGGATTGTGAAATCTGTGTTTTTTGTTTCTTTTTGGAGTAATTTTGATAACTTGTGTTTTCCTAAGATCGAGTTGGCATAAATTGTGCATAATTATCCTTCCTGTCCTTCTAATCTGCACTATATCTTTAGTTATGCCATTTTACATTCACTATATTCTTTATTTATGCCTTCTCTCTTTGTTTGCTTGATAAATCTTGTGAAAGGTTTGTCTGTTGTGTTATTCTCGTAACCACATTTCTTGCTCCCTTGGTTATTCCTTATTTTCTGTTTTGGGGAAAATGTCTCTTACATTCATTGTTCTCTTTTTTATTCTTTCTTGGGACTTTACACTGCTTTTTTTTTCTAACTTCTTAATTTGGATGTTGTTTTATTAATTTGGAGCCTTTCTTTCCTAATGTAAACATTTATGGCTATACATTTTCCTTTATCATTTTGTTTGTGTATTTGAGGTTTATGAATATTTCATTTGTTGTTCAGTTCAGTATTTTCTAATTTCCATTGTGCTTTCATTGAGAAGTCTGCTTTAAAATTACTAAACAAATGAAGTTTCTAGGTATTTTATCATTAATTGCTAATAATCACATTTTTGTAGCAAATAGTGCATATGCAGTCATATTTTGTATTTGCTACTTGTTATTGAGACCTGCATTAATGGCCTGACACAGAGTGAATTTTTTGTGTTTCCTATGTGCAAGTAAATAATGTATATTACTTAATTTTTGAATTCTTTTAGGTCAAGCATGTTGATTGTGTTCATTAAATATTTCAAGTATTTCTTCATGTACTTGATCTTGCTTGATCAATCAATCACTAAACAGATGCATTACATTTCCTATTATGATGATTTCTCTTAGTTCTACCAATTTTCACTTATATTCAATTTTTGCTTCTGTATTTTGAGTTTATGTTATGTGCATACCAGTATAAAAGTGATTTCCTGGTGAATTGGTCATTTATCATTAGAAAATATCTTTTAAAAAAATCTCTAGTATTGCTTTGGCTTTAAAATTTATTTTGTCTGATATCAATGTAGTTATGCCACCATTTTTTTGGTTACTCTTTCCTAGTTTCCATTCTTTCATGCTTTGACTTTACAACTTTCTGTGTATATATGTTTTAGGTGTGCTTATCATAAACATCATATGCCTAAATTAAAAAAAGATCTTGGAAACATTAGAGATTTTAAAAGTCTGGTAATAAGAGAGAGTAATAGAGAGTTCAGTCTATTTATATTTATTATTATTAATGATATTTGCATTTATTTCCACTGTCTTATTTTGTGATCTCTATATATTTTCCTTTTTTGCAGTTTCTTTTTCTTTTTCTTTCCCTTTGCCTACCTTCTTTTGGATTAGTTCGTTTTTTTCTTACAAATTATTTTTTCAATTTGGAAGTTACACTCCCCATGGTTCCTCTTAGAGCAATGTCTTTCAGACTGTGAGGTGTGAAGTCATTCCCATGGGATTGATCAAGGCTTCAGAAAAATTATATTGCAGAGTATTAAATAGAATAGTAAAGGTCGAATAGGGAAAATGTTGTGCTTTTGACAATTTAGTTTCATATATATATTTGTATATGTTTCAGAACTTGGCTTATCATTACTGCCTACTTAGCCCACTGGTTTTATTTCAGTCATTCAAACATAGCCACATAGCAGCAACCTATAGAGCCATACTGGAGCCTGAAGCAAAAGGAAAATACATGCTCTTTTCAAATATCCGCTCCTATTGTGGGCCAAGTGAAAAAAGTTAGTGAAAGTTCCACAATCAAAAAACATTACTGCATACAAAGTCCTGTGTGGCCCAATGTCCAGCCTCCATAAGTCCACTCAGTGGGGACGTGTGGGCTGATTGAACAGTGATACATACAGGGTGGAAGGTCAGACAAACAGCAAAAACAGGTCTTTATTCACAACTTTAATATTTTGTTCATCATGGACTTTTTTTGCCATTAGTTTTTATTTTAAAGATAATACATTAACAGTGTTCTTTATCTTGGTCATTGGGTTTTTTGGTGCTGAGGCAGGAGGTGAGCCAACCCAGATCTGGTCCTGCTGACATTAGGCCTTTGGGGCTCCCGCTTCAGGCTCCCTCTCTGCCTGAGGCATGTTCAGTCTTGCGTTTGATCTCCTGTGCCATGTGAAGACTCCAGTTTGGGCACATGCCACCAGACAAAGGGTACATTTGGTTGTAGCTCACAGTTTGTTTGTTTGTTTTTCAGCCTAAGTGTTTTTTACTTTCTTGATAGCTCCACAGTGCATTTAAAGAGATGTTTTTAATATTTTATCCAGTTGTCTTTGTTGTTTTCCTCCGGAGACTCATTCATTGTATTTATTCTATTGTGCCCCAGAAATGGAAGTCTGGAAAGTTCATTACCTTAAGATATAAAAAGATGTCTTGTTTGCTGAGCTCAGCTTGTGTCTGATGACTGGCCACTGGTTTACGTAATTCCACCCTGAGGGAACTAAACCATCCCAGTTAACTTTGCCAAGAGCAGGCTGAGAGGCTGTCCTGATGAAGACGTGATACACAGAGAGAAACTTTCAAATGGCATCCTTTTTAAAATTCGATTTTGTGTATGTTAACTCACTTATTTCTCACAACCACCTTATGTGGTAGATACCATTATTACCAGCTCCGTTTTTACAGAGAAGGAAAACAGAACCAGAAGTTCACTCCTGTGCCTGTGGTCACACAGACAGAAAGGAGAGCCAGGATTTGAACACAGTTACTTGGCCACCAATGCCATTCTCTTAACCACTATGCTATACTGCCTTTTAATGTCACGGGATGGAGTGTAGTTAGTGTTAGCAGAGACCAATAATCAGCAAAGTGCTCCCATATTGACCCAGCTTCTTGTCTTTCGCAGTGCCTCCTGTGGATAGAATATATTTAAGTTATAGTTCCTGTGTCCTCAGCTAGTCATCACCTCATGCAATAAATATGTTAATTGATCTCTGTAAAGATTTTTACCAGGGCAAAACCACCAAATTTGTGGTTTTTATTCAAAACATATTGATGACTCTTGGAGGAGTTGGGATAATCTCAATATTGATTATGTGTTTCCTTAATTACTTCTTGCTGTCTTAATGGAGGTTTTTATCAATAGTGCATATACACTGTGTCAATTCCCAGGTGTGACCCACTTCAGCTTGAAAACACTCTGAATGACATAGAAGAATCACCCCAATTAGCTTTGAAGTCTTTGATGGGTCGAGCAAGCTTCATTCTGGAGTTTTAGGCTCCTTTTGTTCTACAGCTGAATCTCAAATTGTATTTACTAAATACATACTTTGTTTTAATTATATAAGGTACTTGGCTTCCATAAGAACCAATTTAGTCATTTTTTCTGATTTCTTTTCAAAGAGTTATTGACATAGGGCTCAGGAATATAAAAAACAAAAAGTTAAAAATTTGGACCAAGTGACACATGACTTTCACTGGTGCCTTTTTGAAATAAGAATTACATTTCCCCTTAATGTATATGAAAATTTGCCGGTTTTGGCATCCATAATAAAAAAAATATCTTGTTTTGACTCTTTATTCCTAGCATTCTCTTTTTTCTTCTATGATTAGTATTTGCTCAGGCAAGGCACTTTTACAGGCAAATAATTTTCATTGCCATAAGGGATCAAACTGTGCCTTAAGTATATTTCTTGCATCAATTTAATAGGAAATCAAATGCTTGAGTAATGGAATCAATAAATGGCAGATTTGCCTCTCTATCACAGTTTAGATTCCCTGGGGAACAGACTCAGGTAGATTCCAACTCATGCGGAGGAGAATGAAGCGTGACTGAGCGCAGGAAGAAGTCGGGCCTTGATGTAGGCTCAGCAAAGGCCTCAGCCCACCCGAGGAGCTGGGTGTGACCCTTCAGTGTGGCCTCAAGCTGTGCCAAACTGTGGGGCTTTATTCTCTTTTGTCAATCAACTGGACGGGGGCTGGCCTTGGGGTGGTGGGTACTTTGGACAAGGCATCTCTAGTTAATCAGTGCAACTCCAGAAGAAGGCTGACAGCAGAGGACTGACTGCTGTAGCGCTTCCGGACACTGGGGAGGAAGTGCTTCATTCTGGAGGAGGATCTGACATCACTCTGCAGCAGCTACCATGTCACCCTGTTTTGAGTTGTGGCTGTCTTGTGAAAGCTGATGCCCCTGAAATCACATGCGCACAGAAGTATCTGGCGGTCGTCCTTTATAACAGCATAGACAATAGTAGTTCATTGCCAGCAATTATATGAGCATGCACTTGCACAGCAGGCCCAGTGATCATATAAACATACAAGAGCATACACCTGCGCAGTGGGTACAAGCATGAGATGGCATCCAGGCAAGAATCCTGGCCACGGTGACTCCATTTTCCCTACATGGAGCCAGCCACTTTAGATCTGGGATGAGGTGATACCATCTTCTGAAAAAAAAAAAGATTCTGCGATGCTCAGAGGGAGATGACAAGCATTTCAGGCAGAAGGAAGAAGAATTCAGGAGGCAGAAAGGATTCTGTGTATTTGAGAGACAGAAAAGAGTCGGAGGGGTTAGATAGTAGTTAGCATGGTGGAATATGATATCAGATGGGGATGAAAATGATAGCCAGAATAAAGGGTTTGGGTTTTATCATAAAAACAGTAGAAAATCAGTGAATATTGGAGTTTGTTCTGTTTTTAAAATAGGGAATAGAAGCAGATTTACCATGAAACTAATGAGGCTTTGAGCTTTAGGACCTCTCACATGCATGAGTCATTTCAAGGACCTGGGGAACCCTAACAGTGTGTTTATATGGTCATAGTTCTACAAATTTTTGAATTGTTGAAGACCATTGTCCCTTTGCACACTGACTTCCCTTCTATTGCTTTCCCATTTATGGGGTGGTTATGAAGTGGCTGTGGTCATTTTGGAGATCTGGGTCTAAAGAATTTGAGTGGGGATACCTTTAGCTTGGGTTTTGTGAAATGTAACTGTAAGACCCATAGCCATTTCTGTGGAAGGATATGTTGTTGCTAGGCATCCCATTATAGGTACCATCTCACCTGGTGTCATGATACGAAAGTACAGGGCGAGAGGTTTGCATTGCATTGCATCCTGCAGCACCTAGCCCTGGAAGTAAGCGGGCCATGAAAGAGGAGAAAAAGATTTGAAGTTTATGTGGTAGAAGCTAGTTCATGGAAAATTCTTCTAGACATCAGATGCATAAAATTCTAAGCAGAAGATTTGGTCTTTATTGAGGCTTATCTGTCAGGATAATAAAGTATAAGCAATTAGGAATGCCCAGTAATTTTTCTTCTTTTTAGATCAGAATTATGAAAATATAGAACTTACTGAAATTCTTGTTTTTAGGGCACAAATCTGTAAGAGTACAATAAGCAGTGTGTGTGTGTGTCTCGTGTTAAATTACCAATACAAAAACATTGATACCAAAAAAACTTAAAAGCCAACCATGTTAAAAGTAAGATTCTTTTTGTTCTCTATATAGAAAATGATATTACAAAAGTGTTATATGAGGGTGTAACCAAAGGGGATGCAATCAAAATTTAAACAAACTTATTGTAGAGTTGTGTCATGTGGTTAATTTGTAAAAATGGCGTGTTGTTTATGCTTTTTTCTGTATATTTATTTTCAAATTTAGTTACATATTGTTTTTTGGATCCTTTTTCTTTAAGACCCCCCTCTCCCAAATTTTATAAACTTCAGACCCCACAAAACCTGGAGTGGATCCATCTCTGATTGGGATGGTGCTGTGATCTGATTTCTATTTTTTGAAGGCTCTGACTACCGTAAAGAGAATGGATTGTGAAAGGACAAGTGTAAATCAGAGAGACCACAGTTTGCATCCAATCAGTCACAATTCTTTTGAGTTTAGTTATTGAAAAGGGACATCAGAATGGTCGGGTATTGGCATTGGTCTTCCTTCATTGCTTTCTTAGAGTCAACAGAGTCTCCAAGGTGGAGCTGGTTCTGGTTGGCACAGTGCCACTTATCAGACTTTAACGTGCATATGAATCACCTGAAGATCTGGTTAATATGCAGATTCTGTTTCAGTAGGTCAGCCTTGGGGCCTGCGTTTCTGCATTTCAAACAAGCCCCTCAGTGCTCCCGTGGCAGGTTCAAGGAGCTCGTTTGGGGCAGTCGGCAGTAAGGCACTGTGAATCTAGGGCCAGACTGCCGGGTTTCAATGCCCATTTTAATACAAACTTTGACTTTGGTTAAGTATCTAGTCTTTCCAGTCCTTGTTTTTTTCATCTATAAATAGAGATGTTAATAAAATGAACCACAGAGGATCAGTATAAAGATTAAATGCAATAATTTGTGCTAAGAGGTTATTGTAATATAAGGGCACAAAAATGTTGGATATCATTGTTCTTGTTGCAGTTAGAACTATTGGCCTTCTGTAACTCTGGGGGGAGGGGCAGGAAATACGTTCCCAGCCCAGGACAACTTACCTTTGAAGCCAAAATCAGTCAAAGGGAGAAATAAAGTGGGAGAAACCAGTTTATTGCTCACAAGCAGTCATCCACTTCTGTTCGCCCATGTCTCTCACAACCCGGTCTGCAAAAAGGGACCCCACCAAACTTCTCCAGTCCAGATATACCCTCTCTCCCCATGACCCTTGTCATCACCTACTGATTTGGAGATGGACTACTTCTCTCCACCCCTTGGAAACACCTACTGATATGGAGATGCACTAAGGCCAGGCGAGAGATCCTGGAAACACTGCAATTTTACCCATACCCTCCTAACCAAGCTTGTGAATGATTACTGAAATTTCTCCTGCATATGGAAAGAAAGCCTGTCCCTCAGGCTTGGATGAAGGAAAACCATGAAATCAATGAAAACTTACAAACAATGAAATATATTTGTAAACCAAAATTACCAAGTAAAATAAACATTGAGACCAATCAAGAATGTGGTAGGTTGCTGATTAAATCACAGAAGGTAGCATCTAGAATAGAAGTTATAGTCCAACTGCTTCATTCTACAGACAAAAACAAAATGAACAAGTGAAAGAAGTCTGAAGGGTTGTGACTTTGGTCACCGAATGTCATGTAGGTGTTGTCTTCTTACTGAAAAGGCAACAGCAACTGTTTCATTAATACTTTGATATCTATAGAAACCAATCTTTATTTAAGCTGCAATTACTTGTTTTGGGTAAAATTGTGTCTCTTAAAAAGATATGTTGACATCCCAACCCCTAGTACCTGTGAATGTGACCTTGTTTGGAAAAAGTGTTTTTCAGATGTAATCAAGTTAAGATGAGGTCATTAGGATGGCCTTAATCCCACGATTGGTAACTCTATAAGAAGGTAGCCTGAAGACAGAGACATACAGGGAGAAGGCCTTGAAGACACATAGGAAGCAGAGATTAGAGTGAAGCACTTGTGAGCCGAGGAATGCCAAAGATTGATGGCTACTACCGGAAACTAGAAAGAGGCATGGCAAGATCCTATCAAGATTCTCAGAGGAACTGTGGCCCTGCCAACACCTTGATTGCAGACTTCTGGCTTCCAGAACTATGAGAGAATACATTTCTGTTTAAGCTACTGTCTTTGTGGTGCTTTGTTATGGAAGCCCTAGGAAACTTATACTATTACTCTTCATCCTTTCTCCATTTTTCACAGGTTTAGTTTTCCTTTTCTGCCACCTGGAAAGCTTCTTGAGGGTAGGGATTGGATTTTGCTCATGTTTACATCCCTTGAACAGCTAACAGTACTTTCTCAGAGCTCAGTGAGCATTTGTTGAATTGAAATAATTGTAGGTTTCCACAGAAATAATGTGGCTCATTATTTGTTATTACAAATTCCCTATAATTTGCTTGTCAGCTTTTGACATTAATTGTCATCAAGGAAATAGAAGAGGTGCCTCTTAGTTGCCAAGAGATGCTTGGATAGAATGAGGAAATAAATGCTTATTAGGGAAACACAGGGCTTATTTTAATATTATTTGAAGAACAGTAGCTAATATTCACTGAGAGTTTGCTATGTGTCAGGCTCTGTTCTACATGGTCAGTGTATATTCTTTCATTTTCTCCTTCTAATGAATGTCCTGGTGAGGTCGATCCTCTTGTCAGAACCAGCTTACCGGTGAAAAACACTGATGCTTAGAAGCTATAAAAAGCAGACTTGAGCATTAAACTTGGGCAGTATGACTGGAAACTTTGCTCTTAACATTATTATGAAATGCAGACACCGATCATTCCTTTCTGCAGAACTGAGAAGTCCTCAAATTTGTGTTTTTGTCTTTGATTGCTCTCCATATAGACATGTGTATGTGTGAGAGCTGAGTATGTATTTATTTTGTAGTATGTTTGTTTCTTCTGTATATATTAATCAGTTTGCTCAGACATATTTAGAGTTTATAAGCCAAGTTTGCTAAGCTGTTGTGCTACTTTGCATACGTTTCTCCCTCTGTAAAGCCACAGGTTTTATATTTAAGTGAGTGGGTTTCCATCTCTGCACTGTGGGGCTTATTAGAGGCTGCAATGCAGGAATGGAGAGTCCCTTGCAATTAGAGCACTTTGCCACTGTTTTGCTTGTATACTTTCATGGGGTGACCTTTGTTTGAAGGAAGTGTTCCCTAGCAAAAGGAAGTTAGGAATTAGATTCCCCAAATTCGGATCACTGGAGTTTACACATGAAGACTGATAGCTTCTGATAGCTTCTTCCTGTGTTTCTATAAGCCAAAGTCCTGGAAAGACTCATAATAAAGTCATAAGAGAAGGGAACAACCACAACTAGCCTAACTTCTCAGACTGAAATTGGATTTTAGCAGGTATGTGACTCATGTGTGACCTTTATCCAGAAATGCATTCTCTCTGGCTATATGTGACCTATTACATTTTTTCAGGGCTGCTTCATAATGACTTAATGACATATCCTTACTGGGAAAATTTAATGATTTTCATTATTTTTTTATTTCAAGAGAACCATATGGGAGCTTGACTTTAAAAACTGGATAATACTGGAGAGATCGTGCAATGTAACATTCCGCAATTTGTCTCTGATCCTAATAAAGAATTAGGCTTTGTCCTAAATCTAAAATAGTGCTTTGCAGCCCATCGCTTTAAAATATTTCATAAATCATATTCTTGTGGTGGGGAAGAAAATCTGTTTAGGTAACCTAGTAAAAGGTTCTTAATATAGCTTCACCTTAAACCTGAATGGCTGCTTTAGTCTGCATTCTTTTATGAAAAATTTTGACCTGAAGGATGCTCAAATAACGCTCATGTCAACATGACCACAGAGTTAGGATGAGCCAGGGCTTGAGAGTTCTGCTGCTCTCTGTGATCTTGAAAGAGTTACTTAATACTTATGAGTCTTGATTTCTTGTCTACATTATGGTTTAAATAACTCCTTCATAATGCTAAGGATTATGTAAGGTATGTATGAACAAAACATAATTACTTTCTCGTTATACCCTATTTCATGAAAAAAGCTGTATAGGTTTTCACTAAATTTTGAGGAGATGCCTAATATGGTTTGATTAAAATACAGACCAGATAGCACTATGGCATTTATACTAGGAGGCTGAAAAAGGGACACTTCAAATGGGTGGGCAGTCATTTTTCAAAGTAGCTGAAACAGAGAAAATGAGGCTGCATGCCCATTAGCCATGCAACTGAAACCACCTTGACAGAGGTCTTCAGCTAAGCTGTGGGCCAGTCATCCCGAGGGCAGACACTGAAGGTAGCGTTGGCCTAGAAATCAAGCTGTTTTTCCCAGCAGAATCTCTATGTACCTCAAGCAAGAATCTCTGTAGTAGTTAGAATGTACTTATTAGTAATTAGTAATTCTCTTCAATGACACAGGATGGGCTCATTAGAAACCTATATAGACTATTTAGCCTAGAGTGGGAAACATGAGTAGGTCCCTGGTGAATATTCTCAGTTCCATTGCAGCACCATCCCTGCCATCCACCATGTCCACCAAGAGCATGTAGGGAAATCATTATTATGTTTCATTTTGTATGAATCACACTTACTCAGTGACAAGGTCATTACCATGGTGATAGACTAGCACAACATCAATGATAGCCTAATAGTTCAGAGACACTAAGAGAATTTGGGGGAAGAAGAAGAAATCATTCTTTAGCAAGCCAGTATTTTCCTCTTACAAGTATCAAAACACTGAATTGTAATTTGGTTTGTCTGGCTGCCCCCAAAATGTTTAATGCCTGAAGCTATAAACCCTGGAGAAAACCTCCTCTTCCTGGTTCTGCTAAGGCCCATAGAGGAGGCTGTTTCTGCCAACCTGTGCATGGCAAGCGACAATTCTTACCCAAGAGCTAATACTGTCCTCCTTGAGAAATAACACAGGCCCCACAGGGCTGAGGAGAGGTCTGCGAACGTGCACACCACCTCTCGGGGGGACCCTCTTCAGCACCTGTGTACCATGCCCTTGTTCTCTCTCTGGCCAGGATGTCAGCACAGAACAGGACTCACCATTCTGCCTTTTTCTGCAGCCTCAGGTCCAAGCCATGTTGTCCAATCAGGTTCTTCCAGAAGCCCGTCCTAGGAATTAATGGGCATGTCCTTCTGCTAATGAAGCTGATATCATGTTCTTCATTTGATTATTGTTCAGATCTCTTCCTTATCAGGCGGAATCCTGAAGACAAGGGGTGAGTGGTGGGATTTATTTTTATTTCTTATTTCAAAGAATACTAAAAATACTTCTAAAATGATCCTTTTGCTTTGCTTTCTGTTAAAAAGCCAAAACCAAAACTACCAACCTCCTATTTGAAGATCAGAGCTAGTTCTTCTTTGAAGTTACCAAATGTCATCTATGTAAATAAAACCACTTTGGCTAATTATCAATCTGTCTCTATACAAAAACAAGGAAGACTCGACATCCTTTTAAATGCTTCTTTTATTTCATTGGTTGTACATTGGGTGAGTGAACTGAATATTACAACCAAAACATAGAATTGATACAAATTAGACTCCTGTTTACACTGTAAGGTAATGAATGAGGGTATTCTTTAAGTGTTACAGAAAGATTTAGTAGAAATGTTACCAGAGGTATGGCTGAAAGAAAATTTCGGTGAAGTGCTGTTATATCCTGAAAACCAAGAGTGAAATGTAGTTCCCATACAAGTGGTGAGTTTGTCTTTTAACTACAGTATTTGTTGAATTGCTATCTTCATGTCTTGGATATTGGTGATTTTGTTTTTGTAATTAAACAAAGCATTTAAGATTTATTCATCATAGTCAGACTTCTGAATATAAACAAACTTTTGGCAAATAATATTTATACAGAAAAATAGTTTTAGATCCTCTCAAATCCCAGAATTATTCTATAAAATTACATTATAAATAAATAAAAAGCAAAATCTGTTGTACATATATTTGTACATCTATGCATTTGCCTTGCCTCCTCCTTCTTGTAAATGGCATATTTATGACTCTTTGCATATTATAATCACAATTCTGGAAAATGGGTATCATAGTAAAAATACAGTCCTCTATATTCGCTTGGGGATACAGATGATGTTTTGATGCTCCATTCTTAAAGGGCTGAAAATAGTTGTGTGCTAATTTTTAAAATCAGTTATCATGAAACAAAAAAAGAAAGTATTATAACAATTAGTCTACAAAAATATTTCAGTGATTCTCATAATTTACCTTTTAGTAATGTATACTATTTTTTCAATGAGTTAAAGTGAATTAACAAAGAAAAAAGAAAATAAGTTTGAATGTTTTAGGCAAGTTGTAGCATAACTACATTGTTATAGTTGAGAAAATTACAAATATCAATAATACATGGAGATGAAACTACCAAAGAAATACAAGTTAGATACAATACTTTTCCACAAATAAAAACAAATGCAATATAAGCACTATGTAAGATTACACTTAGAATGTGATTTTTTTTTGATAGGGTTATCAAATCTACAATATAAGATAAATAGTCATTATGCTTTGACCAACATTAATTAAAATGGCGGATTTCTTTTTTTCTCAAAACAAAATGATATGGTTGGTGCATCTAGTTTTCGAACAGGCGGTGATGCCAAAATTTAAAATATTTTACATTCAATCTCAAAAGTCAAAATACTTCAATCACTAATATGTTCACAAAGAAAATGGATGTTTTAAACAATTACACATAATATTCATTTATAACAGCTGTTTTGTTTTTTAAACAATAATTTAAAAACTATGTAGGTACTGTATAGGCTATGTGCAACATATAAAATGTGAAATATGAAATATTTGGTACGATAGTGCTTAAAATAAACTTTAAAACAAACTTTATGAACAAAATTTAAATGTATCGCTATTACCTTGAAGATCAACCAAGTATTTAAAAAAGTAAACAACATTAAAATATGTTTCATCCATATATAGTATATATATGTATGTGTATATATATGTATGTACTTGTATTAAAGTTTTTTATACTTTTGAGACATAAAATATGTTTTAAGGTGAAAGAATTAAAAGAACTATTTTTTTCCCATGCTGTAGTCAGTTACAACCCTTTAATCCAACTTTTGAAATGCAAAACAGTAATGGATTTTTTTTAAGTGAAACTATCTACTTTTTGTTTACATAGTAATTTAGATTAAAGTCACAGTCAAATTTTCAGTGACTAAACTCAAACTTACTTAAATTAGAATATTATACAGATCTCCTCACCTACAGCTTCCTTGTTTGACTAAGTTTTTAGTTTTGAAGAGTTATTTGTAACAGGCAACCGGATGGTGAGTTTGAAAGACTAATGCCTTAGATTAGACTGTTGGCATGGGCCTCTCATTCTTGTCAAGCTGGATGAAGTCTGGCAAAATCTAGGCACTTCTACAAAGTCTCTCTTATAAAACAACTTTAAAAATATACTTGTAAAATAATACCTTCAAGACTTTGTTTGGTGGGGTATGAAGCTCATACCGTGCAAAGTTTCTTTTTCAATCTAATGTTACTCTAGAATCACATGATTCAATGCGGCATCTCCAGGCAAACCAAATACCACACTTTGATGTGTCCCCAGTCCTTGTGCTTGAATTTCCATTCCAATTTTAGACCTGCAGGACAGGTATTGGTTTTACTTCACTTCTCATCTTTGCTGCAGCATTTGTGTTGTCAAGAAGTGAAACACCCTTTGATCCAGTGGGTAAATGAAATGACAGTAATTGGAGTTAGAATTGAACCTGCCCTTGGAATAGGTTTTTTAACTAATGCTAACTGTTTATTGCTAACTTTGAAATATTCTGAGTCGAAATAAGTAGATTGGTTGGACTTTCTGCATCAGCTATAGTTATGGAGATAAGACAATATTCCTAGGACAGAAACTATGTTTAGAAACCTTTTAAAAGTAAACTTTATCCTTTATGTCTTTAAACATCACAGCTGGTCTCAGGTAGTTAACTATCTTAGGTTGGAATATACTAAGCATACCAGATTTAATACTCATATATGATATAGCAGCACTAGCTTCTTAGGGTTGTGGTCTGTCCAGAAGAACTAAATCTTTATTCAGCATGCAGTTTGTGGCAATTCTATTGAGGAGGAAACAGGATAGTATGTACAGTAACAATGTTTAGTTATTCTCAATGCAGATTCTTGGCATTCCATTCCACTTCTGCTGATTATTTCAGAATTATCTGTTAAAGAAAAAGACAAGCGTGATTTAGATACCCTTCTGTGGGGGAAAGTAATGAGTTTAAACTTTACTCTTTGAAAACACATATTTGAAAATAGGAATTTTCTTCAATTTCTCATAATTTTGATACAATTATAATTTTGCACGATCCCCACCCTTCATGCTTTTACACTTAAGCCCTTCTGCTGTTTGGCCATTGTAAAGAATGGTGATTCAAATGCACAGTATTTTCTGTAAAACTGTAACACTATATGATCTGGGTATGTGGTGTGTTTAGACCCTAATAATCTTTTTTTAGTTTTTGCTTCATATATCTTTATTGTGTGTTCATGCTATCATTCAGTTAATATTCGCTAAGGTGGTCAGGAAGTCTAATCAGAGAACAGGTTGTACTTTAAAACTTGTTTCTATAGTTTAAAGGTAAATATTTAAAAATGTACAATAAATTATTATTTGTTAACTTGCATTTATAAATTCAAAGATGTGTTCCCATCAAAAGTAATTCTGTTCACAAGATATAGTAGCAACCAGTTTCAGATTCAGGGAACATTTAAGTGTCCCATGTTAAAGAGAAAAAGGTATAACATTCTAATAAAACAGTTAAAACATTCATAATAAATCCAAATGCACAAATAAAGCTATACTATCAATGCAAATTTTGGTCCCTGGAGTTTGAGATCTAAGTGCATTTCTAACTCCATACCTTTGCAAAGGACAGGGAGTTTGCCCTGTGTGACCCAACCCACTAAATGTCAAGCTTAAAAGCCAAGATTTTAACACATTCTAACAAAAATACTTATTCTTTGGCAATGCTAGGAACCTACTTTGTCCAATTAATAGGCAAAATGTTTACTTATAAAACTGCCAAGAATCTTTGTTTAGGAAATAACCAGTAAAATTCTTTATGGTCAAGATCAGCTAATATTCCTGCACACTGGGATCCAATTCCCAATAAAAGTCTCATTTCTACCAGTATGATTTCTTATTCCATTATGTTAGAATTCATACTTGTTGATATTTTTCCCTTTAAGTGGGAGCTCCTGCAGTTTATTTTCAGTACATTTTCAATGCATACATTCAAATAGTTTCTCCCATGAAATACATATGACTATAATTTATTAGAACATACAGATGTGCATGGAACTGATAAAAATAGAGAAATAACACATTTATATTAAATATTTTTACTAAGTGGCAACTCAAAACTTCAGATAAGATCATTCTTTGTTTCTTAAAAATTCCTAAGAATTTAAAATTAATAGGAAAAAATAACATTCCTTATCTCATCTATTGATAGACATATGAAAAAAATAATGAGAATGATTTTATACAAAACTATTACCAAAGTACTTTGAATAATCATTGCAAAAATAATCAATACTCAAATTCTTCAGGTGGTTATAATTTTATTTTTAGATTTAAATATTTGATTATTAAATAGGAGTTATTCTGTTTCATCCCTTAGCTTCAGTGCTGCCTGTAAGGTTTCCAAATAAGAATAAGCCTTCCAAATAAGAATATGACATCAAATTGTGTTCTATTTTTCTTCTTTCCTTTTACTTTAGAAAGATATGGAAGAAAATTTGCAGTTTCTTAAATTGATATATAACAATATATATTTCAGAATATATTCACATTCTTGCTTATTAACTGAAACCAAAATGCCATATAGAATGAAATTCCTAATCACCTGGAGAGGTAAGCATTCTGCAGACAGCCCAGCAATAGGCAAATCTGTGTTACAGTAATTAGTTACAACAATGCTTGGACTTGTATTTGGTAGAGAGATGTTATGACCATCTAGGTTTAATTGAACTGTAAATCAGCCTTGAAGTTAACTAAAAGCATTAACTAGACTCACCCAAACTGTTTTTCCCCTCTGCCCCAGCCTACACGTGATCCATTATATGGATAAAAACAAATAAAAAGGCCTTCTGGTTCTATCGAACTCTCAGCTGTTACTGCTGGCTGGCACCTAGGCTAGAAAACTCTGGTCATATACCCTAGGCTATATCTTTGGCTATCCTGGGGACTACGTATGTGGTGTAAAAGAATGAATTACGCTCCTAGCAGCTGTTAAGAGATTTGATCTTAGAAGATAGGAAAGCTTTGAGTGTTTCATTTTTTTGGTGGTAGCATTTTTCTTAAAAATATCATTTGATTATTGAATTTTTTTTCTGAGGAATATAGCTTGCTAGTATAGTCTGAATTAGGTATACTCTAGGGTGAAATACATTTTGTAAATAGAAAAAGAACAGGAATCCAGATGAGGACCAGTTACCAGCTGAGTGCCTCTGATACCACTATTGCCCGTTTGATTGCCTCTGGTGACATTAGAAGACATGTGACATTATAGGCCCCAGGGCCCAGGGGAAGGTAGGAGAGCTTCCAGCTGGAAGGATTCTCTCTGTCAGGAAGAGGAGAGCCAAGGGAGTGTGTGGGGAAGGACGGGTGTAGAGAAGCCATTTTGGGGGAAAGAGGGATCTTTTGTTTAGTTTTCAATATGGCTTTTCTTTAGTCAGATTATATTTTTATTTCACACCAAAGAAATATAATTTGAAATAAGATAGTTGGCATATTTTGTTGATTTCTCTGTTGCCTCTTCTCAGAGATTTTCTCCCATACAATTCTATATGGGCATATAAAGCAAGCCCTATACCTAAAATGTTCAATTGCTTTTGCAGTTTTGATGGCTAGAATCAAAAGCTTGAGAAGGTGCCTGACTATTTCAATATAGGTACAAAACATACATCCCTAAAAGAACAGGTTTATACATGACCCTAGAACTTGGGCTATGAATCTGATGCTGGCCCTAACCCTGAGGTTGTCCATTTTAAAAAAATGGTTAAGTAAACTTCAGTTTCCCAAAGTGACCTCCTCAGACAGCTGTCAGTGGCACTCTTCATGCCCTGCCCTCATCAGAGCTGAGCTGAAACCTAAAGTTCTTTTCTCAACCTCCAGGCTGTGCATCCTGTGTTTTCTCAGAAGGGACATTGAAAACTCTGCTGGGGTCTGCCAGAGGATATGTCAGTCAGAGAAGCAGCCACCATACTGGATCCCACATACGTCCCCTCTCTGAAGCATCTGTGTTGTTTTTTGTTTGAATTTTAATAGATGCTTCCTTGATTTTATTTTCCAGGAGGCTCTGAGAAATTTTTACCTGAGCCTTAAAAGCTAGGTCAGTATTGCCAGTCATATTTTGCAACATGGAAAAGACAGCACAAACAGTTATAACTGGCTTGCATGATGTTCAAAGTACTTGTGCCAACCAGCATGAGCTTAGAGATGTTGTTAGCTCACTCTGCTCGCTGGCATGGGAGTCCCTCCAGGGTGTGGTGACAGGGTAGTTGGACCAGGGTTAACAGTGATTCCAAAGAACAGGTCTGTACCTCCATGGTGCCAGGGGAGGTCAGTGTGCAGAAGAACCCCCCTGAGAGCCTGGAAATCACAGAAAGGTGAGGCTGTGGTTCGGCCCAGAGCACACAGAGCATGGAGCACAGTGTTGGAAGCAGCAGTGACTGTCTGGAGGAGCCAGATAGGCAAAATTGCTGAGAGGCTGTGGGGCTGTCAGGCCCCTCCCCAGGATGCTTGGGTGTCCAACTGCATCCTACCCTAGGCCTCCCCCAGATAGATGCAGCAGACATGACTGTTTACAGCAACACAAGCCCCTACCCAGGCACTCAAGTGCTCAGCTTCTAAGGGACCCTGGCAAGCTGCACGATAGGAAAGAAACCAAATACATTGAACATCATGTACTTCGTCTCTCTGATAGAGTAGCTTCTCAGACAACTATTTATATATATATAACAGAGAACCAAGACAAAGAAGGGGGTTAAGTAATTAAAGTAAGGTTCTGGCCAATCTTGAACTGAAAGCATTATTTTCAATTCCTTCCACTAAAAGGAGAACACGCAAAAATGAGAATAGCTGATGTCCATAAAATCAACAATTCTATTTTTAAAACAAAGACACACTTGATCTCTGATCATGAGTTGCATTCATATATCTTTAGTGGACCCGCTGGTTATAACAAGAGTATCTGTGATGCAGAAATATCAGGTGGCTACAACAGTGTCTACTTATCAGTGAGCATCTCTTTCAGGTATTTGGATTTAAGAACCTGGTGATTCTGCTTAATCTGCTTCCTTAAATTACTCCCATATGAACCCAGTACATGATTAATCTACTATGTATTTATTGAAGACAAAGCCTGAATGGCCCCAAAGAACATTAAATGGGTTGTTTTCCTATCAGATGTGTTATGAGCAGCCATTTAATCATCTCCACATCCTCAGCAAAGTGCCGACCATTGACTCAGTGTAATGGCAGTCAAGTTTCTTAAAAAGAGGACTGGGTTAGTACTGACCAAATACTAAGCCTACAAGGGCCAGGCAGGAAATGTACATGAGTGGGCCAGGTAGGGAATGTGGCAGATGGAAGGGTTTGTGCCTAGAAAGAATGAAGCAGCAGCTCCTCAGCTCTAGCCAGTTGCTCCTTACAGAAACCTGGGCTCTACACTGCATGACCTTTCCATTTTCCAAAAGAAGTTGGAAATTCAGCAGCTAATTCACATTATAGAAACAACTCTGTGTGAGTCACATATATTTTGGGCTGAATGCAGCTATGAGCTGCTGCTTTGTGTCTTCTTGGAGCTTCCGTTCTTGGAGGGGATACCCACTGAGCCTGGATTTCTAGCTTCTTGAGACAGGTAGCCTCGGCGGTAGGCAACACTGAGGGAGGCAGGAGGCAGCACAGCTGGGGCAGATCAGGAGAGGAGGTCTAATGGTGAGTGAGTCCTGCAACTTCTGGACATTTGGCTTTTAACCAAATGAACAGGGTACTTAACTAACAGGCAACCTCTATCTATGAAGAAAATGCTGTCTCTCCCTTGACTGACTCACCAGATATGAAATATACATGTTGGTTTGTCTCTAAGATGAAGATGGATTTAGGCTGGGCCCTCCATATGCCCTTTCCCCTTGGTGCACACGTGAAGAAGTGCTGACCAGAGTCAGCATTTTGGTTGCAGTTGGTTGAAAACAAAACCAACAAGTGCACTTGGTTGAAAGCAAAATAGTCTGCGCAGAGGCTGAAATATTCAGCTTGAGTGCGTCAGTACCATAAACGCAACAGCTGAACTACTAGACCCCATGCAAGAGGGTGCAAACGAAGACAATTCGATGTAGGACTTCCTCACTGCCTCAGAGGTACCAAGTATTAATACTTTTGAGGTTTCTTGTGGTTGATCTTCAGGAACTGAACATATGAATAACTTTGGCAACTGTGAATATCTAGATGACTTCTAGAAATATTCACACTTCTTATATAAATGTGTTCATTGCAAAGATTCAGGGATGTCAGATGAGTTATCTTTAAAAATCTTAGCTCATTTTTAAATTCAGTAAGAACTCTTACTGCTCAGTTTAATTGATAGAAAAATATTTCCAAGAAAAGACCAACTGTTGCTATGGTTTCAAACCACAACACAATTAGAAATAAAGAACAATGGATGTTTTAGTTAAATCCTCCTGTGAATAGCCATCCTATACTGTCTTTGTGATGTTGGGTTTGAAGAGGTATATAAAATACACCTTTTAAATATCTGTGTGGCCTTGCTGAAATCTGAAGCAATCTCAGTAGATCCAGATACCACTAGCACAGGCGCTTGGTGGACATTTCCAAACAGGGAAGCGGCATCAACTGGGTCCATGGCAAAAACTCAGCTTCAAAAACACAGGGCTCTGTCTCAGTCATCTTTATATTGCTAGTGTCTGGGACAGGGCTGGGCATATAGGAAGCTCATACTAGCTGTTGTCTGCACAGAGGGCTGAATAAATATTTACTGAGGACATAATGCCACAATGTTGGCATCAACAGACGACCAACAGACCACTCACAAGCAAGATATAACAGTGCAGTCAGGAAAAGAACTCTTTGGGCAAGATACATCTCTGCACCTTTTCAGGGCAGTTAAGGATTCAGAAATATCCAAAAAAATAAACATTCCTCCCTATTCCCCCACCCCCTGTTATATATAGATAAAAGGAAAAATATCCCAGGCTGGGGGAAGAATCACTCACTCAGGATTGAAACATGGCAGATAAACAAAAATACCACCTCAAGGGAACTTGTAGACTTGGTAGATTTCTTAGAAATCTTTTTCTATGGTTCCAAGGCCCTGCTTCCTCAGAAGTAATTAAAGAAGGCATGTTTCAATGTCTCCTTAAACAAAACTTCTATTAATTTAAAATTAGAAAACGGAGTGGAATTTCCTAGAAATGTGGCCATGCTAAGGAGGTCTGCCTGTTGCTCACCAACAGGCAATTTTCTTGCCATTTCGTCCTGCATATGCCTCTTCACCACTCTGCATTAGCGACCCCCTCCCCCAGACTCTGTACTGTTTAATATTCTCTCCATCCTTCTCCTGGTACTCCACACATCTTCTCCATGGCAGCCACTACTGTGTGAAATACCCAGTTTTGTCTGAGAGGCAAAACTCTTGAAGTATTTTGGTTGAAGCAAACTATATACAGAGGCAGGGGGACGTCTGTACATTTGTGGCTGGAAAATAATTCTGTACTTATGGCACAGATTACGAAATCCAAAAGCAAATGTTTTTGATCTCTGGTGAACATACATCAGAGTAATTTTAATGATACATTTTAATAAATGAACACTTTCAAGAACTTTGGCCTACTTCATGACTATTTGTAACCTTTAATTGTATAAAAAGTACAAAGGTAATTAGTGGTATATGAAAAAACACTGAAAAGTAATCATATTCATTATTTCAGGGGAATATTGTTCTGAGGGAGGGTAGGGTCTTATGCCATATTTTGAATTGTTTTTAAAAAGAGTTTTTCTTTATACAGAAAAGGCATATACTGGGATTGTGAGAGAAAATTCTCAGATATAACGCATCAGTTTTACTCTTGAGAAGAGCAACCTGAGGTTGGTTGGCATGTCCACAATGTTTGGCAAATCTTAAAGAGTAGTTTAGTCCAGATTATTATTTTGCCTGCTGTTATTAATAGAACGTTTACATTCATAGCTCTAATTCCTCCATTTTCAATGACATCATTTTTATGACTCAATGATATTTGAACAAAAACATTTTTTAGATATACTTTCTAATACATGAACAATCACTGTGTAAAAACATTAATAATTGAGTTTTTGCATGAAAGGCAAACACTGGCTTCACTGAAGATTACTGCCCAGGGTCACACTGACAATTTATAGTATCTGGATAAAATACATACATGGAAATTCTTGATTTAAATAACATTCCACTCCTCCCATGAATCCATGTCACATATGGAAAAATCTAGACTTGGTGAGGCTTTGATCGTGATCCCCTTCTCTACGCCAGCCCCAGCTCCAGTCAATCTCAACTCCCCCTAGGAAATTCTGAGGATCACTTCTGTTGCTTTTTATGGTTAGATGGGAATCAGGTCACTGAAAATCCATATGTCATCCACTGGTGACTTTTTATCCTATAGGATATAAATGAGGAAGAAGGAAAAAACATAGGAGAATAGATTTTTTTCTTCCTCAAGCTTTGCCCTGATGGTATAGAAGTGTTTAAAACAAAACACATTCTGGAGTGTTGTGTGCTTGTTCAGGAAGAGGAGCTCTGCATATACCACGGAAGGTCAAACCCAACCAAACCTGAGACTAGAAGGGCCACTAGACAGCCAGGAAGAAAGAAGTAGGCAGATCAAGCCATAGCACCCAAGGGAAATGGGAAAGTGGGTGGTGTGAACATGTCTGGTAGTCACCCAGGAATGGGTCCCAGCTTTCACCTTCCTATTCATCACCTACATTCTTGACTTCATGCTGTACATCCATTCTTACTCCACAAACCTTCCCCAAAGAACATTCCAATCATAGAATTCACCAGGGCTGATGGTTCTTCTACCCCCAGCAGGTGGGGAAGGTGACAGACTTTCCTATCACACAGTCATGGGTTTCAGTTAGGTAGGCATAGGATTTTGGCATGTTCTTTGAATCCCAAAGATGTAGAAACGTGTGAATAGAGTATTTGGCCTGTTCCCATAATGTTAGCACAGTATTGTTCTTGAGCAATGTCATGAGTTAAATGAATGATTGCAGGCCAACCTGGTGACCTAACCATCAAGTCTGTTACTGTCTCTACAGGAATGTTATTTAAGAGGCAAGCCAAAGAGTTTTGAACAAACACTTTTAAAATTAGAAACTGTTTGCATATTAGAGAGAGTTCAATTTCTCTACTCTATCAAGTAACAATAATATTTGGGCTACGCTATTTAAGAAAATATCCTAAAATATTATAGAAAGATCACAAAATATTTTTCTAAAAATATTATATATAGAGTATATAGCAAGTGAGGCTATCTGGGATTAAACAAGCTGTTCACATCTGAGGCTATTCATTGAAGGTGACCTCTGGTCAGGAAGGTAGAATCTAAGAAAACTTTTTTTATACCTTCAAAAACACTTTATGCAGCAACAGAAAAGAAATTTCAAAAGCACTCATTTATACCAACTCTTTTTCAGTATAGGGTTTTGCTCCCAGTAATAAACTGGAGATTCAGGCCAAGAAAAATCATAGAAAACAAGTTCCTGTTGGATTCAACATAAACTCCCAAATCCTGCTCAATGCCCTGCTTTTGTATCCACCACCATTATGTTAGACTTAGAATCCTGGGCACATTTTGGCTGTAGTATTCATTTTAACAGTGGAGCAGAATGTATAATTCAGTCTTTAAGAATTAGCTTTTAAGACACTCAAGGCAGAAAAGTAACCAAATGTTAAAAGTCAGTAAAAGGAGCAGTAAGATTAATGTTATGTAGAGGACATGAACTATGTCTGTGTGTTTCTAATTACCTTGCACCATTCTCAAGTTGGTGGGATGACACTGCCATCTAACAATTTCCAGAAAAATGTTTTTTTTCTTCTTATTTCTTTGCTTGTGTGTTTGTGTATGTGTGTCAGAAAGAGAAAGAAAGATTAACAAAACTACTCAATTGTGTGTAAAATCATGGTGCAAAGGAAAAATCAAAAAGAGTCCTGGAGTGGAATTTCAGGAGGCTTCTCTGTGCCATCAACCAGCTTTGTGACCCGTCTGAGCCTTGGTTTCTCCCTTTGTTTGTACCACATTGGCACCTCTGCAGTGTGGTGGGTAGTTAAACCAAGCTACCATCTGTCCTCCTTAATAACTCCCAGGAAGTACCAAAATATCCTGGTATAATAGATGGCAAAATGGAAACTAAAGGAAGAAAATATATAAAGAAAGCAAGCTCCTCCATTCTCTTTTATTTATTTATTACTAACCGTCCTCCCTCAAAGCTCAGTGGCTAAGTGCATTCTTCCAGCTTTTCTACTTTTTGAGAGGATCTTTATTAATGGCAGTTACTTTGACTAATTATTTGCATGTGGTTTACTGCCTGCCCCCCTTACTATGTAAGAGCCATGAGAACAAGGGCTCTTTTGTTCAATACTGTATTCCCAGAATTCTGAATTTTACATGACACATAGTGGGCTCTTTATAATCATTTTGTTAAGAAAAGGTATGAAGATGTGTTGCCACCCAGTAAACAGTGGGCTTTTGTTATGGACTGGTGTCTCAGAACAGAACCAGCTTCTAACAGAAATGGTTCTTTGTGGAAGAATTTGCATTTGCACTCAGTTACCTGCTTTATGAAAACAACTCTAAAGGAAAACACAGCAATGATAAAGAACATTTAATGTGAAAAGAATAATTTTACCCTGTGAATTTAATAAAACAAAAACCTAAGTACAGTTAGACATCTTCCTTTCTAGCCCTAATCCCTTCTTTGGAGAAATGTCTATTCAGATCCTTTGCCCAATTAAAAAAATCATGATAAAATGGGCATGGCATAAAATTTGCCATTTTAACTATTTTCAAGTGAACAGTACTGTGGCATTAAGTACACTCACACTGCTGTGCAGACATCACCGCCATCCGTCTCTAGGACTCTTCATCCCCCCAAACTTAATTCTGTCCCCATTAAACACTAACTCCCCATGTCCCTTTCTGCCAACAATTAATCCCTTCTTCCTTCTTTCCCTCTTTCCGCTCTTCTTTTTATCCTTCCCATTTTTGGCTTCAAAATGGGATCCCTGGCTCTTCCTTTTTAGTTGTTTGTTGTTTGTGTGTTTGTGTCTGTGTGTCAGAAAGAGAAAGAGGGAGAGAGATAGAGAGAGAGAGAGAGAGAGAGGAGAGAGATTAACAAAACTACTCATAAGATCCCTGCCTCTTTCTGTTTGCCCACCTGAGCCTTCATTAAACCCCTCAGCTTGCTTTCTAATTTAGCTCCATGGTTTCATTTACAACTAAATTAACCTTCTAGTTGCTCTTTTCACAATTACCTCCTCCCGGCTGCCTAAAACACTTAACATGTTCACTTAACCTGAGATTGATGTGAAGGTAAGGTTCTGTGGAGGTAGTGGAGAAGAGTTGTCTTTTTAAATTCACAATGTTTAAAAAATAAAAAAAACAAAAGTCCTGGATGAGAGGACTTCTCTTGGTAGACTCTTTTGTGCCGGAAGTCACTGGCCAGTTTCCCACCCCGGGAAGTGTGAAGTGGAGCCCTTATCCATCTGCTTTCTAGCTCTTGTCTACTGGACTGAAATTGGAGTTTCTGTGTTGGTCTCATCAACCAATAATATTTTCAGATGACTTCTGATACTGAACTTGGACTTTGAAAAGGTTTGCTTCTACTAGGACTTTCTTCTTAAATGATTAAAACTTTTTAAACCAATAATTAAACTCAAGAGTTCCACGTTTTTTAGGGAACCATATACAGAGGATCATCCCAGTCCTACATTATCTATAAACTCCGATCAAATTCAAATATGGTGGAGACCTAAGAGAATGGGATTTGGGGGCAGGCTAACCTGAGTTCTAAAACTGTCCAGTCACTTCCTACTTGCTTGAATCTTAAGTGAATTACTCTTTTAAGATTTGCTCTCCTCTGGAATATGGGTAAGACACTTCAACAGAGTTCTGTTAAGTATTAAATGAAATAATGTATATAAAGTCTCTGATATGTAATAGATAACGATTTTGATAAACGTTGGTTCCCTTCCCTTAGTCTATTTAAGATTCATAATCCTAAATAAAAGTTGGTTTCAGCTTCTATTTAAATAGGCATTCAAATAATAATATGTACATTTAAATATTATATGATCTGTGTGGCATTCCATATATGTTGGTAATAAACTTGATTTTGATGAGATTAAATTTTTTTAAATGTCAGATACACTTATTTCCCTTTCTGTATATGTGTATCCTGACCTGTCACTGACAATGAAATAAATCTAGGCTGAATTTCTCTACTGAGTTATGAAAGTCTTGACTGTCATTCATATTAATAATTTTCCAAACTAAAATCTTTTATTATAAAAGTATCAGCAACCAGCAGCATATGGTGATCAGTGTTCATTGCAGTAGACCCAGTTCACACCCAGCTTCGAGCCTACTAGGTGTGTCACCATGGGTAAGGTAGTCAACATTTTTACTGTTAGCATTCCTTATTTCTATAATGGGAATCAAACACTGTCCCTAACTCATAAGTTGTTGAAAGGATTAGATAATGTAGTTAATGAATGCCTGGTGGTAATAAGCATATAATGCTACTGTTATGTGGTAATATTTTACCTATTTTAATTTCATAGGTTAAGCTAAAACACACGAATATTTGGACAAGAGATAGCATTTAGTGTGCTGAGAGCAAACTACTCATTATGGACACTTACACACCCAGTCTTATCTAATAAAAATCTGTACTTCAATTCTCAATCCTTCACCTCTTCTCCCATGGTTCCCACATACACAGCAGAAAGAACAGGGGGATTTATGTTATGAGCTTATGTTAAAAAAAAAAACTTCTTAAACATCTTTCTCCAAGGCAAAAGAATACAGTGGAGTTTTCTTTTCATTCTTTACACACTCCTTAGGTTTCCCTATTTTAACTTCTTTCCTTGTTCAAGGCCATCCTCAATGTTGCAGGGGTCAGAGAAGAGCAAAGAAAAGGTGGTGAACAATGGAATTGATTCAAGCATTCCTTTTCCTCTGAATCCTCATGGCTGAAGTGATTCTCTGGCTCTTTCACATATTTGGGTATAACAGTGACAACTGTTGAAACAATGACTAATGGAAGGGTATGAAATTATTACTGGAAAAATATTAGGAGAAAAAGAAGGAATCAAGTTTAACATCCTTGGTAGTACTCTTGGGCCCCTTAAGTGATCATTTAAAGCACTTTTGCAGGAAGTTGGTGTGGTGAAAGGGAAAGAGCGCTGGTGGGCAGGACACAGATAATTGGGTTCCGGTCCTGGTTCTTATTATCTACACGACGTGGGTAAGCCACCTTGTCAATCTGGCTCCAGTTCCAATTTGTAATGTAACTGGCATCATCATTCTCCTTTTTATGGTATTGTAGAGGTATGGAATGATCGCGGTAGCTCTGCTCTTATGATTTATTGCCTCCCATGACTTTGACGGAGTTGATGTAAGTCTTGGGTCAGACATGCAATGCTTGATGTAACCATGACTGTAGGAAGATGGGTGACATTTTACAATGATCAGCTTAATGATGTCAATGACAGCACAGGGGTTAATACTGAAGAGCGCCTGTATCTGATTACAGGAAGGTCATGAACATGAGCTCTGAGATCTTTGAGAACTCCAGAGCAAGAGGAGTAATGATACGAATAATATAATTTGCCTACCGAAACTAAAAACCGACAGACCCAAAGCTCCAGCATATTGTACCTGATGCCAAGGCATGATAGATTCTAGATGCCAGAATAGCTATAAACCAGTATCAGAAAATACCAGTCACAAATTTGTCCCTTATGGTACAAATAAAAGTGAAGATGTGTTGACAAGCAACATTTCTTTTATGTAAGTCACTGGAAAGGATGCCTTGTAGAGGCTGATGTGGTGGGGTGGAGGAAGTCGGGGAGATCCGGAAACTATAGAAGCTAGAGAAGAGCCTCTGGGAGGAAAGGACCCAAATGCCTTCCAGAATTTTCCTGATTCCTAATTGTTCACCCTCCCCAATATTTTCTCTTTCTTTCTCCCAGCTTCATGGCTCCATCCGTGAAGCAGCTTCTCCCTCATCCCCATGTGTCCAGCCACCCCAGCTTGCAGGCCCACACAGTCCCTGGACGCTGCTGCCCCACCTCCACTCACACTCCTCTGTCCTGCTTCACCCTGCCATCCAGAGCTCCTGGTGACCTGGCCCTGCCTCACCTACTCACCTGAATTTTCCAGTCCCACCCAAATGCACCCTCCCCTTCACTCTCAGGCTGTCTGCATGAGGCCTGAGGCATGTCATGGTCATGTAGTTCCAGGGAGCCACTGTGTCCCCATCAGATCTGATGTAGTAATAGCTGCCTGCTCTGCCTCTGTCGTGAGATAAAGTCTGAGACTAATTCTGAAACTCCTGTCTGAACCCCACAGGCTATTCAGGAAGAATGTAGGATAAGGGGCGAGCACTGACTGAAGGGTCAAATAGACTGGAGGGCAAATGCAGGCTCTACTACTCATTAGCCTGTGGTCGAATCTGAGCCTTGGTTTCGTCACATGTAAAACCAGAGGCTAGGACCCACTGAGCAAGTATGAGAGCGCATGTAAAGCATCAGGTGGCCTATTTTTATAAGTGTCGGTTCCCTTCCTCCCCACCCCTCCTGCTCACGACCAACCTTGCCAGTTCATTATCTGTCTAATCCCTACACATCCCACAAGCCCCACCTCCCCAGCCACTTTAGGGATAAGGCCTTGCTGCGGACCTTACTTCCTCTGCTATAATATTTGAGTTCTGACTGTTCTGTTTTGTGTGTGAGATTCCCTTATTGCTTCATTAGTCATGAAGTAAACTCCCAGGTATCTTTAGCGCCTCTCCACACTGGGGGCTTCTGGAAGGATCAATAGACTCAGACAGGTCTGGGGAGCCACTGTCTCCAGCAATGTGGCCCAGAGGGAATGCTAGAAGGGGCTGAGAGCCGGTCCTAATGCTAATTGCTTTTGACACGTGGTGGCCGCATATCCCGGAAGTAAGGGAACAGTCAGGTTAGCTGGCTGTCCGCCTTCTTACCAGGAAGCAGTGAGGATGTCTCCTCTCCCCATCTACCCGCAGGAAGGCTGGCAACTTCCCCAAACAGGAAGGCAGAAGTGTGAGAAGGCAGGCAGTGGTGGCAGGACTTGGGAGATAAATGGTATGAATCAAAATTTTACTCTGTTCCTAGTGACTTTTATGAAGAATGAGACCCTGTTCATCTTTCAACCCCTGTAAACAGATCTGAATTCCTGCATTGCAGCTGGTCTCTTTCCTTACAAGTCTAGGGCTGGAAATAAACATACATTTTATACAGCAGAATTGTACATTCATTCTGCTCAGAAGAGAAAACCTAAAATTAGAAAGACTGAGCATAATTTTATTACTGTCAACAAAAGCCAAAATACTACTGGGAATATGACTTTTCAATCTAAAGAGATTCCCCCTAAATTCCATCAGAATGCAAAAGAGGATAGGATTTGAGATATAATAAAGAGGACAGTCCACCAAGCAGTAAAGTTCCTCATAAGGACCCTTGACATTTTCTCTTCAGCTGCACAGAATTGGAACTGATATTATGTCCTTAGGTGCTATATACAAAAGAATTCCACTCAAGTTTCTCACCATGAGGTGTAAATTATTCATGAAAAATGAAAATGTACTAGATTACAACACTTACATAACTTAGCCTTTCCTTAGGAAATCTTCAGTACATTTATTAACAACCTCATGGTTGTCCTGCAAAACAGCTCCTTCTGAGGCAGGAAAATAAAGGGTCTATTGTCATCTTATTTTCCAATTTCTTGAAGAGAAAAAATAATCTGCCTCTATTTGGACCCCATAGATCCAAGTCTACCTAAGACAGAGTACTCCCCCCAGATAGGGTACTTCTCCTCTAAAAAATTTTGACAACACTAACAAGTCTGCCATGTTGCGCCATGTAACTTAGACTGAGATTGCAAAGCAACTTTAACTACTAGTATTAACTGAATGCAGATGCCGCAATTTTTATAGTTTTGTTTTTTTATCTGAAGAGATACAGCAGGGTCCAATCAATCTCTACCCCCTACACACACACACACACACACACACACACACACACACATTCCTACCTCTCCACAAAATATTTGATGTGGTAATTCTGCCTCAACTGAAACGACCAGATCCATTACTGAAATGGAGCTGCCTCACCTTTCTAGATTTCTTGGTTAGTACTAGCTAACTTACATATCCAAGAATTTATATACCAATCGTTTTGAAGTTGTGTTCACATTTGTATGTAGTTAGAATATCAGCAGAAGTGAAAGGGGCTAAACGCCTTCAGCAGTCTAACGCTGAGATAGATGTCTCAGCCTGAAGACAGTCACAAGGGCTGGATTCTGACACCTGCTGTCTCAGCCTTTTTGGAGCACAACACATTTGGGGCCCAGCTGCTTTCTGTAACCTGTTCCTAGGAACCAGCAAACTGAGGAGCGTTTCATAGTTTGATCATCCAGAGGGGCCAGCCACTCTCCTGTGGATTTTAGGAGAGGTATCTGACAGGAGTATACTCCTCTCACACTGGGCCTCTGCAGAACCAACATTTTTCTTGTGAAAAAACACAGGCTCCAAATGGGTCAAATAGTGAATAGTGGGGAATGTTTAATGCCTCCTACATTTGTCTGAATATAGTCCTGACAGATGTCTTTGAATAAAAGATGCTTTATAAAACTCTTTTGAGAGGAGAGTTTAAGTAAAACACTACCTCACTTTTCTAGATTTCTTGGCTAGTATTAGCAAACTTACATATCCGAGAATGTATATACTAATCTTTTTGAAGTTGTGTTCACATTTGTATGTGAGAAATAAGTAAAATTTGGTAGTTTTAGGCTTCTCTCTTCCCCTCCAGTAATTTGTAGCAGGCCAGGTAAAGCATAATAGATGAATCTGGTTGCATGTAATTATTTTATTTTTCTGGTAGATACTGTTGAAATCGATTATCATATATATTAAATGTGTATCAGACATGTCTGGAAATCCATATCTGGATTTTCAGACTGATCAAATATTCCAATAATTAGAGGGTTATGTGAATATGATATAATACCTAATTTTCAATAAACTCTTCCTAAGGCCAACTTTCTGTTGAATGGGTTTAATCTTCTGGGGACAGTTAACATAATGCCAGAAATATACTTTGTTTTCACCAGCTTTACAGGTACTAATGAGTTGCTCCATAGAAAGATTCCTAATATCTGGTGTGTAAGAATTTTTCTTTCTAGCGTAGACTCATGACCTAGAATGGATGGGATGCATGGTTCCCTCACTGTTCACATTGTTCCCTGTGGAAACATGGACCATATGTACTCACTCCAAATCCGGAGGGGCTCTTTCTTTTGAGCAAAGGCTGGGAATTCTTTGCATGTTTGTGGCTCATTTAGGCCTCATTTAGGTAGGAAGTGGGAAGCTGCAGGTTAGGGGTAAGCACCTTGGAGACATTTGAAGGGCGAGTACATCCAACTGCTGTCCTTGAAGGGATTAAGTTCCGGTCCTACAGAGGAGACTTCCTGTGGTTAACCTTTCATGTCAGCCCCAATTTCTTTTTCTGCCATGTGACATTTCTTTGGACAAGTGTTGCCATAGTATGAGATAGTTTTTATGTTTCTTTTTGGCTAGAAGTAGCTTTTCTGATGTAACGGGCAAAGGCAACACGAAGGCCACTTGCCAGCTGCCACCATCCAAGGTGAGTTTCTTGTTAAAGACTCACAGTGGTCTCTGCAGACTCTGCTGCCTTGAATCCATCTGCTCATTCTTCCTAGAGTTCTGTTCTGTCACTATCCTGCATGAAAACCGTTTAGTGGCCAAAAATGGGACAAACCCTATAACTTGGCATTGAAGGTCCTGCACAATTGGAATCCAGCGTATGCGGCAGCTTTTCCTACAAACTGATGCTCTGACCAACTCTCTAGTTCTTCCCCGCTGAACTTGACACTCCCGCCTTTGTACATACATGCTTGTCATTCTTTCTATCCAGTGGATGCAGATGAAGTCCATGTAAAATTGAGAGGATAGAAAAGGTATGTCTAGTTGCAGGGGTTTAGGGAAGCGCTCAGAGTATAAGCTGTATTTTAACTGGGTCTTCAAGGATGTTATTAGGTAAACTGAATAATCTCTGTTATAAATGATGAAACTATGACAAACTATATTTACCTGGAAATTATTTTCTTTCCTTTTTAAGTAGAATGTAGTTTTGAAATAAAAAATAATGACAGCATTGTGTACTATAATTCAAGTTACAGAAATTTCATTTGGACTTTTATTCTATTAAGTAGCATTTCCTATAATATGAAAAAAACTAGGTAATCCATACGCTAAGCTGTTTATCACTTTTCAAATGTATAGTCTGAGATTGAATTTGTTCCAGTATAGGCATCTGTAGATTTATACATTCTGACAATCTGTTAGTAGACTGAAACTGACTGTTTTACATGGTATTCTCATTTTTGTTTCTAATTTCCCTTGTACCAAGCTCTTTGTGAGATGATAGGAAAGTCTGGGAGTAAAGTCTAGGGCAATGATTCACACAAAAGAAGCCCGTAAACCCGTTCATTAGGACTAATGACTAATTCTCTTTTACTTCTTATCTTCTTGTATTACTTGTATAGAAATTCCTAACTTCCAGTCTACTCACTGATTATAATATTACATAAATATTAATACATGGCTATACACTGTAATTAATATATATATAGACTATCTGGTTTCTAAACATGACCTGGCTGTTACATGACTAGCTTGAAGCTATGCTTGAGCCTGGCTCATCTCCCCAGTTCAGGTTTTACTTCGTTTGAGCTGCATTAGCAAGACTCCTTTCTGCTCCCCTATGGCAACAGAGTTTGTTGTTATTGGGTCTCACTCAAAAGATAGTTTTATTTGTGGGAGAAGTGACTTTTCTGTATTTTAATTATGAGAGAGGTAGTATAGCATAGTAGTTAAGAGAAGGGCCTCTGGAGACAAACTCCTGGATTTAAATCCCAGCAAGACCCTTTATCAGTTGTTTAACTTTTACTAAGGTACTTAACCTTAGTTTCACTTTTGCCATCTATAAAATGAGGATAGCAACAGTCATACTTATCCCATAAAACTATTGTAAGGATTAAGTTATCTATGTATCCTTTCTCATATAATCTATAATATATGATATATATGTAATATATATCATGAGAGAGAAATCACTTTGAATAGCAGCTTGTACATAATAAAAGTTTGTAAATAATAATATTATTAGGTATAATTTATATATTAAGGCCTAAAGACCTTGACTGAAACAGTAAACAGCTGTTGGTAAATTTGTTTTTTTCATTGTTGTTTATATATCTACTCCCAGAGGTGAAAAACCAAAACAATGATTTTATATTTCCCTGAAGTATTTGGATCTTTTCTTCATTTAATTTCAAACTACAAGTCCAAGTTCAGTTAAAACTGCTCATTGCTGGCACCTTGACGAAGCCTGAGGATAAATTCCTAGACTGGTTGCTTGTTCATCTTGCTCACCATGGGGCTACATGGAAAGGAGCCCTGGAGTAGAGGGTCTGCCATGGGATGTTTTGGTCTATCTTTCTTCTTTGATGAATGACTTGTATCTAATTACAAATACCTGTGAGATTTGAACTATTTGAACTGACAGTCTAAACTGATCAAATAAACTGAAAAACTGTCAAAATCCTGCCACATCTTGTGTTAATGAGATGCTCAAGGAAGGATGAGAAGGCAGGATGCTTATCGTTCACTGAACTCTGAGATCATTAGCACCACCTCCTATTCTGTTTGTGTTTGCCTTATAATCTCATACTTTGGCCCAGCCTAATGGCTAAGGAAGGAACCATCAGTTTGTTGAATTTTACAGCTGGAAGGGACTTTAGAGGTGATGCAGTTCCTGTGCTTCACGAATGAGGAAACTGAGGTTCATTATGCTTAAATGACATATAATTCATATGGTATGATTCAGTTTGAGTTGAAAGGGTGAAATCTTAATAAGATGCTAACTTGTCATTTCACAGTCATCATCAATTCCTGACTTCTCAATTCTTCTCAAAAGAACTTCCACATTCTTTTGTAGCTGCTCTGCTCTGTGAAGCTTAAAAATACATAAAGAATGTCATACCTAAGATGAATGTTTACTACTATTTCTTTTTTCTGTAGTTTTCATGTGCAAGCAGACCTTCATCAAGAGCTGCTAAAGGATTTCTCTTCCTCATCGTTGAAGTGCAATCCAGCAACTGTTACACCTACTAACTGCAAAACGCAGAAGCTGGGCTTCTCGAAGCTACTATCAGGTACTCTCTAGTTAAATTTCTTTGGACTTCATTGAAGTTAAACTTGTTAGTTCCTTTACCAATCGCATGCTGCCATAAAGTGATATTTTTTAGATTCCGAATATTCCATTCTTCCTACCCATGCCGCCTTATACACATACATAAACCTACACATACGTATGCAATCTCTCAAGTTTTTTCTTGCAAATGGAGCCAAAATATCACTTAGCTGGAAAAATATTTATGATACATGATCTAGTATTTATTATAATAAAGGAATTTTATCCTAAAACTCCAAAGTACTTCTTTATCTTGACTTCTTTCCATTCCTAGGAAAGATATCTCTGTATTAGAAGTGCTTCACTGGCCATAATAGTAAAATTCCATTGTAACAAATTGTGCTATATTTTATGTCAAGCTTGTTTTCTTACGAAGGGACTTTGTAGCAAAAATTGTCTCAAAAATCACAAACACATGGTTCAAGAAGGCAGGACTTAGACGTAAAAGAAACAGATATTCAGCTTCCCTGTTAGGACTAAGTTAGCACTTTGAATCTAGTAATGGAAGGATGCACGCTGTCTCTCCCTTCTCCCGTCCCATTATTGTTTTTTAATCTTCCCAGCTAAGAAATGTGTTTGCTCTTCTTTGTTATGTCTGTTGGGGAGCTGAATTGGCTCTCCTCAGAGCTAAGTTGGCATTTTGAGGTGGTGGGCAAAGAGCTGAAAAATTATCAATCGTTTGTATCTGCCTCTGAGCACACACTTGGCCTCCCCTCCCTCTCTCATCCTTTCCTGCTTTCTCACAATTCGGAGGGCTCAGTAAAAGCTGTCATGGGATTTGCCTTTCATTCCTTCATTCAAGTGCCCTCATGCCTCTCTTTTCAGGGAGGAAACATGTAGCACTGGAATCACCTGTCCACTTGAACATGGAAAGAAAGTGTGAATCAGCCCTTCCCACCTGCACAATGCAGTTTGGAATCTACTATTTATGCCCTGACATGATCTTCCCCAATAGCTTCCATTAGCTCGGACCTTCCCTCCAGCCTACTCTCATATTTCTTTTCATCTTTTATCAGGATAATTGATATTATTAAAAAAAAAACTGAACAAAACCAAAATTGCTCTTCTGTGAAGGGAGGACATGCACGATAGTGTTTTTCTAGCTGAGGTGAGAATTTATGCTCACTCATCCTCAGGCACATCTCCTGTGACCAGGACCACATGTTCGCAAGTTGGCTAGGGAGAGTCAGCCTGTGACTGCAGAGCGGGAAACAGCCAATCGGACCTCACTGGGAAATAGTACATCCATGGTCTTACTGGCACATGCATTACACCAACAGAGTTAAACATCCCTAATCAGTTATATCCAGCCTTTGTGAACTCGGTGCCTGGTACTCCTCCTCCAGTATGGCCTGGCTCCTAGCGCAGCATCTGAAGAGACTGTAAAGTGGGAACCGGGGGAGTCTGGGAGCACATATGACCAAGATGACGTCTTAACAAGAACCATTCAGACCGCAAATGTGACACTAAGGAAAAAAGGGGAGACTTTTCTAAGAGGAGAATTTTTTTTTTCCCACCGCAGATGACAGGGTCTGAACGAACCGAATCAAAATACAGACAGTTCTGAAGCACCCACAGGCAAGCTTTTAACAATTTTTCTGCAGCAATTCACAAACCACTGGATACGCTGTACTCAAAGAAATTTAAGCCTGTCAGGTTAATTACACGATCATATTAGGTACGAAAACAAAACAGTGCAACACAAAACATAGCTACATCATTATTTGCAGTAAATGTTAACTCTAAATAAGTGCAACCTGTCCATAAATGCTTGCTATAAACTAATCAAAAAAATAAAAAAATTTGATGGATAAACATGAAAAAAAAATTCTCACCGAGAATTTTTTTTTTAAATATCAGCACTCATTTAGAGTTCGGGATTTGTGAAAGAAAGCTTTAAAAGGAGCAAACCTGATTGGCTGCGGCTGTTGCTGCGAAGGGGACACTTGTTGCAGGAGTTGTTGCTGCAGAGACAGTGGCTGACGTAGCGCTGTGCATCATGGGTACTTTCAGGAGGGGAACCATGGGAGCAATGAACAGGAGGGTGTAGCATTATGGTAATAGAAGTGGCATTTTGGCATGGTGAATATCAGAGCAGCAAGCCATCATGGGTTAAACCAGCAGATGGCATGCAATCACAATGCAAAGCAAGGAAGCATGGGAGAGAAATAAAAAAGGGAAAATAGCTTATTACAAGTACAATTAAAGGAAGTTTTAAAACATAATCAGTGATTCCCAGAAAGGCCAAAGCAGATGACTTTGGTTGATGTATTTATAAACATTTTACTCCTAACAAACAGATCATGCTCGAGCCAGAGCCTGTGGCGTGTGCAATAATGGCTGCTCCTAAAACCGCGAGATGGTAATGTCCAATGAAGTAAGAATATTCATTTTTAATCGTCATTCTTAAACATGGAGGCTCAGTATGGAGGCCTAATTTGGGATAGAGTATTATTTGTAATTAACTGTAGTTAAATTGAAAAATTTTTTGGTCGATTTGGGGGGGCCTGCATATTTGAACTGATGCTGGAGGTTGTGGGATATTTGGGTTAATAAATGGTAGAGCAAAACTCACAGCCTTGACATAAATTCCAACAGTTATTGTGAAATACCAAAATTTGGACAATATTTATTTTTCTTTACTCTAAATAGAACTAGTCTGTATGTCCTAAAGACAGGCTTTTGTACCAAGGCATTGAGATATGTGGGGTAACTACATACTATTAAAATTCAACATCTGCTAAGCTACAAAGAATCATCCCAAATCAATCAACACTTAAAAGGGATAATACAGCAAGGCAGTTCAGACATTTGTTTTCAAGATACATCCATGTGTAATTTTTAAAAATAAATACTTCTGGGAAACTCTGATGACTCTAACACACAGCAAAGAGGAGATAAAGGCACACCACTATGAAACTTTAAAACACTGATGAAATTAGCCTGCCTCTCTGATAATGGAAGCTTTTTTGTTCTTATGCTAAACCATATAAACTATAAAGAGAAACAAAATACAGATAACTTAGAAAGCAGACTCATATTCGTGGTTTTATGTTTTGCGGTGGTTGTTCTAGTCACATTAACACGGTCATTTTCTTAAATATACGAGTACATTTAAAGAACCTATGTGTTTGTTAACTCTAAAGCCAAATAAACCTTCAGACTACCAATTCCTAAAGCATTTCTACCATCTCTGAAATAAATCTCAAGCAAGTGAAGGTACTGTACATAATATAAAAGACAAATAAAAAAAGGTTGAAACCTACCAATACTGGTAGCGGGTGTCATGCACAAAACTGACCCTGCATGTCATGCAATGGTAGGTGGAAAAAGTGAATAAAGGGAAAGAAACAGGTTAGCGGTTTAGAGTTAACATTCAAAGTGAGATTGAAGTACAACCAGAAATAAGTAGGGTTAGTTAATACAGTCTTTTAGAGTCATTCACATTTTTAGTACTGACACAAATATATATGACTTATTTTAAGCCAATATTATCCAAAGCTCACTCCTTAGACTACTTTTCACACTTTTTATTCATATACATCGACATGATTCTAATAAGAATGACATGTGATAATGCTGCCATGTCCTTCCTCTAGGATCTCAAAATATTTCACGGACATTATCAAGTTAATCCACCAAGGCACGAAGTGGGTATTTTACAGATGAAAAATCTGAGGCATAGTAACTACTCCAAGGTCATGCCTAGCGTGTCAAGGGGAAGGCTAGAAATAGAATTCTATTCTTAAATCCAGGTCAGGTTTTGTATTCACCAGATTACGCTGACCTTACTGCATTAAAAGTTTGCTTGTAAAATGTTTTGTGCCGATAATAATATGAAAAGGAAAACAGCAAGTAAGATTCTCTATCCTCCAAATCAAAGGATTACAGGTCAGGTGAGTTTTAGATAACTGTTTGAAAGCCCTACAATATAGGAAGACTGAGGTCAGTGTGACATAATGACCTGGATGTGTATGTGATCTGTTTTCTGCTATGAGATTCATTATGGTAAAAGAGTGGTGCCCAGAAATAAAGTCTAAACAGTGTGGAAGCAAAACAGTGCAGAACTGGGGCTGAAGTAGGACCAGGGCTAGGGCTTTTTGTCTGGGCTGCTGTTAGGTGATCCCTGAGGGAGACCTTTGGCAAAACTCCTAGACATCAAGTTGATGTCTATGTGGGCAGGAGAGAGAAGGTGGGCAGGGAGGATTTCAGCCCTCCCTTGGGACTAGTGGCCTTAGCTATGGGTAGTCTTGTTAATGGACTGGAATCAGAATACTCTGGCCATGAATAGTAAGGTATGTTGTGGAGTACTGAGAAAAGAACTGTCTGGAAGGAATTGCCTACTTCTGGTTCAGGTCCTTAAGATGAATATTGAAGTGATATAAGGGATTCAGGTAACTGAAGATTGGATGTCATGTAGGTGCCAGAGAATTCGTTTTTAATGAATGTAGGTGTACCCACTGGGTTCAGAACTGCCTTCTGAGATACAAAATGAAGAATCTGAAATGTGTAGATTTATTCTCTCTTCTGAACTATTTTCACCTGGGGAAGACTTTTTGCGTGATCTACATTTTGATCAGGCTAACTAACTAGTCAGGAAGAGAGGCTATTTAATGGGGCTACTACTGGGTTTTTCAGCAAATGTGTGCTAATATATACAACTGAAACCACATACACATATACACCACATACAGTCTCATTCACAACACCCTATCTTTCTCCAACCCTATTTTTCTAATCTTCACAATCAAATTGCTGGAAAGTTACTACTCATAAATTTTCACTTCCTTGCTTCCATATATTTTCCAGTCCTCTCATTCTGGCTTTCATTTTCACCTCTCCACTCAACCTTCTAATGTCACAGAACTCCCTGTTCTGCAATCAGGACGAACTCCTCCATCCTCATCTACCTTCCTGGGTCTCAGTGCCATTTAGCACTTGGCTAGCCCTCTGTAATAAAGCACTCTTTCTCCTTGGATTTTCTGACTTCTCTCTCTCTCTCACACACACACAACTACCTCTGTATGCTGGAGTGTTTTAGGACTCAGTTCCAGTTCCTTTTCATTTACTTTACACTTTTTCTTGATACAGCATTTGGTCCATGATATCATTCAGTCCAGGATTTAAATACTATCTATGAGCTCAAGGCTCCCAAATTTATGCATCCTGCCCCGACAGATCACTCCTCTGAGCTCTGGGTCCTTTCATCCAACTGCTTACCTGGCTTTTCTACTTGGATGTCTCACAAGTGTCTCAAATTTAACATGTTCAAGCATTGATCTTTCCTGCAGAATCTGTTTCTCCATCTCAGGAAATGCTGGATGGACCATCTATATAGTGGCTCTAGTCTAAACTGAAAGTTAGCTTGACACCACTTTCCCCTCATGAAATTCCCTGATCCATCTCACCAACATCCTGCTTCTAAATGGCATCTAGTATTTGTCTGTCTGTCCATCCACGGCTCAAGTCTTACAAGCTCAGCTGCGTAATAACATCAAACTGGTCCTCCTGCTTCCACTCCAGCCTCCACTTCATCTATTCTTCACTCTGCAGCCAGAGTAAACCTTTCCCAGCACTGTTCTCTTCTCTGCAGGCAGTGGCTCTTTGCTTTCTCATTGCCTTTATGATAAAGGTTTGTATGTCCAGTCTCTGATCATCTCCCCAGCTTGTCCTGCACCCCTCTTCCCTTGGCACCATGATCCAGACAGATTAGCCTCTCATTTCTTTGAATTGAACAAATCACACTTTTGTCTTACTTTTGGGCTTCCCACAAGCTGTCCCCTCTGCCTAAAATAATCTTTTCCCCACTTTTCATCCTCCAGGTCTCACAGTACATGTCACTTCTTTAGAAAGCTGTTCAGTTTATCATGCCACTCAAACCAGCTTTCTATTTTTAATCTTACTGAACTCTTTACTTTTCATTCATAGTACTCAGAATATGTTCTAATTATATATTTATATGCATATTTATCTAACACCGGTCTCTCCTCTTCTACAGTAAACTCTGGGAGGGCAGAGTTTGTGTCTAGGTCTAGGGGGAACATAGTAGGTAGTCAATCAGTTGAATGAACATTCTCAGCCATTAGTGGGCATGTATTGGGAACAATTTGCTCCTAAACTTTATTAAAGGACCCAGTTTGTAAATGATTTCACTTTAAAGTCAACCATGGCTAAATTCAAAGGTGTCCTATAAAAATGCCACATTATTCTCTTGTATTCCAGTGTGGAGGGGCTTTCTTGAAGAGCTTTTCTGTGTCATGCATGTGAATGTCATTGGGTTGCAAACCGTGAACAGCAGCCTTTGCAGCCACACTGGGCCAGGACTGAACACACACTTCAGCCTCAGTTCAGCATGTGGCTGAAACGTTCAACCCAATTAATTTGATGAGCCTCTGTCTCTATATGGCCTCAAAAGTGATATGAATATTGGAAACAAACATCTTTCACCATGTGTGGCTGTCTTACTCAGTGCCAGATTCTGGTTCTGATCTTTTCAGATCCTATCTCTGACTTTCCACCCCACTCCTGCCCCCAACCCAGAGCCCTGAACTACTTTACACTATAGCTGCAACAGATAACTTGTTATTCTTCAAGTACCCTCTTCCCAGCCCGTGCTGTCCCCCGCCTGAGATGCTCTCCCTCCAGTGGTAAAATCTTCCTGTCAAAGTCCTAAGCAATTTCTCCTCCTTTGGAAAGTTCTTCTTTCTCCATCTCCTTTGTCATCACCACCCACTGCACATGCCACCTGCTAAACACATTGCCTCTTTCGCCTTCACTCTCAAATGCCTTTGCTCGTACTGTAAGGTAAGCCTTAATGCTATGCATAATATTTGGTTTTTGCTTCACTCTGAATTTTATAGTCCCATTACTGACTCTGGTAGCCAGAACTTACTATGTGTTCAAGAATGTTTGCTGAGTTGAATGGGATAAATACATTTGGCTGTGGTTACATAGACATAGTTTCCACTAAACACTGGCAAATCCTTTCCTGAAGTGCGTGATAACTTCCTGAGACATTCTAGTTTCTGATCCTTGGGTAGTATCTGTGTTAGCACGTCTCCCTGTTCAACTTACTCTGTATTTCCAACGTAATTTAATAAAGCAAGGAGGGAGTCAGTTGGTCGTCCTTGTTCGAACTGGCTGAAGCATTTCACTAAGGCAATGATTCTATCAACAAAGCCTTCTTAAATGTTTTCTGCCTCACTGGCACAAATACTTCAACTCTCAAATGTGAGTCTGAATTATCTGGATAATTCCATTAATTACATATTCTACTTTGCATCACAGATACAGCCTCAGTTTTTCCATCTACAAAATACAAATAATTATGCCTGCCACTGGCAGAACTATCTTGAAGAATATTTAGATAATATTTAAGAATATGTACAGTAATTCAGAGTAAACCTGTCAGAGAGATGCCAAGAATTATTATGCTGCTGTTTTTGTAAGTGTGTGTGCTTTTTGCCACTTTCCTAACATAGCAAAGAAAATGTATAACTTTTAGGTTAAAATAATCCTTATAAAAAAAAGAAAAACCCCACTCACAACCACTGTGCTAGGGCACTGACCAGGGTGGTAATTATATTACCATGGTTTTGGAGAATAATCTGTATTTTGCATAATATTCTAAATTATTATCTCCATATCCTAGAGGCAGAATTCCTAAAATCCAAATTCACATTGTGTCAATGGGAGACTTTTAGTAGCACATCAAAAATGTCACTGTGGGTGACAGTCGGTAACTGGATTTATTGTGGTGATCATTTTGCAGTGTTAACAAGTATCAAGTCGGTATTGTGTACACCTGAAACTAACATATGTATGTCAATTATACCTCAATAAAAAAGAAATAAAAATTAGGATCTTAAAAAAAAAAACCAAATACCCCCCCTCAAAAATACTGTTTACTGTGAATGACCTTTCAATAAAGGGTAACCCCCAGGAGAACATAAAATGCTTTTCTTTTCATATTATGATAATTGTTAATGTGAAGTATTTATAGAAAAATAAAAACCTGTCAGTTTAAAAACAATAGGCCCACCATCTACCAAGTTATAAAATTTATCTTTGAACATCACTTAATTTGCTAAACAATAATTAAAAATGAATGATTATCATCATTTTAAAATTAGGCTGAAATGTGGCTCATGAGAAAGAAACCCTGAAATAAAAACTGGAGACAAAATAAACATTAAAATATATGTTATGGATGTAAGTGTGGGAAAAATTATGCTAATTTCCCTTTAATAAAATTATTTTCTCTTTCATCATTTAAGAGAAACATAAAAACTTCTTAGAAGTTAAAATATCATTCAGAGCATGAGATAGACATGTTGGTTCACTATGATATTTATATTATGTTACAGATAGAAACACTTCTAATTCACAGAATTCAGTGGGGTAGGACCCACTTTCCCGCGCCCACTCAATTGAGGGTTGCCGGACACATTGGAACAGTTCTTAAAGAATCCAGCAGAGGGCGGAAGGGCACAACCACAGCGGCCAGTTCAGCCTGTGGGGCCTGGACACAATGCATTTCTTCCACGATAATCAGGTCATTGCATAGATGATATTCATTCTTATTCTGGATGTCTCTAAACAATTTCCAGGTGAAAGATATTTTCAGTGATTTAACATATCAGTCATCACCGGACTGAAGTATTAAATATGAGTTAGAGGCCTTGTTTTTTGCACAGCTTAGCTCCAGGGTTTCATCGGCGTTCCCAGGAAATGCCAGTGGCATTATTACCCAGGCTTCAGAAACAGGCTTGTCCTTTTATGCTTTTCCCGTCAGTATATTCTTCCCTAATTTTTTTATCTTAAAATATCTAGTATCGAGGTGTGTAAAATAAGACTCCTGCAGAAATCACACAGGACCTCAAGGCAAGTTTACCTTCAGTAGTTATTTTACAAACATGTTATATCAGGTGGGTTGTAAGTGTAAATGCTGCCGTGCTACAACAACACTAAACTGTCTCCAGTGAAGGTTTGTAACAGGACCAGGGGAGCCCCGTGAGCAATGACTCTTGAGACTTGCTCTACAGGTCTGTTAGTCTAATCACTTCAAGAGGAGGGCAGAACTCAAATAAGAAAACTAAATACTAAGAACCATTTAACTTAAGAAATTTATATCTTTCCTATAATAAATATTATTAACAGGTTAATAATTCATTTTGTAGTGTAGATTTCATACAAACAACCACAGAAATATTTATTCAAGTCCCTCCTATGTTAACTCCTAATGTACTATGGGATTTAAGGAAATGGATAATACACTGCAAAGTCCAACCATCTGGAGGATAAACAAACTCTTTTTGATAAAACTGTTATTCACCTATATTTACCTTTAAGTCACTATTATGGGATGAAAATTTTGACTTTAAAACTAAAAACTCAAAGGATAGTCTCACTAAGGCCAAGTCACTCTCTGGTTCTTTTTTTTTGACACTCTAGAAAATTTTATTTACTTTGAGACTATTATCCCAACTTCTAACACAAACTAAAAGGTCAAAACCACAGTCAGTTTATGGCGACTCTGTGTTTGTATATGGTGTATGCAGGTCTGTGGCCAGGGCGGTCAGTAAAAATGGAGGGTGGTGACATGCATGCTACTTTACTTTCTTCACTTTGATCTGTTTTATTTCAAGCCCTAAGGGAGAACTCTGGCCTCCACATATGGAGGTTGGTGGTGTCATGTCATGTAAATGCCAATGGTCACCTGGAAACTAGAATGTAGCTCATTTTCTCACCTTGGGAAGTCACTTCACACTCAGGGGGCCTCAGTTTTCTCATCTGTAAAACAATCAACTGGAAGAGGATTCCTGGGAATCTTTTAAACTGCAAGATTCTATGACTAAAATAATCCATCTCTGAGTGGAACAATAGAGTTAATGCACCTTAGCACCTAATTTTACCAGGCATTGGCTTAGAAACCAAGGATAAGAGCTCCATATATTTGTGAACTTGGTGAAAGTTGAGAAGGATGGCGAAAGAGAGAGAATGGATGTAAAAATATGAGTAGAGGATTGTTTTAATTTGAACAGCCTTGTTTTTTAGTGCTCTGAATAAGGATAGGAAAAAAAAGGTTAGTATTTACTGGAATTGCTATTTTTAAGTCGTTCAAGGTTAGTGACAAATTTCAACTGTCACACATAAAAGGTCTTATTTATATAAAAACTTTACATGGCCTGTGTAAATTCAAGAAACCCAAAAGGCCTAATAGCTGGTTTCTTCTCGTGGGTTCAGTCTGTCACTTACTCTATAAAGTATTTGGCTTTAGAATCCTAAAGTCTTGAGCTATCATTCCAAGCAAGGTAAAATATATCTAGATAGCTAGGACAATGATGAGTTTCGGTCTGTATTTATCGTACCTTTACAAGCAAACTAGATGCCACCAAACAGCTTAAAGGAATGAAAAGAAAGCACATGACCGGAAGGGCACACGGACACGGGACTTGGAACTGTCAGGGCACGTACCTGTTGGAATGAACGCCGTGTGTTGCTGCAGCTGGGCGCTGGTAAGAGCCTGCTGGTAGTGCAAGACGCTGGGGTTAAAGACCGTGCTGGCACCGTTGCTTTTTTCAAGTGCTTGTCTCTTTGGTAAAGGATGAAGAGCACCAGGAGGAAAGGCCTAGAAGTGAAGAATTGGATAAGATATGTATAACTCAAAGTAAACATACTTTCAGTGTCCACAGAGATCATCAATTGCAACATTCTTTTTAAAAATGACAGCTAAGGAGATGCCTCTGCCATGCACCTTAATTTAAACAGCGGCAATGTCGAATGAGTGAGAATTCGTTACTGAGAGCGAAAGCATGATTTCTGTAACCCAAAACAGTAGCACCTCAACTAAGGAAAAGAAAACTATCAAGCAACAACCAAAAAAACGGCTTCAGCTTTTAAAGGAGTTAAACTATTCTAAGGGAGAAAGAAGCATTTGTGTTATTATTAATACCTATTGTTTTAACTAAATGGCAATTTCCTGAATTTAAAGGTTAATAATTATAATGAGCCAAGTAATTTAAATTTGCTTCACTCTTTAGAAAAGGTGTTAAAATTTGTTAGGATTAATTTACTTCACATATTACAACATATGAAAATGAGATGGCTAAACACCTTCTTGAATTTTTTTCACTAATCAATAATAATGATGGTTTGCAACCAATAGTTTACAAGTAATACAAATCTCAAGATGGTTCTCTGAAAAGCTACATGCAAAGCGAAAGGTGAAAGGTCAAAGTACCAGGTCTACAGATGCTTCGAGAGGTCGCTTCATTGCTTTGGCAGTCGACTGAGTCTTTTAATAACAGGCAGCGAGCACATGATGGCAGTGGGCCAATGGGATTCAAGCGAATTAACATACAGGTAAACAGCAAGCAGAGGTGCATCATGGGAACGGCATTGCATTGTGGATAGGTGAGAAGGAAAAAAATATTCTGAATGCAATATACAACGTACAAAACACTAGGCATGCACAACAACAAAAATGTTCTCTAAAGAAATGAATATTACACCTTAAATTAGTATTGAAGCAAAAATGCATCTACTATACCTTAGTTAAAAGCATATAAGAGAGTAAAATATAGATGTTTGAAATTCAGGAAAGTTAATTAAAACAGCAGCTTGCATACACACCATAAGCATTTTTTATATTGCTTCAGAAAAGAATGCAAAACTTTGAAGGGCCGTAGGACTGAAGAACTTCTGATAAGTTAGTTTTCAAATATAAAATCACGAATACACTGAGTCTAAGATCCAAGTCAAAAAACGATAACATCTTCAACTTTTATGGAAGTAATTTTTATTGAAGATATAGCCTAACAAAATGAAGAGGAAACTGAGACAAACAATTCAGGCAAAAAAATATTCAAACACAAGATTATTTGGGCAAAACTGTTTGGGTTTGGATTTTGATTTTTTTGCCTGAATCATGTGGATAATTGTCTCAGTTCTTCTCTTCACTCTGCTTATGTGGATCTGGCAGTGCGGAATAAGTTTCCAAACTTAACAAGTTTTGAATTTGAATAGTAATTTTCTCAACTTTCCCACTTTTATTCCATCATAATGTTTCTAGTGACTAACTTATCATCCATTCCATGTTTTCCACTACATTTGAAATAAAAATTCAATTTATCTCAAGCAACTTACCGGATTACACTAAGAAAATACCTTTAAAAAAGGTATTTAGTGTCTTCAGGTATCAAAATAATTTATATTTAATAATTCTGTTTGTATTCTTAGCTACCATCAGTGACCAACCCAGTTAATGAGATGTGGAATTCTTGGCTAGAACAAGTACAACAGCTAAAAATAGCCAACAGCTGAAAAATAGCAAAGAACTGCTTAAAATAGTAGAAATAAAGTAATGTCTTTAACTTATAACCACACTTTGGGGCAGATAGTTTCATTTAAACAGTTGAAATAATAACAAATATTGGTTGATTTAGATGATGGAAAAATTTTCCTATTCCTTGATAATTGTTGTAAAAGAATCTAAAAATTCTATGATGGAATTTTGTGAAAATAAGGAAATTCAAGTGAATAAGTTCCAATGCAAATAAAAAATGAAATACCCCTTTTCTATGTTTAGCACAATAGGTAAATCCCTAAGGTTTGTATAATAAATACAAAATGTTATATTCTAAAATTCTGAGTTAGAACTATGGTATTTGAAATAAAATGGGATAGCTTTAAACCCTCAAAATGGGAACAATTAATGATATTTTCCTTGGCAAACAAAGAGTTGTTTGGCACCCTTTGGTGATTCAGGATTCAAAGTATAGAGATGACAGGAAACAAAATGAAAAGCTATGGCGGAAGAGACTAGAATTAAAGTGAGGAAAATACTATAGGCAAGGAAGTGATTAAGAATAGCCAATGCAGAAAATGTTTTGGAAGGCAGTCTTGATAGAGGCCATTGGATAATATGAAATCATTGTTCTGAAGATAGAATTGTGAATGTTTAAAAAATCCAACAAGCTCCACAATAGGAAAGCCTCTTTGTACTGAATATTCTTTCCTCAAATGTAGGTTTGCCATTATGTAAGCTGCACAACACTTTTGTTTAAAATCTTTCATTCCTGTATAGTTTTACATTGCTAAATAATGCATTTTTTTTAGCTTAAATTCATCTGTGCTAACTATATAAGGCTACAGAGCCTGTTCTTACAAAGTACACTGAGAACATTAACTGGATAGTTAGACTGAAAATCATTTTGGCCTCAACTTTCTGGACTTGATTCTTCCCTTTGCTTTTCCAGTTTTTGGGTGTTACAGAACAAATCTACCACTGGGTTTATCTTTTCTAATATGCTAACTAGAGGAGGGATGATGTCTCCAAAGGCTGGTATAAGTGAACAAAATTTTTATTTGACAAAGCATCATTTAATGAAGTCTCCAAATAGAAAAATAGATATTTCTCCCTAGGATAATCACTTGGAAGGTTAATGTATTCTTTTTCATGATCTTAGTTTGATGAAGCTTAAATTTCCACAGAAATTATAATAATCTAGGAACGTAAAGAAACAGAGAGCTCTAAACTGACCTGGGCAGTGACAGCATCTCCCTTTCTGCCACTCCATCTAGTGGGTTACCTTTACTAGATGCAAATACTTTGTCTTTTCAAGGGTTTACTAAGGTCTTAGAGGGTTGAGCATACATATCCTGTACACTTCACACTTTGAAGCACATGCATAGAATATATTTTTTAAAAATCTGTATGGATAATTGTAATACTCTTTGTAGTACATGGATGTTCTGTTTTAGAGAATATTACCCGACTGCAGGCATATATTTACCTATATTGAAAGATCTTCAGGCTTAGAACAGACTTGAGGGGTCACCAAGCCTGGTGCACCCTGGGAGCTTCCACAGGCACCTCTGCAGAGAAAGAGGTTCCCTTTAACTGAACACCTACTATGTGCCACACACTTGGCAGCCGTTCTTCCGGGCCTCACCAATATTTCTGATTCTCCGCCCTCTCTGGGCCTCCTCCAGGTTTGTGTACATGCAGCTAGGTTCTCCTTTTTCTGGATCAAAGAACAATCCAACTGCAAGTCCAGGCGAGCAAACCAAGGACCAGGAAGCCCTGACAACAATAATCAGAGCCGTCACTTTCACGTGGAAGAAACGGATGTGGAAATACGAAACGGATGTGGAAATACAGATGGAATTCCAAGTTTCTGTTAACGTCTTCCTGAACAATTGAAAGTTATCTAGCTGATGGCAGCTGGTACTGTTTCCACTTCCAAAATCCGTTATCTCCTTACATAGCCCCAATTTGGTGTGTGTGAAGAAAAGACTGCTTGCTTGAAGATCAGATACCCTTTGTGTTAAAATTACCAAAGAGAAGCTTTGCTGGCTTATTTTCACATTTAAAAAATTCCAGTGAGGATAATGCTTATGTTTCAAGAGGTACTATAAAAGAATAAGGCTCTAAAGGAAATACGTGTCTTTTTCTGGAATCAAAGCTTTAAATTCATTTTCGGTGTCCAGTTAGTCAAAAGAAGGGGAAATCCTTAAATTTTATGATAATAAAAATTGCACTGCAGAAATTCTTTGTGTTCAGATATGAAGCCCAGGTGAATGGAATATTAATATCTTCTGACTGTACTCGTCACTCCCATCTATTCTTTTAAATAAGGAAATAATAGTTTATCTTCAGTGTACTGAGAATCTTGCTACTAGAGTAAGAATACTTTGACTTTTATCCAGTGGCACCTAGGCTGGTTTCAAATGAGCCTTTCACTTCAAGTAAAAAGACATGACAGATTCAGTAATTTTCATGTCATTGTCAGAAGGAAGCTGGCTTTTGTTCTGCACCTGCATTCCTTTGCGTTGTCTTTGACGCTGCTGCACAATCCTCTGAAATATCAGAACTCCCAATTTGGGCACAGTGTAACACCCCAGGAAACTATGGTAACTAAATATACTGACATTCACTGCGATAACCTTCCTGCATCTTGATGAGCACGATATGAAAACTCGCAGAGGCTCATGGAAGAGTATAGTCTTGATTTAAAGCTCTCAGGCTGAAGAATGATCTGTGTGTACATGCTCATTTTTTCTCTTATCTCCATAACCCAGGTTATCAACCATTGACATACACTAGGTGCATTTCTCCTTCAGTGACTAAAGCATATATTGACTGCAGATGTTAGAAGTGGTACTTCTAGGAAACAGGGAGATAAAAGTCTCAGATAAATTCAGGGCTCAGCCCTAAGGTCACTATTAATACTGACGGTTTATGGTTATTAACAGGTATTTAAGGTATAGGGACTAATTTTTTCATATTCTCAGAACCCCACCTCATACCCCAGTAGCCAGAGATGGCCACTGTGACCCAGGCTGAACTAGTCATAGCATGCTGTTATTCTGAGCACTAGGGAAGCCACAAGATAACCCTTAACTGGCTTATTTCCTCCCTAATTGGAGCTGATGTAGAAGATACTGTTTTTTCTCTTGTCAGAAGATTTAAGAATGTATCCCTCCATGTGTCCAAAGAACAGTCACCGTTTGTATGGAGAAGCCTGTCTGAGATAATGGAGCTGATACAGCAAGAGAGGCAAAAAAGAGAGAGAGACGTACCAGTTTTCAAGCATCGGGGCCCAGCCATCACTGAGCTTTCTCTTAGCTCTGTGCTTTTGGAGGGCACTACAAGATCTAGTAAAGTCCAGCTTTTTCATTTAAGCTACTTTTTGTCTCTTGCAACCAGAGTCCTGACTAACCTTAGGGATATCCTTGATACCTAGTTATGACTTACAATATTAGTTCAGTGGGAAAATGTGTTCTTTGTGCCCAACAATCAGAATACCAGTTAGGAAAAATTGGGCTGACCTAAAAGAATGATTTTAATGAAAAAAACTTTACTTCTCATAGGCTGAGATCTTCACTAAGCAGATGGTATGACTGATTCCACACCAGAGAAATATATAAAAGCCCTCATTTGCCCGCTAAAAGAATTCTCTTTTCATCAGCATTAAGTAATTTACTCTCCTCTCCCCTTCAACCACCCCTTCCCAATTATAATCAGTTTTGAAAACCACTCTTGTACTAGAACAAAAACCGGGAGAATTTCTTCATGCCATAGTGTCTTATGTGGATGTGTACATCCCCCACATAGAATCTCACACATTCAGAAAAATAACTGTTATGTCCAATGACATAAGAATGAGAAGGACACGAGGAACAGCGCTAAAGAAGCAGGGTCTCTGAGAAGAAAACAGTGAGTGAGATGAAGGACCCAGCACTCAAGATGCTTGGAAATAAGCTCAGATCGGAAAAGTCTCTGTAACCAGATGGACCACACCAAGCCGCGATCGTGTTAAGGCAGGCTCTCTCTGTGCCTCTCTTTTTCTATTCCTGTTGCTTGTCCAGGACTTCACGAACATTTGGGGAAAGAATACTGAATAATATGAGCTTGTTTGTATAACAGCTACCCTGGCATTTTGGTCGTTATCAATGCCTGAGGTGTTGGTCACTAGTTAGAACATTGTGTTTTAAACCATACTTTTCACCTCTGAAGCCACATCTGTCTTTCCTAAGGGAGGACTGGCCACTGAGTCTTTCATGGCCCACTGGACCACATTAGGCATTTCCATCCTGCCCCTGAGGAATGTGATCCCTCCTGCCTAATTTACTTATCCTATCTGGAAAGTGTCTTAACATGAATGAATGACCTCACTCTGCCTATTGTATTTTAAAATAGGCTTCTGATAAACCAGAGATCTCACATTAAGACAAATTAATTAGAAACTTCTACAGCCCAGTGTGTTGGTTCTCAAATTTTGCTGCACATTAGAATCCTTTGGGAGCTTCAAAAAAAAAAATGCCCACTGCCCAGGCTACACCCAGACCAATTAAATAAGTAACCGGGTGGAGGGACTGATGTTAGAACCTTTCAAGACCCTCAGGTAATTCCTGAATATAGCCAAATTTGAGAACCAGTGTTCTAGGCAGGTGCTTCTCAAATGTTAATGTGTATACAAACACCTGGGGGTATTTTAAAATTAGAATCCGGGTCCCAAAGGGTTGGAGCTGTAAGGGGATCCCACGTGATGCTGGTGAGCCTGCTTCCCGTCTCCAGGGGTCACAGGACAGTGACTCAGGGACTCGGGGCCTGGTTACAGCACAGCCCCCCTCCCCCCCCTTTTTTTAAGGCACCAGCCAGTACAAGTCCATTTTCATGTGCTTCATGACTTGATGTTCTGAATAACATTTCATTTAGAGGAGTTAAGTTTGAAGCACCGCCCGTGTGATACGTAAAAGCAGAGGGGGGAAACAGGCGCCGGGAAAAGCCGGTTGCTGGCAGTGCGCCGCAGGGCTGCTCCCCCCGGCGGCTCCGCGGCAGCGCGGCCCGGTTTCCCCGTCTGTGCTCGGGGGCGCACCTCCCTGTTCGCTCCTACCCCCGGGGCTCCGCTCGGAGGAGGCGCCCACGCCCCGCCCGGTCTCGGAGCAGACCTGGACGGGGCAGGGTGCTCGCCCGGCGCCTCGGCTCACCTGCGCCTCAGGGATTTACTTATTGTGCCGAAGAAGGGAAGGAGGGCAACGAAACGAAACGGAACAAAAAAGGGAAACAACAGAACTTAGGCAGCGGAGCAGCAGGATTAGCAGGCTTGCCCATCCCCCGTGGGAAAGCGCCTAAGTCCCGGGGCGGAGGCGCCGCTGCGGGCGGAGCAAGGTGTGCGGCGCGCGCCCCACTTACCATGACTGTGGCCGCGGCCGCGGCTGCCTGGGCGGCCACCGCGGCCTGGTTGGCTTGGTGCTGCGCAGCTTTGATTTTGGCCTGCAAGTGTGCAGGAGGGTGAAAATATTTGCATTTCTCCCTCATGCAACGCCCCTTTATGTAATCCATACAAACGGTTACGGTGTTGTCATTTGTGTCGATCATGGTGCTGTCGGCGGGGTGTGCAAAGCGGCAGTCGGTCTCTCCCCGGGCACAGTTGCCTCGCTGGAACTCCCTACATACCTAGGACACAGGGGAAGAAGAGCAGATGATGCAGGCGAAAGCCCGATGGCCGTCGGAAACTGTACCTCGGCGAGCGCAGCCTTTCACGTTCAAAAAATAATAAAGGAATAAGTGTTTCCTTTCTGTTAATGGTGGCTTTTGCACCATTTACGATAAAAAATCTGATTATCCAGAACTCAACTCACCAGAATCCCCAATAATCAGAATAAAATAATTTGAGTCTTGCTTGCTTTGCTTCACCCTCTTTTCTGGGGCCAGAAACTATAGTGAGAAAATAAGTCAAATTCTGCAGTTTAGCAAAAATAGCAAAGAAAAATTAACAAAGTCTTCATTGTTTCTGGATTTTATACACAACGCTGGGATGCTACAGGGCTTTTGCATCGAGGGATAATTTCACCGTAGATTAAGCTACCAGGTCACAGTTGCACAACTCCAAAAAGAATGGGGCAAATGGTGGTCCGGCCCCTCCTCTCTGAGGATGGGAAGTGCAGGCGGGGAGAAGGTGGGCGCTCCGGTTTACCTGTAGGCTCTCCCTGCCCCACGAAGGCAACCTGTGCTTACAAATGTACATTAGAACTGCACTAAGATGCCAAAACTTTCATTTAAGGTCACTCTATCATTTGTTTTTGATAGCACAGAAATAAGATAAAATAAAATATTAAAAGGAGAGAAATAGGGGAAGAGATAAAGGAAAAGAAATAAATGGGGGGAATTCGATAGAATGTGAAGTGTTGATGCGCTTTTTTTTTTTATTTCTTAATCCTTAGTTACCCTAAAATCTCTAAGTAGAATGTGCCATCCTCTGAGAATTCTGTTGGATCATGAGTTTAGCATATAAAGTTTTCTTTCGAATTGAAAGAGTATTCTTAATTCTGCACATGTATATATGTTATTCATGTTACTCTATACATGATACTTGGATTTATAAATTTCCTTAGCAGGGAGGAATTACTAGCAACATTTTAAGTTATTTCCTCTTTAGGCTCCAATTCCAAAGTCAATGGGTTTAAGTGTGGTTCACATCTCTGTCATCAGTGATTTTATATGAAGAGTTATCAACATGATATTCAGTCCTTGTGAAAGTCAAATATATTTGGGAAATAGTTTTACTGACTAGTGGCCAAGCGAGTTTGAAGGGTAAACAGATAAATCACAAGACTGTTAACTGCTTCCTCCTACTTTGGATATTGGCCAACATCCCATCTTTAGTTCATCAAATGTACAAAATAAAAGTACTAAGGCATTCCCCCAGATTCTGAGTAAGCCTGCCTCTATAAATGGAATGACTAAGACTGCATCAGAGGTATAGACCAGCCATTAAGCATTTACCCAGGGGCTCTGTGTGCAGCCCACCTCATTCCTGGTTTGAAATGAACTGAATGCTGCTCTCTTAAAGTCATTATGAATCATTTTTACATATGTCTTTGTCTACCAGTCCTGTTGGGAAGGATGATTTGTTCCCAACTAGGCTGATTTTATTTGTTTTCTAAATTACTGGGTCATATACTGAACACTAAAGCTCCATGGGTCCAGCAGGTGGAGCCCAAAACACTTTTCCTGTCCCATGAAAGGTCTGTTCAGTATTCACAGGGATAGGTTAGATCAAAACAGTAGCGATTGGAGTTTATAGTCTTTTCATTTGGGGATCCACACACTCTAGATAGAAGCTGACAATAGGCAGCAACATTTTATTGCTCTCAAATTTATTGGGTAAATATTTAAACAAATGCACATTAAAAGAGTACTACATTAAGCACAATGTACATACTTACCATATATAAATTACCGAGCAACTTTAATTGGTGGTGGAATTAAAAAAGCTCTTTGAAAAATCTCAGAATCTTTACACACCCATGTAAAATGCTCTATTAAATATCTAGGATATAGTAGTTAAGGTAAATGGATGAACCTTCTGATTGAGAACTTTGATCCAGTAAAGTACAGGTGGATTGGCTTGACTCATGATTTAAGAATTAGGTTTTGTAAATACATGAACTTGTTTTCTTGACATTTATAGGACTCTTGGATTTAAGTTAAAGAAAATATCTCAATCAGTAACTAAATTTTCCCAGCCTCCATCCAGGTCCCCCAATTACCAAAAACACAACCAGACCTGATACTCTGGAATATGCTAAAGCAGCCATATTAGTCCTTAAAATATTGAAATATAATACCAATTGGTCAATAATCATAGTCTACATACTCCCACCCCTGCCCCTGAGTGTCCCCCATTTCCTTGGCTGCTGGGCTCCTGACTTGTGCATTCCCAGACCTTTCCAGGATCCAGCAAAGGCTAATGCTTGGCACAATCCATGACCTTTGGGAGCCATCTCGATGGCCTGCGTGAAAACTGATTCAATCTTTGGTTGTTAAATATTCTGCCCCTGAACACACATTCAATGCAGCTGGCTTCTATTCTTTTTCAAATGACTAATTTCCTTTATACTTAGCCTTAAATTCAAACAATAGAATTATGAATGCACGGCTTTTAGATGAATGCGTATGTGTGTGTGTGGGCATGCTGTTTTCCAAGACTGCACTCACTCACATAGAAGTACACTGCTACCACAAATGCATCTCAAACCACAAATACAATTGAAGTACCTCCAGTTTGTCAGTCCTGAGAAGTTTCTGAGTTGCAGTTGAGCCCGGAACAGTGACGGTTGGACTTCCGGGAACAATCACAGGTGTGGTGGGTAGAATTTCCGTTGGAACTAACCCAACTCCAGGAGTTACAGGTGCTAAGTAAGGAGCAAAGCTAATCGCCGTATTTGTCCCTATTGCGGGACCTACAGGAAAAGTGGGCTGTTAAAGGAAGATAACACAGGACAAAGATTTCTTTAGAATAAAACTTAAAAATCATCATTTGAGCAAAATGTATTCATCATATATAAGACTGTATAAGTTGCATAAATCAATGCTGAACTGTGAAAATTCATTAAACTTCCCTGTTTTGCTTTTGCTTAATAAAAATGAAATCCATATACATCCTCTCTTCCCAAAACCATACAAAAACAGGAGGGAACATCATAGAAAGCTAATTATAGGGAACAGGTTAAATTTTTATTCCTATGAACATGTTCTCAAGGTAAGGAAATAATAATTTTCCCTCTTATTGTTCATCATCCCAGACTATTAAATTTTATAACACAAAGGTAGTAAAACCTATGGAATATTGACCCATACATAATCTTTGGTTTCTTCTACATGTTTCACAAAAGGGAGAGGAATAAAGAAAAACCTGAGTTTAGTCTGATTTTCAAGTTGACCTAGTTTATATTCTCAAAAAGTGGGGATTACTTGAGATTGTATTTGCTCAGACTTACCAGTATGTTTCCAAATTCTATCACTCATATTCCTCAAATATGCAGTTTTCATATAAGCCTGCCATTTTTTGCTTTAGCTCATCTATGTCCAGAACCAACCTTCCCTTCCTGAAAGGCTGGATGGAAGAGCTTGAACCTTTCAAGTGGCCAGTTTTTCAATTGGTCATTAAAAGTTGTTTTGGTTTCTTAGGTTATAAAATCAGTGCAGCAGTCATAAAGGCACAGTACCTTATTAAAGATCTTCTTTATCACTATGCTCTTCATCCAAACACAAGAAGAAATATGCTAGGGGGGTCAATGGGATGACTAATTTCAAAAGCTGCCCCTAAAATTATGCCTTTCAGAAAGGAAATAGTGTACATTTAAGACACAACAAACCTTGCTTCATTTTTAAAGAGCCAATGTTAAAGACTAAAGATGATAAATATTTTTCTATAAAGTAACTTTTATAAGGAATTGGACATGAATGGTTTTTGTTCGTTTGTTGGTTTCTTAGTTATTGGATGGCTTTTAACCTGTTTTTTTTTTGTTTGTTTTTTTAGGACCAGTTTTCAGGTATTTGCAAAATGACATGTTAATGCAATTTTCTCATACTGAACTATGTTGTTGGTTATGTCATGTTGCTTCTCTATGCATTGTGGGATATACTCCCGTTGTCTATTTATGGTGCTGAATGAGTTGTTGAACATATGGGAAGAATAACAACCTGTGTTTATTAAACAAATATTAAACAAATATAAAACAAAATATTGACAGCAGTAACAGAAAAATATCTCTTATCAGTGAAAACAGTGAATTACTGGTGGTTGGTACAGGGAGCGCTTGGAGAGGATGAGAGTGGCTGGGGGCTGGGAGAGGCGAGCCTCATGCCCTTCCAGAGCTGGGGCCACACTCCCACAAGGAGCTCTTGGATCTTTATGGCTCAGACATAAAATTCACTTTGGGAGAAAGTTGCAGCGTGAGAGCTCGACATGAGAAATAGATGGCAGTTAGAAAAACAGGTGACTTTTACAAAGTTTCATTTGTGTGTGTTTTCCATTTTCAACCCATTTGAGTCACAATTACAGCAAGCTGTGGTCTTCAGTAATTATAGTTTTTATAATTTAGTACTATTGAAAAAAAAGCCAAGTGATTTAAATGGTATAAAGACTTTACAATGTTAGGACTTAAAAAAATCAATTTGGAAAGGTCATAAATCACAACAGTTTCAAAGAACTAGCTAAATCAGAAATGCCTTGGGGAGGGGGGACTTCAAAGATAGGGATGTCACAAACTCTGACACCATATGTCTAGACAGGGGCCTTAAAATTTGCATTAAAAAAAAAATCACTACATGATGTGTGACCCGGTTTGGGGACCACTGTTATAGGTGAGAGTGAAAAAAAATATTAAAAATACTTGGACTGAATGTGTCATTTAACCCAGAGAGTAATTATCCAAATAAACATTTAGAAAAAAGAACCCTCTTCCGCACCTCCATTTTTGACTTTCTATAGGAGCAAATCCCAGTCCTCACACCTGTGGATCATTCCAAGCCAAGGTCAGCGTGGTGACAAAAAATAGGGTGTACCTTGACTGTCATGTCAGAACCTTAAAGTTCATTTCCCAAAACCTTCTTGGGCATCAACAAATCTATTGTAGCTAGCTAAATTTTGTTTTCCGAAATTTAAGTTACTTGTTCATCTAATTTAGTGATCTAAAATGAATGTTGCAGTTTGTTTTATTGATGACAGCTGTAACATAGGTCACAAAGAGTATTATTTAAAAGTAAAAACACACATTTTAGACTAGGAGAGACCTAAAATTCAAATCCAGAGCCCTGCAAGGTATTAATTTTTATTCTGGACAGGAAATTAACCTCTCTAAGCTTTAGTTCTCTCATCTGCAGAATGGAAGTAAAACTGCTTAGCTTGAATGACATGTTATTTGTCTCCCACTTTCAATGCTCAGAACTCAATAAATAGCAGTTATCATCAGTGGTGCAAAAGCTAGTGCTGATCGAGTCTCCCCTCCAAAGTGTCCATTGATTCTATAACAAGAATGTAATTAGAATAGCAATATAGAGGCAGAAAATCTCATTAAATTATAGCTAATATCTCTTCCATTTTTTTGAAGTATGGGCTGGGAAAATATATCTTTTCTTTCACGTGGAACTGAAATTTAAAAGTTCACAGGCCTTATGAAGATAGATTCAATTAGATATTTTCTCCTTTTTTTATGTAATGTTTTCTGTTGAAGTGGCTTAGTAAAAAAAATGCCGTTCTGATAATTTTCAGAGATGAGCAGTATATTATTATTACTGTTATTATTATTATTATTGACAGTAATACCCTACATCTGTAGCTGGGATACAAGGGTTGGCTGTTTTCAAAGCATTCTGGCACACCTTGTCTTCTTTAATCTTCTCAGTATCCGTGAGAAGTCAAGTGTGTCGGTGAGAATGGCACAGTCTTACAGGTGAAAGCAATTAGAATCGGGACTCAATGGATCAACCATGGTCAATGCCGCTGAGGCAGAGTCGGCAAAGCACCCAGGACTCCTGGTTCCCGGTCTGGGGCTATTTCCAGTTCTCTGCACTCACTAGATTTTTTTTGTGTGTGTAATTTCTTAAAACAGAAGGGGGAAAAAACCCAGCTGCCCTTGTTTCTTCAGAGTGTAAAGGGAGCGCATTGGCGGGGAGTCTTCCCAGCACCAGCCGGGGCCTTGTACAGATGGGAGGTGCGGGGCTGCTCAGAACAGCTGTGTGGGGCACTGCTGCCCTGGAAAAGTGGTTCGCAGATCCTGGGTCACTGATCCTGATTCAACATTAAACTCCTGAGGTGGCGCCTAGGCTGACAGCAAATCCTGGTGTCTGAATTGGTTCTGAGCTGGCAGCTGGGAGAAGAGAAGGGCAGCCGCTCCGAATGGTTCTGTTCCCGGAAGTACACCAACTAGAGCTCCGGAGACCCGGCCCTGTGCTTTCTGCAGCGGGGCTGTTGCCAGGCTGTCTGAGACGGGATCCACTGGTGTTCATCATCTCTCAGCACTAACTGCAGCTAGAGAGGCCGGAGGACAAGAGCTCTAGAGAGTCTTCTAGCAGAAAATCACTGCTGAAATGCTGGTCTTGCTATTTCTTCCCTCTGTACTTCCCTGTGTCTTTCTTCCTAGTTTCTCACTCTTCACTCTTCTTTCTCAGCACATTACATGAGTAGATCCAGGTTCAAAGATCACACATTCAAACATGCACAAGCGCGCGCACACACACACACACGCACACAGGCGCCCGCGTCCTTTGATATTCTGTAGTGGCCAGGAAGGACCAGAGCTGGGAAGTAATGACTAAGTGGTCTGAGGTGTTTTATGACTCTATTTTGCCAACTGACTTTTTAAAACTAGAGATTGAGAGTTCATAGATTTAGAAAGCTCTGACTTTAAAGAACAGGTATTTGGCACTCAAATGAAAAGGCTTAAAATGTGGCATCCCGTAAGGCTCCGCCCTTTTCTCCTAGAGGTATTTCTGGAGGATAGAATACTCAGTGCAAGACTTTGTCCCTAAGGACTAAGAATTGTATATGTTCTTAACTCTCTATTCTACTATAGGCTCCCACCTGCTGCTTTTTTTCCCCCTTTCTTCCTTTTTTTATTCAGGTATAATTGACATATGTTATATTATTGTTAGTTTCAATTGGATATTTTTGCGTATTGCAAAATGATCACTACAATGTCTAGTTAACATCTGTCACCATTCCTAGTTACAGAATTTTTTTTCTTGTGGTTTGAACTTTTAAGGTTTACTCTCTTGGCAACTTTGAAATATGCAATACAGTATCGTTAACTATAGTCACTACACTGTACATTACATTCCTAGGAATTATTTATTTTATAGCTGGAATTTTGTACCCTTCGACCCTCTTCACCCATTTTGCCCCCTCCCCCTCCCCCCACCACTGACAACCACCAATCTGTTCTCTGTATCTATGAGCTTGGTTTTTGGCTTTTTTGTTTTTGTGTTTTTTTAGATTCCACATACAAGTGAAATCATATGGTATTTATCATTCTCTGCCTGACTTATTTCACTCAGCATAATGCCCTCAAGGTCCATCCATGTTGTCACAAATGGCAAGATTTCATTCTTTTTAATGACTGAATAATAATCTTTTGTTTATTCATTTTCTTTATCCATTCATCTGTTAATGCACACTTAGGTTGTTTCCAGAGGTGGAATTGCTAGATCATACAGTAGTTCTATTTTTAATTTTTTGAGGATCCTCCATACTATTTTCCATAGTGCTGCACCAATTTACATTACACCAAAAATGGACAAGGTTTCCTTTTTCTCCACATCCTCTCCAACACTTGTAATGTCTTGTCCTTTTGGTAATAATTACTCTAACAGGTAGAGGTGATGTCTCATTGTGGTTTTGGTTTGCATTTCCCTGATGATTAATAATGTTGAGCATCTTTTCACGTATTTGTTGGCCATCTGAATGTCTTCTTTGGAAAAATGTCTAGTCAGATCATCTGCCCATTTTTTATTCAGGTTGTTTGTCTGCTTGGTGTTGAGTTGTATGAGTTCTTTATATATCTTGGATATTAACCCCTTACCAGATATATGATTTGCAAATATTTTTTTCCATTCCATAGATTGCCTTTTCATTTTGTTGGTGGTTTCCTTTGCTACACAGAAGATTCTTAATTTGACGTGGTCCCACTTGTTTATATTTTTGCCTTTGTTGCTTTTGCTCTTGGTGTTAGATTTTTAAAAATCATCACCGAAACCGATGTCAAGGAATTTACTGCCTATGCTTTCTTCTAGGAGTTTTATGTCAGGTGTTACATTCAAGTCTTCAACCCATTTTGAATTAATCTTTGTGTATAGTATAGGATAGTGGTCCAATTTCATTCTTTTACATGTTGCTGTCCAGTTTTCCCAACACCACTTATTGAAGAGACAGTCTTCCCCTTTGTAAATTCTTGGCTCCTTTATCATAAATTAATTGACCATATATGTGTGGTTTTATTTCTGGGCTCTCTGGTTTGTTCCATTGATCTATGTGTCTGTTTTTATGCCAGTACCATACAATTTTGGTTACTATAGCTTTGTAATATAGTTTGAAATTAGGGAGCTTAATGCCTCCAGCTTTGTTCTTCTCTCTCAAGATTGCTTTGGCTCTTCAGGGTCTTTGGTGGTTCCATACAAATTTTAGGATTGTTCTAGTTCTCTGAAAAATGCCATTGGAATTTTGATAGGAATTATACTGAATCTGTAGATTTAACAATATTAATTCTTCCAATCCATAAGCATGGAATATCTTTCCATTTATTTGTGTTTTCTTCAATTTCCCCCATCAGTGTCTCATAGTTTTCAACATACAGGTCTTTCACCTCCTTGATTAAATTTATTCCTAGGTATTTTATTCTTCTGATGCAATTTTAAATGGGATTGTTTTCTTAATTTCTTTCTGGTAGTTCATTATTAGTGTATAGAAATGCAACAGCTTTCTTTATACTAATTTTGTATCCTGCAACTTTACTGAATTCATTTATTAACCACCTGCTTCTTTATCTTGAGCATACATATGAATGTGTGTATGTGTATGGTGAGGGGACACTGTGCTGGGAAGGAAAGGAAATTAAGAATTAGTGTTAAATCCCATTGGGAATTGGGATTAGAAAAACTGCTAGCTGGAATAAGGTGCAGGGGACTTTCCAAATATAGAGAATTTGAAACAGAAGAGTTGTAATAGGAAAGAATTGCTGGCATTTTCATTCATTTGATATTTATTGGTACAGACACAGTACCAGAACACTGTGTATACATTTACTGAACTTAAACCCTAGTGGGAAAGAACAAACAAAAAAGATTACAAATCATTTTTATGGATAAGCAGAAGTGAGGAGGTCTCACTGATGGAGTGGAGATTGGTGGTGGGTTGCAGGCGTAGATCTGGAGTCGTTACGAATAAGATGAAGTTACCATGTGAAGACGAGTACATTACTCCCAGTAGTAATGACCACGAGGCAAGCAAGAGCTTCGTGTGCTCACAGAGCTGGAAGTTTCGTTTGGTCTCAGTGGCTATAGGAAGAACGGCCCACAATAAGTTGGTGAGCTGGGTGGGAACCAGATCATAGGAACTTTGAAGATCATAGTTAAGTTTCCATGCTTATGCTCTGTCTCCAGTGAAATGGGAAAGCACTGAAGGGTTTTAAATAAGGGAGTGATATGATGCCACTTATGTATTAAAAATATTCCATTAGTTGCTGAATGCAGATACACTGAAATAAAGCAAGAGTGGAAATTGAGAAGATTGGAAAGTAAAGACTTACAAAGTATTTTGAATAAAAGGTTGATGGTGCCTCAGGTGAGGGTGCTGGGAGGTAGAGAAGTAGAGGGAGTTGAAGCAGATAGGGCAGGACTTGCTGATGAACTGCATGTGAGAAAGTGTGCGTGACAGCATCCATTTGATATTGGTTTGAAACTGCTGATTGCATTTACTGAAATGGAACAAAGAATTTGGTTTGCAACATGTCAAATTCTTGTGAGAAATTTAAAGGTGAGTCCAGTAGGAAGGTAGATGTATGAACCTAGGGCTCAGAGGAGAGGTTTGGACTAGAAACATACATTTGGAAGTTTTGGACCTGTAGGTGGTTTACAGTCACAGAAATGGAATGGACCATGAGGGTGTAGTATGAGAGTATACAGCAGACAGCAGCCTCAACATGTGGTAGAGGAATATAATATGCCCAAGAGACAGAGGAGGAAGGAGTGTTCCACAAAGGAGAGAGACTGGTTACATGGTGTTGAATACTGCTAAGAGGTCGAGCAAATACATTGAAGGCAAGAGTGAATATTGGTTTGGCCATATGGAGGTCCTTGGTGAGAGGTTTCAGTATAAGGGGTTTAGAGTGGATGGGGAGATAGGAGTAGAAAAAACATCTATAGTTCTTTAGAGATGTTTATCTGAGAAGGAAACCTAAAAGTGGAGTGGGAATTGGTATTCTATGTTATTAATTTATTTGTCTTGAGCAATTTCTGAATGTATTAGTTTTTTGTGGCTAGTCTAACAAAGTCTCACAAACTTGATGGCTTAAAACAACACATATTTATCCTTTCACCTTTCTGGAGGCTGGAAGTCTGAAATCAGTTTCATTGGGCCAAAATGAAGGTGTTAACACCACCCCACTCCCTCTGGAGGCTCCAGGGAAGAATCCATCCCCAATCTGTTCCATCTGGTGGCTGCTGGCATTCTTTGGTTTGTGGCCACATGGCTCCAGCCACTGCCTCTGCGGGCACATTCCCTTTCTCCTCTCCTGCAATTCTCTGTCCGACTCTCTTGTAAAGGTATTTGTGACTGCCCATCTCAAGTAGCCTGACTTAATCAGCCTGCAAAGACCCTCTTTCCTTCTAAGATGGTATTTACAGGTTCCAGACACATTTGAGGGCCGTTATTTGTCCTACTACACTGTACTAGGTTACTAATTCATTCCTGAGACTCTGAAGTTATTTGTTTAGGAAGCTGATGATTTTTAAATTTATCACATTTTATTCTAATACTTCTTGTGACTTAAAAAAACTGTATTAAAATATTTAAATGTAATATGCCTTTTTCACAGACTAATTATGACTATTAACTTCTAACTTATATATGAGACAAAATGTAAACATAACTTCCCCCAAAAAGTTCAACGAATAGTTAACAACAGGAATGGAATTTTCTTATTAACATTGCCATTATTGAGTACCACAGTCAATCCTTATGATTTCTAAATAAATAAGAAGTGAATGATTAAAGTGAGTGAGATACATAATACAATGTTACTATGTTGACCTTAGTGGTTGTACATTTATTCCTGTAGACATTTAATATGTATAACTACCCTCAGACATTATTTAATATGTATAAACTATGTTACTTTAGCATTAAGGTAGTTTAACAAAATAATGGATATGTGTGCATTAATAAAGAGAACCAAAATTATACATGTGTGTGGTTTTAAGTAGCTCCACTGAAGTGCCTATAGTTGGTGTTACATGTGGGTCAGAACTCCGTGTTATCCTTACATCCAGGCTAACTCCTCCTCCTACTTCAGGATGCACTAATTTGGGATCTCCTGCAAGCAGCGTTTCCTGCCTCATTGTAATTCCCTGTGCCTGAATCTTACTTTGCCCTTTCCATGAGCCTATCTACCCTCAAAACACTCTCTTGTTCATCTTGGAGCCCCTTGCACCTGACACTTTTTCACTCTAGGCAGAGCTGGTTCCTGGCTATTCTGTGCCACCATCCTTGAGCAGAAACCTTGAGACAAGCAGAATTGCTCACGGCCTGCCCAGACTCCCTCCCCTCTTCCTGGGCTGCTCCCACCCTCCTCATTTCATCTCATGCACGCACAGTAAGACAATTTAACTCACTGATAGCTATCCCTTTTAATTTAGCAGCTTTCAATAGCATAGACTTTGCATACAATAAAGACAGATTTTTAAAGGTAGTCTTTGTGTATGTACTTTAAAAAAAAAGCATATTACACTCACTTCACTGTTTTGTTTTTTCAGAAATTAGCTTGTTTTTGACAACTAATTCACAAATGTAAATGAAATCCACTACAGCTAAATGCACTCCTTTCCCCCAGGGCCTCATTCCCAAAACAATTTCGAGACCTTTAAGGAACTACTTTCAAGCACTGTGAAATCATGGAGAAAATATTACCCAATACATATTTAAAGACTGGGCCCCTTGGGCATTTAATCTTGTGGTCCTTGCCACAGCTGCCACACCCTCTGCAGGCCTCTGAGGGTTAGGATGCATAGGTGGCCTTCTCTTGGGCTGCAGAAAATGCTCTGATCAGTATGTCTGAGGTCCAGTCCCAGCCCCACAATTTATTAGCTGCATGACATTGCATTAGGTAAATCACTTAACTTCTCTGATTTCTCACTTTCCTCATTCTTAAAATGATGCCACTGAACTAAGTAATCTATCCACTGTGTTGCTAAAAATGTTTTAGGCATCAAAACCTCTCCTTTACATAGATCATCAATTCATACTTGAAATGAAAATGTAAAACAATGTCCATTCTAAGACAGTTCAAACACAGAGTTTACTGGTGAGAAAGAGTTGGAGTGACAGATTTCCCAGATATTGATTAGAAATTGTTTTTGTCTACCACTTACACACACATTTTTTCATTTAAATTATTTTTTAAACCCTATTTTCAGCATCTGTTTAGCTTCAAAGCTATTTGCTTTCAGTGTAGCCAAAGAGAAAAAACAGAGGGAGGCCATTTTAGGTCAATGTGGCATCGCCTGTACCAACTCTTTAATCATCAAGCCCGTCATTAGAGGCGATGTACTCACCACTGGATGAAGTGGGGTTCCTGGAAACATAAATTGCATTTGCTGGGCAAGCATAGCTGCTGCAGTTTTTTGCTGGATCAAATTGTTCCTCCCATTAATTTCTAGCTGAGTTTTTAAGTGTGTTGGAGGGTGAAGATACTTGCAGTTCTCTCTTGAACAACGGCCCTGTAAAAGAATGTTTTGCTTTTAGGATTGTTTTAAGTAGCTTTCAACTTCATCATCAACCATTTCACAGTCACTCCATAACTACAAAGGCAAGGATCCCATGTGTGCAACTGTGTGTTCGTGGCTATACTGGGTCATACGATAGAGGGGGAACAGACAAAGAATGAGTCAGGCACTAGATGATCATCAACTTTCCTCAGACGTGTTGAGCAGAGAAGCTTCCTGAGATTTTGTTTGTTTTCAATGGTTTCTAACTCTGACAACAGCCTCCAGTGAAATGTGACTCCTGAGAGTTAGGAGCCTCTCCTCGGCGGTGTCGAAGACCATCAGAGGAGCACAGTTATTCTGACTTCCCAAAAGGAGGCTTTGAACTTGTACACTGGTTTGTGCATGCTAGAGTAATGACAAAATACGAATAATTATGTCTCACATATGTGCAGTGGAGACAGTAAGAACTTCTTGAAATGTGTGTTCCAGATTGGCTGAAGACATCCCTAATCCAAATTATTGAAGAAGAGGCACTGGTAGTATAGGAGTGGACATCTCTTAATAATAGACGCAGAGGTGACATTTGCAGGTGTAACCTCAGATAATCACCTGCAGCTGATTAGGGTGCCAAACACCAGCTGCCACCTCATGCCCTGCCTGATGTCCCCCTCCATGACAGCTCTGTCAAATTTGATGTTATGATACGGCAGAGTGAAGAATGTTTGTGGCTAAAGTAACTTTAGATGTTAAAGTTGGAAAACCAAAATTAAAATTAAGTAAGTGGCAGGTGTGCATAAAACCAGCCTGAAGAATCATTGCAAATGGTAGTGTTTATACTGAATTCCCAAGTTTTCAAAACTACCAATTGAGAGAATCATGTTGATGTGTGAATTATGCAATTTCCAGAGAAAGAATAGCAACTGTGTTAACCAGAAAGAGTATTATCATTCCCTAAATGATAGTCTATTTGCAACTAAGAGAAGAGAATATGGGTTTGTTTACCAGATATAAAAATAATTTTAAAAAGCAAGCTTGGTGGATGTGGGGAAATGAAAATGTGTTTATAGTCATCCTAACTCTAAACATCTGGAGTCTCGTTCTGCTTCCCACTAATTTCAGCTGCACTTCTGGCTGCAGAGGCTCCTCTTGCGTGTGAACCTCCCACCACCGCCATGGGGAAGGGCAGACGTGGGTTCTGAGCTCAGTCCTGGTGGTCTGTGTTCAACTGAGGCTGTCCTGGGGCCCTACTGTCAGCAGTATTAGATGAGGTGTCCCTCTCTGTAGGGGACATCAGAAGGAAAGGGTCACGTTCCTGCTAGAAATGTGAGCATGCCTCAAGTTCATACTGTGGATGCTTCATTCGGCTTCCTGTGTAAGAAACAGACATCCCAGGTCAAATACTGGAAAGGCTTTTGTAAAGATACAGGTGAATTGGAACCACAATTTAAAATAATCTAATTCAAAGCGGTCTAGGAATCTTTTTCCCTTTCCATCTACTTCTTTCTGCAATCTTTTTGGATAAAGTTTTTATCTAAACATCGAACATTATTTTGTGATGCCTCCGGGTCCCTCCAGCCCTACCAACTTGCTTCAAGCATCTTACTTCACTTCCCTTTCTGCTCTCTCTTGACAATTGCCTTAGTCTCTCAGTTTGTTAAAATCAAATCTCCCAGAGGGCATTCAGGCTGGGCCAGCTCCCACCACACTGGTCTGTGACCAGCCTCTGGGTTGGCTGCCTTGATGCCAGGTGCCCAAACACATTCTTATCATCACTGATGAGAGGTAGTCATGGGAAACAAGATACAGCTACTGCCCACCCCCAGGGGTCAGGGAGGATTACACAGAAGGATGTTTCCTGCACAGAGGGTAAGCCAGCGCAGGCTTCCCTCTGACAACTTCAGTCTGAACAGTTTTCAGGCACAATCTCTTCACTTGGAAGCTGACACCAGAAAGGCTCATGTGTAGAAGGTACACTTACGGGCCTGGGTGCACAAAAGTACAAATAGGCCTAAATGGGGGTTTGGAGAAGCAGAGTTTCATAGAACAGACACAGAATTTGTGAAATGCCCACGCTACCAGGTTGGCTATTAAATTTTGCTCATTTATGTAACTGTCACTTTGATCACTAGTCTTCTTGTGTAATGCTTTGTAGCTGCATGTAAAATTTTCAAGTAGGCTGGAAAAACATGGTTTTCCTGTAAATGCTGTTATCTCTTGATACAACTGGGATACTTAAGGGACTGTATAAACTATTTTCAGCCAACAGAACATGGTTTACCACACTGAATTAGTAATTATTGATGGAACCTTCTTTTTCATGAGAATTAATATAATTTCCTAGTGTTCTTACTTGCATGCTCTAAGGTATGACTGCCCACATACCAGAAAATTTATACATGATTCTCATTTTATCCCTAGAAGAGTTGCCATGATCCCTATTTTATAAAAGAGCAAATGGGCTTGGAAAGATCGAGGAGCTTTGCCCATACCACATATAATTGGTAAATAGTAGACCTGGATTCCAAATCCAAGTCTATCTGACTCAGTTACATCACTACACCAAGCTATTTATTAGCAATAGTTAAAATCCAGGGAGGATAAAAACCTAGCATTATCTTTCATAAAGTAATAGGATGTCTAACACAATTTAAAAAATAATGAAGTATATATGAGGATTTGGGAATGGAAAAAGATCATTAGCCTGGGTCTGTCCATAGGAGGGTGGGAGGGAGAGGCATGGTGAAGCTCATAGGCTCTGCAGGTAGATGCCTGGGCATATAACTGGCTCTGCCCTTTCCTACCTGTGTACATTTGAGCAAGTTAACTTGAATTTCCTGTGCATCAGCTTTTTCTACTATACAATGAAAATAATGATTGTGTTTTCCTCTAAGAGCTGTGTGGGATTAAATGAGCTAATAGATGCATGAGGTTTAGAGAAATGCCTGATACACAGTCAGCCCTTGGGTAAGTGTTGTTAGTATCATCAAAGAAAGAAAAAATTATTTGTATATGAAGAAAATATTGGTATATTTTGTTTACAGTGAATACAGGGTCACCATTTTAATTGTATTTTGATTGGCTTTTTGGTTCTATAGAATAAACTTTTACTTCAAATCATGATAAAAGTTACTCATTATACTTTTTCAAATATCTTATATTTAAAATTATTTTAAGTTCTACAGGGTATTTCTGCAAGTACCATATTTAAAGAGACTGCCCTGACCCATATAGTTCAAAGTACTATTAATATTTGAAGCATGTTTATCATGAATGTCCGAGGCATATGAATTCAAGCCCTGGGAAACTCCAAGCAGCAGAGTTTTAGTAAGCGATCCTATAGGATTCTAAAATCCTAAAGGAAAAGGTACTGTCAAATTATAATGAGTGATTTGACACAGTAAACAATTTGTAAGGAAGTTTTTGTTCAGGGGAAAGATTTGTCAGGATTTGCTCTGTACAAAAGCAAGTTGTCATAGCTGAACGGGAAAGGGCAGTGGGCAGAAATGTAAAGCGTCTTTGTATATCATTGTGAAGCCAAACACAAGTGTCAAAAACATGCCTCCTGATTTTAGCTCATGAAATAAAGATAAAAATGTCTTAGAAAAGTCTCCCTGTAGCTGATAGGATTGTTTTTTGTTTTAACTCTTCCTTGCTTTTAGTTCTTGGTTAAGAACTGGAGAGATAAGAGAAGTAGAGTCCAGCCTCTAGAGAAGGGATGGCTCAGTTTCTGTGGGATGGAGGTGGGAGGAGCCCTTCTCAAGGCTTGTGAAAAGCTGTGGGACTGGAGAACAGGAGTCTGAGAAGGCCAGGCAGATGGCCCCCAGGGTCTAAGGTGGAGACTGCACTCCTGAGTCTCACAGCCCTTGGGATCTGCTCACTTCAGGTGGGACACACCAGGTATGGTGGAAACCACAAGTGGTCTGGGTCACCTCACCGCTGCTCTCAGTACACTTCCAGGCCAGAGTTTCATTCATTTATTCATGCAGGAAGTACTGAGATCCTACTATGTGCCAGGCATTGTACTAAGTGCTAGTTAAACAAAGGTGGGCAAACACAAGACATGCCGCCTCCCTTCCTGAAGCCTGCAGTTCAGTAGGGAGGACAGATATTAAACAAATGATGACACATATAAATGTACAATTTATAAACTGCGATATGTGTTCTGAGAAGAATGCTGAGAGAGAATGGTGGGAGAAGGTCAGGACTGAGACTGGTGGGTCCGGGAAGGACTCTGAAGAAGGGACATTATACTGAGACCTGGAGGATGAGAAGGAACGTGGCAAGGGTATGAGCAGCGGCCAGTGTGTGTGTGTGTGTGTATGAATGTTTGTGAGCGTATGTGCTTGGTGTGCATATATTGTATGCGTGTGTATATGTGTGTGTGTGTGCATGTAGGTTGGAGCTGGGGATGATAAGAGATGAAACAGGAGGTAGACTGGAGCCACGTTAAGGGGTATGAACTTCATTGCCGTTGGAGCCATGTTAAGGGGTATGAACTTCATTGCCGTTGGAGCCATGTTAAGGGGTATGAACTTCATTGCCGTTGAAAGCCTTTAAGCGAGAGAGCAGCAAGATCGGACTTAGGCTTTATGGATGCAAATGCAAAATCTTATCCTGATGATTAAATTTTTCTAGTTTCATTGTAGTTTGCATTGTTTGGAGACCACTTATTTAAAAACAATAACATAATTCTGACAGAATCTATGTAGGATTTGTGCAATTTATTCTACCTCCAAAAAAATTCTCTACTCTAGGAATATTTGGATTAGAGAGAATGGTTAAAAGCAAGTTAGAATTTCAATATGAATTAAGTTTACTAAAAAAGCGGCCATGGAAGATTCTAATACGGAGTACCCATGTTGATTCTTAACAGGATGAAGAAGATGCTAAATAACTGCAAGAGGTACTTGGCAGAACAACAGATCAGAGTGTCCGAATTACATGGCCATTATACTACATGGCGTGGGATAGAATAAATCAGCTCTGGCTAAGTAAAGATTTCAGGATCAGGTTGGTGTGAGAAAGAAAACGCAGAATTGGAAAATGAGATTTTCTAATTGCTTATTTTAAAACAAGCATTTTTAGAATCCTTTCCTAGTATGCTACTAATTGAAAAAGTCAATGAAAATATGGAAGCCCCCCCAAAAAGATTAATTAGGCGATTGTTATAGGAATTGACAATAGGAGTTTTTGCCCACAGGAATAGCTAAAAGACTAAATCCCATTAGTTTTCCATGGGAAAAGCAATGGATTTTATATGATCTACAATTCAGCAGTTAATTGGCCCCTGCTGCATGTATTACTTGGGGATAATCTGAATTGTGTCTTAGTGTGGTTGAGTCATTTATCTGCTGACTCTAAAAAGCCCTTTTGGGGGAGAACAGTCCAGTTGAAGGAAGCGGTCACAGCCTGACCTACTGAAGTTGGCCGCTCCCAGGTGGGTTTGGCCGCTCACTGCTCTCAGCCTGCATGGTGTTTTCCGCCGAGCAGGCCAGGCTGGGGAAGGGCACGTGCTGACTTGATGACTGAAGGCCTAGAGTACGTGCTCGGAGAGCAGCCTGCAGGGACCCTCTAAGTCCAGGAGCCTGCCTTGGGCCCCCAAACTGGCCATGGAAAAGCCAGGGAAGAGCCTCCCAGATTCTCTTGCGTTCCACATATATAAGACCCGCCTAGTGAAACCCTGCTGTCATGACAGAGGCATTTGTCCTGGAGTTGTATTCGAGACCTGTCCTGCCTTGGGGCCACTCCTGGAGAAGCAGTTTCAGCAGGTGGTAACGGGAACAGACTCTGGAACTGGACAAGTTGCACTCAAAGTCCCGCTCTGCTGTTTACGCCATGTGACCTTGTGGCCTCCAGCTGCTGCCATCTGTCACCCGGGGTAACAGAGTTCGACCTCAGAGACTTGTGGTAAGGATTAAGAGTAAATGCAGATAAAGTGTTTGAGCGTTCCAGGCCCAGAGCAGGCTCTCTCTAAGTTTCATCATCATCATTACTATTACTATTAGCCCCCTTTCTACATAGCAGATAGGGTATGATCTTCCTGATACTAGTGCAGCTTCTGTCTTCCTGTGCTTCTTTGGCCTATCAACCTTTTAACCCTTTGTCATTCTTGTTCTTGCTATCAGTTCCAACACTGGCCATTTTTCTCTTTTTAGAAGAGACTCAGATCTGTTTTTCTTTGATGTCTTTCCTGCTGAAACCTGCCAGGGTTGATTAACATGGCATACCTAATTGAGAATATAAAGCAAATATGCTTTATAGTAGAAAAGTCCTGGAATTCTAGTTGTGGCTTCATCCCAAAATGGTTGTGTCAACTTTTACAAATAACCTGTAACGGTCTGACTCTAGTTTTCTCATGTGTCAAATGGTGATCATATTCCCATATCTCAACTCCTGATGGTTGTAAGAGCTTGAGAGACAGCAGAAGTTGCTCTGAAAACCTGTAATTTACTACACATTGTTGATTCCATATCTATTTCCCCTTGAATGTTTCTAATCTGGTAAAAGGGGAAAGCCAGATATACCAACAGTTACAGTAACAAGTGACACCAGGGACATTGGTTGGCAACAGGCCAATATATTCTGAGAATTGTGAGACATCTGTGGTACAGCTGAAGCCTGAAGCACACCAGCAGAAGTGGCAAATTAAGTAAAAAAAAAAAAAAAACAACCAATGAAGTCTCTGGGGATTTATCAAGTAGCTACCGAGAATACAGCTTGATGTGAAAATTTTAAGCACATTTTTGGGCTTATAGGCACAAAAGTTGAATTTCACTGATGTTTTTTAAGTGACTAAACTGGCTGGGTGAATCTGACACTCACAGCCTTAGTTTCCCTAGTTTCAAAGTCTCAAGGCTTTTGAAAATGGAAAAAATATATAAAGACCTTGATTTGTGTAGGTGGGCAGATTTACATTGGTTCATAATTTTTATGGGTCTAAGTCAGATGGCAAAGGCTGAGTTTAACATTTGGTCTGAACCAGCACATTTCTGGAAGGATATGGGCAAGTAAAAGTGTAGGGAAATAAAATGGTTATTTATATCAGGGCTTAATTGATAACATTAACTGTGGGACCGAGATAGCTGTACTCCAAGGCAAGTGACAGATTAGACTTTTAGACTTTTGAATTTAAATAAACTAATTGAACCACATGAGCTCCTTGTATTATTAGTTCCAACTACATAATACAGCAATAAAATACAACAGCATAAGGGATTTGGAATTAGAGGAAGGCATGGATTCGGGAAATTGCTACAAGCAAATGATAACCAGAACTTCCATCGAAATAAACAATTGCCCATATCATCAATAGTATGTATGAATTTAAAATAAACACTTTCTGTTTATTGGTGATTTAGCTCAATTTATAGTACAATTCATCTTTTAGAGTCTATATATGCAATGCTTTTCTGGCAAGCAGCATAAAATGTACTTATTAAAGGCAGATTAAAATGGGAATATTTACAATCTTCCCTTTTCTTCTTTTTCTCTGTTGCTCCCATGGTTATGAAGGAAACATGTAGGAAGATACAAGGAAGATTGGAGAAGTAGCCATATGGGTAAACTGGGGAAAATCATAAATGCAGATAGGTAGTTAAAAACACCTCCAATTGTATGCGCCACCAGGGATCACACAACCTTAAGTTTAGGGGAAGCCAAGGAAACTCATGAATCAAGCTGTGTAGATGGTGGCCCAGGACATACTGAGAATTGTAGTTCAGCTTGTTTCTTTGCAGAAAGCCATAGAAACTGACAGAATGTGTCATTCCACGGCTGTCCCTGGACTATGGGCATGACACCCAGAGCCAGCCTCCCTCACAACCCCCCAGCAATGCTAGTGCTTTCACGCTCCTTAGAGGGACTTGCAAATGCTTCAGTCTTCCCATCTCTAGATGATGTGTACAGGGCAGCCTGCTGCGACTGGCGGGCTGGGGAAACCATGGGGCCAGCCCCATTGCTTTGTGACGGTCATTACTGTGCCAGGGTAACCACCCTTTTCCTTCAAGCACCTTCTGTGCACACCGTTCAGACCAAATTTTGTGATCATTTTAAAACGGGAAAAACAAAATAATTAATACTGAGGAGGAGAGGCAAGGAGAGTCAATTGTAGTTTGCCATTCCAAAGCATGTTTAAATCTTTTTTTTTTTAATGGATTTTGGTTGCCTGGCCAGTTTTAGTTTCTCATTCTTGTGTCTTGTGACTGGAAAGAGCTATCTGTCAGTTTGATAAGGGGCCACACCCTGTCTTTACTGGTAAGGATTATCCATCATGTGAACTAAAAATGTGCCAGTTAAGAGTCAGTGAGATGAAAAATAGCCCTTAGGTTTCCAAGAGATTTAAGAAAAATAATTTCAGGGCATCAAATGCTTTATTTGAAAATTATTTTATTTAACTAGAATATAAATGTCTTCTGAGTCACAGAGGTATATTGGCCAATGTGGATCATGAAATAGCCAAAACTAGTCAAATGGCTGTTTGACTTCACAGAATCTAGATTTCCTCACATCACGTTCATAAATGTGTGTACCTCCAGGGACGTAGATGAAATAGAAGCTCTATGAAATATTAATAGAGCATTAGGATTTTTCCTGTGGGGGAGAGGCAACTTTCTATTTATTATACTCAAAAGTACAGGGGCCGTCTATGGTGGGCACTCAGTGCATGTTACCAAAAGATTGTCCTCCTTTCCTTCCTTTGACAAATCTTGAGTCCCTTCTATGTGCCACACCCTGCAATATTAAATAGGCAACTAAAACACACAGCCATCAGAGCCATGATGGGGGAATTCACACAGGGAAGGGAGCGCCACCTAGTGTCAGCCTCAGGGATGACTCCAGGGGAGGGGAGGGTTCATGCGTAAACTAAGATCTTCATCAGACTGTCTAGTTGGGTGTATGTGTGTGTGTGGTGAGGGAGGGATAAGAGTTGGCAATTTGGCAAATTAAAACAAGTCAGGCTAATTCACAAACACTCTGTGGGGGTTAAATTCCTGAAGCCTCATAAAGGCCTTTACGTAGCTCCTGGAACAAAGTAAATGCTCAGGAAATATTGGCTGCCATTTTGATTATCATCAATTGTTAGCAATTTCAAAAGCTGGCCACGTTTTAAATAAATGAAATCTGTCCAAAAACACAAAATGTTACTACACGTCTGTTATTGTGTAGTCTGCTCCCGTATGATTGAAAATCGTGTGATGAATCACCTATCCCACAGTGGGCTTCCTGGAATTTGAACACAGATAGACAATCAGACTTAAAGACTGACATTTAGTGAAGAGCTGTGCCATTTAGCAAAATACAGGAGATCCTTCTGTCCCCTGTCCGAAGCCTGTGGATATCAGGTATTGTCCCCACCTCTCTGGACACTTGGTCGCTCCCCCTCACCCCACCACCTTCGCCTCCTGGCCCACAGGAATCAGTGTTAAATCTGAAACAGCAGGAAGCCTCTCTGACCCAGCTCTGAGTGGGTGCTGCCCATCTGGGAGGCATTTATATTAAAATATTTTGCAGATCACACCTGATTATAAATACACTTGTGACAAGGCCAAAGTGCCCTGGTTGCTGGTGTCAGAGCAGGGAAGGCTCCCAGGAGGTGATGGGAGAACAGGTGGGTGAGGCATGGTGTGGAGCATGGGGAAGGGGTGGGCAGGAAGGCTGGGAAAGGGACCAGGCCAAAAAGGAAGATTGGGTGAAGAAACACTGGCAGAAGATGGAAGGAGGGAGTACCTTTTCAAAAGTGCATTCATTTTTAGGGACACAAGAGAAGAACATTCCTTCCAGGCAGGTTCGGATTACTTGGTGGCTTGGGACTGACCTGCATACTGAACTACAGCCGCGCTAGGTGCGCTTTGTTCGGAGAAAGAGCCAGGGAAGGTTAGGGCGGGGGCACCCTGCACCACCGCAGGGGCAGGGCCCTTATGTGCAGGGCAGGCGGTTATATGCACTGCCTGGGAAGATGAGCTTAGAGACTTACTCAGAAGAGGGGTGGGACTCATCGTGTGTGTCTCCTGAGGGCAGAGACCTGGTGTCTCTGCTCCTTTACTCATTCCGCAGACATTTTTGGAGCATCTGCTCTATGCCAAAAACTGGGATGGAACTGAACACATAGACTTACCTTCGAGAAAAATAGCTAAGACTTATATAATGGTGTGCATGTCATGTGCCAGGCAGTTTCTAAGTGCTTTCCGTGGATCATGCTCTAATCTTCAGTACAAGATCTTAACAGAGGTACTCTTCATAGTCTCATTTTATCAGATGAATAGGAGTTACAGAGCTGGGAAGTAACTTTCCAGGGTCATATGGGTAGTAAGCACAGAGCTGGGCAACCGATCCAGTCAGACTGGCCTGTAGGGCCACCACTCTGCTGAGCTATTCTTGAGAAACTTGAAACCCAATAGAACATTCGTATCACACCTTGAAAAGCATTCTTCACACACAGTATCTTATTACAGCTTCACAACACTCTCATAAAATGTTAGCCCAGTTTAAAGGTAAGGAAAATGAAGCATAGAGGGATTTGAAGGTGCTTCGCAGGGCCATGCTGTTAAAGTGAGCCAGGGCTAAATTCTGGCCCATTACTAAAAAATGTGCCCTCCCCACCTCCCCGTGCAGTCAGTGGGAGAAGTCAGACTTCTAGCTATGGGGTAACAACTTTTTGGCTCTGCATAGGAAAGATTTGGTTAGAACGGGACGGGCTGCATTGTGTGAAGTGAACGTTAGAGGGATGACGCTGGATGGTCAGTGTTATTGGTTGGATTGCATCTCCAGAAATGCACACTTCTGTCTTAGGCCCAGTATCTTAGAAGGGACCTTATCTGGAGAGGATGTTTTTACAGAGATAATTAGGGTAAGATGAGGTCCTTAGGGTAAGACTGGTATCCCTGTAAAAAGGAGAAATTCAGACACAGAGATGGACATGTGCCGAGGGAAGATGATGTAAGGAAACAGGGAGAAGGTGGCCCTTTCTAAGCCAAGGAATGTTAAAGCCACCAGGAGTGAGGACAGGGGCCTGGGACAGACCCTTCCCTGGTTCTCCAGAAGGAGCCGGGCCCTGCTGACGCCCAAACTGTGAAAGAATAAATTTCTGTTGTTTTAAGCCACCTGGTTTGTGGTGCTGGTTCCGGCAGCCCCGGGACACTCATACAGTCGCATACAGACATGCTACATGCTCCCCTGTTTCCCGAGATTGCAGACTACGCCAGCAAACAGTCTGGCATCTTCTAAGCCTCAGAGTTGATTCTGTGAATGTGTATTCTCATTTTTCTTAGAACTTGGGTAACAAGATCTCCCTATCTAATCAAAAATAAACTACAAGTCCCAAATCCCTAACAAGTACGATGATTTTCTACAAATGAAACTAGTCAGCTTAAACGCTATCAGATTTTTCATATGGAAGATTCAATAGGAGAGATTTATTTTAGTAAAAGACAAAATGTTTCACTACAGAACTCATTAGTAATGCATAAAGGCCTACTGAGTCTCTGAAGATCCATTTTCAAAGAGAAATGTTGGGATAATTTTTATATCCTGATGACAGAGAAGGACTTGATAAAAATTGTCCTTGATATTAAAATTCCATGGGCTGGGGAGGGGAACCCTTCGGTCAAGTAGGAGGAAGTCAAAGAAAACATGTGCGTTCAGGCTGCGCTTACGCCCCGGGGGCAATGGTGGAGAAGAGCAGGGGCAGAGGCTGGCCATGTTCTGCTCCGTTTCCCAACCCCCGACCCTCCTGACCACCTGACCTGCTCATTCCCTCCCTCCTCGGACAAATCCTGAGCTGAGAGGCGGGTTCTTTGCCCCTGGCTGATGCTGGCTCAGTACCCCCGGTTCTGATGGCCAGACCGGGGCTCTGTCCCAAACCCCAGCTTTCTGCCTTCCCCTTGGCCTTGCTCACCCACCAAGTGTCCCAGCTCTAACGTTCTAGTGTTCCACAGGGCTTCTCCCTTCACCTCCAAGTTCAAGGTCTGAGAACCTCCTCCCTCCCTCCAACTCCTTCCCGGACTGGAGCTCCGCTTGGCCTCTGCATCCGGGAAACCCTGCCCATGAGCTGGGCCTGTGGCCCACCAGCATCATCTTCCCAGATTTGCTGTCACCCACCTTTGGTAGACACTTTGCTAATTTTTCTCAAACTTCCTGAGGTACCAAGGAGCGTGGAGTCCTCGATACAGCACTTCGGCATCTCTTCCGTCTACTGGGCAGATCTGTCTCCGGACTCTGGGGTCCCTTCCGGCCAGATTCAGCTAAACACCGAGCTATGACATTACTCCCTCCTCTCCTAGGCCCTCTCTGTGGCGGTATCCCCCTCCGCAAGCCCCACATGCCCGCCATTCGTCGCTGCTGGCCGGGCACTTAAGCTCCTGGTAGTCCAGAAACTGCTGGTCGAATGTATGTGTGAACTGGATCCATCCATTGTGAGAGAATCTAATTTTTTATTAAAGGAAATTACATACATGGTAGTAATACCTATAACATTTATTGAATGCAAATATGTATCATTATTATTATTACTGACTACTTATTCTTCTCTGCCTGCTAGGCACTGTGCTCAGTGTTTCACCTGCATTGTGTCAAACAGACCTAAGAGAAAGCGGGGTACTGTTCCTATCTCCCCATTTGATAGATGGGAGAACTGCGAGCGGGGTGAATTACTCATCTCCTCCCAGATCATACAAGTAGTGAGAGAGAGAATCAGGATTTCAACCGGGACAGTGTGAACCTGCGAACAATGAGCCACTGCGCTGCTTTCACATACTGGTATGATTATAAAACTTGTGCTTATTTAATGCCTGTGATACGCCAAGCACTGTGCTAAGTGCTTTATGGGAATGATCTTGTTAGTGTTCATAATAAGCCTGTGGGATAGGTCTTATTTTTATCCCCATTTTGCAGAAAGGTTAAGTAACTTGCCCAAGGTCACACAGCTAATAAGAGAAGATCCAAGATTTGAACCTACTTGGCCTGACTCCAAAACTTCCACTCCCTAAGAATGTAAATCATTGATTCCTACCATATTCATGGTACTATGCTAGGCCCAAGTAGATGCAAAGTTGAAAAATGAATTGTTCCTATATTTGAGAAACTCTAGAGACATAGATCTACAATGCATGTACACAAGTCTAATACTAGCAGAAGGATACATGTAACATTCCATGAATCATGCATTCTTACAAATCCAATTACAGTGATTGAGTATATTATATAAATATAGCTGACTTTTAATACATCAAGCTAATAATTTGAAGGGAATAAGTTAAGTCACTTTCAGCACATGTCCATTATTAGGGCGGGAGGAATCACTGCTAACCACCCCTGTTAAACACACATAACACAGAACTCCCAGCTTTCAGAATCTGCACGAGCCACCTGGATTTCAGGGAGATGAATGGATTATACATAGTCAAACTGCAATTTCAGAATTATGCATGTACATTTCAGGCATATATCTATGCTTTGCTTATTGAAAAGGTGTAATGCCCCAATGAGGGCAGATTCCCCAGGAAGAGTAGGGTGGAGGGTGAGGGGCTCTCTACCTCCTTTACATGACCCCACCCTGAAACATCTGCCACCCTGGGTGTGTCCGAGTCCCTGCCACTTTGTGGGATCCACTGGGAGGGCATAGTTTGGAGCTGTTTTTACAGGACCAGTTTTTTATTATTTTTTATCTACTCTATTTCACCCGGTTGCTTCTGTGATTAATAAGGACAGTTGGGCAGGATGAAGCATACAGTCCCCAGCTCTGAAGAACAGTGAATCATACAGGACCATACAGCTTTGGACCGGTGACTGGTGCTTCATGGGTCACCCAGCCCCACATCCCGCATGTGCAGTCATCCAGCCCTGGCTATGTAGCCACCCCCTCTCCTGCAACATCCCTCCCTCTGCAGGCCAGTGCCAACCAGTGGATGTGGCCCAGTGCTGACAGCAGACCCCTCGTCCGTCTCCCCTCCAGCGGCAACTCTGCCTTTCATTCACTCAACAAATACGTGTTGCCTATCTACTGTGGGCCAAGAAATGCTCTAGGAACATGGGCTTTCAGTAGCAAAGCTCACAAATACCCCATCCTCACAGAACTTAGCTTCCAGTGAGGTAGACAGGCGATGATCAGTGAGGATTATAAGTAAATTGTGGTGCAGGATGCACCGGGTTCTGTGGGGGGAAGGGCTGGGATAAGTAAGGTGAGGGGTGCTGTAGAGGGCTGGGGTGCCTTTTTACATTGGGTGCAGTGTCAGCCCTACAGAGAGGTGACTTTGGAACAGAGAGTTGGAAGAGGTGGAGAGTGGGCATGGCCTGCATCTGGAGGTGGAGAGAACAATCGGGGCAGGTGTCCCAAGGAAGACGCAGGCCTGGCGTGTCTAAGGCCAATGTGCCTGGAGGTACACGAGGAGGTCTGTGCACCTGGGCACCCTGAGCCGGGGCAGAGTTGAAAAGGGACTCCAAGAAGAACAGAGGCTTGATCATGGAGGGCCTTGAAGGCCACTGTAAGCACTGTTTACTTTGAAGGAAATGGGGATTTTGAGCAGGGGAGTGACATGATCGAACATTTTAGAAGGGTCCCTGGATGCTGTGGATAATGGGGACCAGAGTAGGCATGGGGAGGCCAATTACACTGTGGTAGTTATCCTGGGGAGGGACTATGGTGGCTTAGACCAGGCTGATGGTGGTGGAGGTGGTGAGAAGTGGTGGGTTCTGGTGATATTTAGAAAGTAGGCCAAAGAGGATTTCTTGACACACTGGTATGGACAATGAAAGAGATCAGTCAAGGAGGAAAATAGGGTTTGAGGCCTGAGCCACTGGAAAGGTGGAGTTGACATCAACTGATATGCAGAAGGCATGGTACAAGCAGGCTTTGCGATATAGCAGGAGCTGGGTTTTGGACATACTGAGTTTGAGATGCCTGTACCACACTGACGTAGGCGTGTCAAGTAGGCAACTGGATGCAGGAATCTCAAGTTCAAAAGAGCAGTGTGGTCTGGAGATGTTATGTTTGGGAGCCCTGGGCACGTGAGAGGGAGAGCAGCCATGAGCAAATGCCCTCAGTTATGGCCCTGCACGCATCCCCCTTCCTCTCCAACCTCACAGAACACCATCACTTCCAGAGTCACGTCCAGATGGCCTTAGCTGCCAGCAAGGCCTCCCACGTTGTCAGCGAGCTTCCTCTCCAGTTTCCGCCCCGCTGGTCTCTTTGCGTGCAGCCTCGATCCCCATCCTGTTGGAGCTGGGCAACCTGAGACCTGATGCTCAAGCCCTCAGGAGGCTTCCTGCCCCCTCTAGGTCTTGATCAAGCTGTTTCCATTCCTCTACTTTCTTCCCCATTTTAAATTGTCTCCCCCATTTAAATTCCACTTCCCTTCCAAGGCCCAGTTTAACCTCCCTTCCTCTACATCAATCACTCTCCAACCTCTCCCCAGCCACCATGAGAAAGCATTTTTGCCTTCCCTGCTCTTCTCTCGCAATCTGCACCTGTTGGGCATGCATAACACCCACTGCCTGCTCTATTTATCATTGGGGCTGTCCAGACTCCATCTCAGACCCTAATTGTAAGCTGCTTCTGAGCAAAAGATCTCTCGTTTGCCTCAGAATAGCCGGTATGGTGAGCCCAGTGCCTGGTGGAAAACACGTACACCATCGATGTTTGCTTAACAAATGAATCTTTAGAAAACTCAGCTTTTGCAAAGCAAGACCCTTGTGAACACTGTGGATCAAAAGTAGGGGATCAACGAATATAACTTGAGGTTCATTTTCACTGCTTTAGAGGCATTAGTTCCCATTTAAGGATCCTTAAATAGTACAAATACGTTCCGGAATCTAGTAAAAGTATACGTAGCAGGTTTTTTTTTTTTCCTCTAAGGACAAAATAATACTATTGTAAGGAGTTTTAAAATAGACTCAGTGTGTTCCCTAAAATGAAAACAACATGTATAGGAATCCCTACTTCTACCAACAACACAAACAACTACAAATTAATACAAATGATTTGTATATATAAAAACAGTTTTCATTTTCATGACAGCTTGCTATGTCAGACGTTTTATAAAAATCGACCTGACTCGCAAACAAAAATCCCGGAATTTTGTACTGTCATCTTTCTTTTATATATTGAGTGAATTGAGAGGAGTAACTCACCTACTCTGAATAGCTTGTCCTGATCACACGTGGTAGGTAGGTGGGAGAGTCAGGCTTCTAGCTTAGCTCTCCTGGAAGCCAAAGGAAACACTCCTTGCTCCCTGGCACTGGCCTCCCTCCCTCCACCCAGAAGCCCTCAGACCCAGAGTTGACCTCAGTGTCTAAGCTGCTGATTGTCTCAGCAGCAGAAAGATAACCTGGCAAGATGCTCCCAATGATCATGTCTGTGGACAGAGTTCAGCACCATTTTCAGTCATTCATTCATTCAGTGCCTGTTCACCGAGCGCCTCCTTGGGGCAGGCACTGCTCCCCGCACTGGAGAAAGAGTAATGACCAAAACAGGCAAAGCCTCTCCCCTCAGGGGGCTTACATTTTACTGGGGGAGGGCGGACAGGAAGCAAGCTACATAGGCAAATCACACAGTTAGCATGACGGTGGTAAGTGCTGGGGAGAAAAATTACCCTAAGTGGGGAGTGGGTGTGCGGCGGGTGACTGAAGACGGCCTCGTGAGAGGATGCAGGCTGAGCCCTGAAAGGGGCAAGGGGCAGGCCTGGCCGACTCTGGGAGGAGGAGACAGGAAGTGCAGGGGTCCGAGGCGGGAGCGTGCCTAGAGCATTCTAGCCTAGTGCGCAGGGCAGCGTGGCTGGAGCCGAGAGTGAGGGTAAGGGTGGTGACTGAGACCAGAGAGGGGAGGAGAGGGCGCTGACTCGAGCATGGGGAACCCTACGGGTCCCCAGAGGACTTTGGTTTACTCGGATTGAGATGCAAAATCAATGGAGGGTTAATGCACTGGACAGTATTACCCAGAGGTTTCCATGTTCTTCACATATTTCTTAACTGTATTAGCAGCTTTAATAAATTATGAGAAAGTGCATTATGGCAGACTCCCAATCATTGAATATTGCTGATCTCATACAGATCTCCATTTAGGGCGGCCCTGTCTGTGATCGGGAAGCAGACCAGAGTGTGGGAGAGCATCAAGGGCACAGATCCCAGAGGCCCAGGCACAGGGGGTGGGGGCGCCATGTCTCTGCCCACCAGCCCCAGGGCCTTTCTCGCTCTCCTCCTTGAACGGGGATGGGTGGCCATCTCCGTAGCCTCCACCCTGGCCTCAAAAGCCCAACAGCTGGGGATGGATCGGGCTGTCTCTGCTGCCACCTCATGGAGCCGTGGGGTAGGGGTAAAGCCGTCCCTCAAAGACTGTAGACGCCCCTCTAAGAAGAACAGCAAAGGGAGAAGGGGTCTTCATGACAGAGCACAGAAAAGTCCTGGTCAACTCCTGCCAACCCAATTTACACCATAAAATATAAATAGTCCTCAAATCTCATTTCCCCTGGGTTCACTTCTGTTCAATAAGATATATACGTATTTTTTAAGTTTGATGAGTATCCCACAAAGACACCTAAGTTGGCTGACTAGACCATGAGTTCCTGCTTTCCCCGTGAAGGGGCTGGGCCAAATACTGTGTGGTGTTAGGCAGTGCAGCCAGATGTGTGGAAAAGAAGGAACGCAGGGAAAATCACTGCAAATTTGTTTCAGAATAATCAGATTCACAGCTTGGTTTCTATTTTCAGACTTACAGTGAACACACCAGACCTACCTTCAGCTTGGAAAATGTTAGGATGCTAAGAGCCATGGAAAGTTTAGAACTCATGGTACGTCACTGGGGGACTCCATTTTCAAGTTCATGGTCCTGAGTTATTGGGGTGTTTACTTCTTTTTGGCATATATACATGCAATTCCTTCTAAGAACTCTCTGGAACTTATTTTATTCTGATACTATCAGTGTTTCTGTAGAGCATTGCTACTGCAGTGGAGGGGAGTTTTAACCAGGGGAACATAGAAACATGCCACCAAACACTGCTTGTAGACTGAATAAATAATATCTTGCAAATATGTGTATTACAGTCTCTATGGTTATGAAATGCTGTAGTCAGGAATAAAATGCGGATTCAAACACACTACAGTTAACTGAATTCACAGTAACTTTTGTAAGGTGTGCTCTCAATCAACAGATAATAAAAATATACTTAGTAGTTTAGGGGCGCAGAAAATATTTCAGGGTCAAAAGGAACTTTAAGCCATTGAACCCCTGTAGCTAGTAAATGATAAATGATAAATGCATGTAAGTTGAAGGCTACTGACATTTCAATTTAAACTCAGTGGCTGTTGTTAGAGCACACTGAATCAGTGAGCCCAAAGTACAGAAGGACCCCAGGTCTCTGGGTCTCTGAGCCCACCACTTAGACTCCTTTCTGGGAGATACTGCCTGCATTTTCAGGCCTTTTACAATGAAAATAACCCTGAAATCATAAAAACTTCAGGGTGAAGTCATCTGTTAGTCACTTTGCTCAGGTAAAAGAAAATAATAGAAAATAGTAGGAAAAAAAATTGAAATGAGGACAAGAACCTAGAAAAGAGAGGTAATGAGAGAGAAATTCTGAGGAAAAGTTACTTCTTTTTATCCTGAGAAGGGTGTTGGATTTCATCAAATGCTTTTTTGGCATCAATTGAAATGATGTGTTTTTCCCCCACTTTGTTCTGTTGATGTGGTTTATTATCCTGATTGCTGTTCACGGGTGGCAGCGCTCTGCCAGAGGCTGGACAGGTTGGTGACCTGTACACCTAAACTTTTCTTCTATGAACCGATTTTTTTAAGTTATTGTCTAGGCTGGCTCATTTATAGATTGTTCTCACACACCATGGAGATTTAGAAATTAAAAACTTTTCAGTGTTTCGACTCAACATTAAGAGCTAGCTCTTGGTTATAGTTGGTTGGTTTCATTTAAATTAATACCAGGAGTAGAAGCATTTTTCCTTACTTCAAAGAAGTAACAAGATTGAGAATGGCACAGAGAAGAAACGTGTGTAACGAACAATGGGGCAGATTATGCAAAAGGAGGAACAGCGGTACCTGGGGGTTCACGAGAAGAGATTTAAGCAAGGGCTGGAGGCCTAGGAGGGTGCTCGGGCTGACGCCTGATGGATCCTAACCCCTCACTTAGCCTCTGAACAGTATTCAGCACATACTTAATTCAGCCAGCTTCAGTAACCTCACAAGCAAATAAGGAAGGCTTCGGCATGACCATCCACATCCACAAGTGTTAAAAAAAAAATCATTTCTACAAAACAGAGGCTATTTCAAGAAATTAATGCTTCTCCAAGTAATATCAGCTTACATTTGCATTTCTGAAATCTTTTCCTTTTCTTTTAATTAAAAATGTAGTCCCATAAAACATCGCCAGAAAGTAAAACGTTAGTACGTGAGTTGTCTTGTTCTTTTAACTGTGAACATTATTAAAAATTTGGGGAATATGGGGGAGTTATCATTCTTAAGGGCACTGCCCTCCCATGATTATTACTGTTGAGGACTCCCTTTGATGTTTTCCTTATTTTTATGTAGCTATAATCTTGGTGAACGAATAATTCGAGCTCCTGATTATTCCCACTGAGCCTTTCATCAATTTGTTCCTCTCAGCAGCTGGGGAGTCTTGTTTACAATGCCTACGTTACATGCCCCTGAAGAGACGCACCGCAAACACAGCAGCTATTTCTCCCACTTGGGTTCGTGACAGTTTCGCACTTTCCTAAGTAATTCTGTGATGAGTGTTTTCACACACAAATTTCCCCTGTCCCCATTTTTATTTCCTTAGTGTAAGTGGCATTACCGGATTAAAGAGCATGGACTTAGTGTGGCTCTTAATGTACCTTGAATCAGTGTATTCTTAAGTGTAATTTTATCTGAGCGCTCAGCAGATCTAGATGTTTTTCTCAAGAGCTAATCATATGACACAGATTTTTATCAGGCAAGGAGCACATGTTTTTCTTTTTGCCTTAACTGCCAGGAAATTCCGAGCTAAAGTTCGAATCCAATAATAAGTTCATCTCAGGCGACCCATATATGTTTCTTGTTTCCTTTGGATTGACTTTCTACTTTGTTGTCCCTTTTAAAAGCAATGATGCTGAATTTTGGAAGTCCCCTCAAATTCCTTTCAGAAGCAGGTGGGTTGTAAAACTCACTCGGCGCCCCCCTCCGCCCCCCATATACATACAAATGTGTAGGTATTGTATCCAATATAAAACTTCTTCATGGAATTAGCACTGTAAAATCAAAATGGCCTTGGATCTGGAGCCTATGAAATGATCCCTGGGCAACCCTCTCTGGGACAGACACCCTGGGCTGGAGGGCGAATGTGCCTTTTCTGGGATCCCAGGACTATGTGGGGTCAGAGCCAGAACTAGCCTGACCCCAGGCCTTCCCATGCCCAGTGCAGACCCTGAGCAAAGCATCGGGAGCCCATCACTGCTGTACCTTATGCCGCAACATTCCAGCCAGGGGCTCAGTCATGACGCGCCTCTCTCTATGATGCTGACCGTCTCTCTCCCGTTTTCTCATCGCCACCATCCTCTGGGGCCCGTGGTTATTGATCCCAGAGAACACACTCTGCTCACTCTGGCCCACCTCACACACTGCTGCTGCTTTGCTCTGGCTGCCATACAAAGGACACCACCCACAGACATTTATGTCTCCCGGGTCTGGGTGCTGGAAGTCCATGATCAAAGCGTTGGCAGAGCCGCCCTCCCTTGGAAGGCGCTCCAGGCCTCTCTCCTTGGCTTGTAGATGGCTGTCTGCTCCTGTGTCTCTTCACATCGTCTTCTATTTTTATCTCCGTGCCCAAATTTCCCCTTTTAATAACAATACCAGTCACACTGGATTACGTCCTACCCCAGTGACCTTGCTTTAACTTGGTCACCTCTGTCAGGCCTCTATCTCCAAACGCGGCCACATTCTGAGATGCTGAGGGATTGGACTTCAGCATACGGATGCTGGAGCAGGGATGCAAGTCATCCTCTAACAGTCGCAAGGGTCATTTTCCTGTTTTCGTCTCCCTGCTCAGAACCTTTCATTGTCCTGACTTACCAAATGAAGTTCCTCGCTTGGGCATTCAAGATCCCCAACGCCCTGTTTCGATGTCACTGTTCTCTCACCTCCCTGCATGCCCACGTTCCTCTGTACTGCAGTCCCTCTGTGTTACTCTCAGATTCCAAACATCCCACATTTTCCTGCTTCCACACCCAGGCTCACGTAGCTCTTTCTTCCTTGAATGCCCTCTTCCTCCACCTCCACGGCCCATCTCAGACACCCTCTCCTCCATGCACCTTCCTACTCCCACTCAGATGCATCTCCTCCACTCACAGGGCTTTGCTTCTAGCAGCTCTACCCTGCCTGCAAAGTTAAGGATTTGATCATTGTATTACAACTGCATTGTGTTCCCTCCTGCCAGCCTACAGCTTCCTTAACAGTCTGGACTTATCCATCCTTCGTTCCTCCTAATGCCTTTGCTCTTCCAGCTTCCCCCAAAGTGGTTGCTGGTACCTTTTATGAGCACATAGAAGGTAAAAGAGACATTCTGTTATTCAGATCAAAAATAACGTGTCAGGGTCATCTAAGACAGCTCTTGTCATAACAGTGTTCAGATTAAGCATGATGTATGTTAATAGACAATGGAATAAACAAAATGGGGATTGGACGCACCCTTCAGAGGGGGGGTGGGATGGCCAGTGCTGAGCAGGGGATCGTTATTCTCAGGAAGAGATTCCCTTTGTCCTCATCATTTTTCCCTCCCAACTGAAAATACCATGAAGTTCATGTCTAAAGAAAAGTAAATATCCAGATGGCCAGAAGAATGACCTTTCTCTGGCGGAGGGGATGAATTTGTTATCCAGCCAAATGTTTGAAATTCTTCTACCAGCATGCATAATTGAGAGAGATGTGTTAATTACCCTTAGGTGACAGCTGGGAGGACTTCTTAGACAACTCTGAGGGGGGCAGTGACCCGGAGTCACTGTAAGTGACTATACTTGGGGATATAAAGGTAAGGCCATTGCAACAATTGTTGACGGGGCAGGTCACCATGCAGGTTCCCTATGAACCGAGGCCTGCAGGCATTATGGCCGCTGGCCAATTGTCGTCAGGCAACAAAAGCGCCATTGTAGTTCTTTGCATGACATTTTAATGAGCGACACAGGGAAAATTGCAAAGATGTAATCCCTATTACTATAATAGTTCTATGGCTGAGAATGAGTTGTTATCAAAGAGACAGACAATTCCAAAACGTGAAGATGAGATTTTCTTTTTAGCCCCTGCAGCTATGAATCAGCAGCGTCCACATCACTGACGGTTGTTTAAGGGAACTGACTCAGCCCTGTGGACATTTCGAAGAGGAAAAAGAAAATACGATCCGTGCCTTACAGGAGTCACCATCTTGGCATTTGGTGGAAATAATTTAATTCTCTAAAGTCTTTTCCAGAGGCCAAGATTTTATGATTCTGTGATCAGGAAAGAACTGTTTTATCTTTAAACAGCAAAAATATCATGAATATTCTTTTGTCTAAAAAGCAATTCATATTGCCTGACTAATACAATTAGCCATATTGCTTTTACATTAAACTGTACAGTTTTTATATCACAAATCTGCACAAGAGAGCTTTTGGATTTATTTTTTCCCTTTCCTGTTGCTAACTAAATATTTTTTTCTTTCACCTGGAGTCATGTGAAATATGAGATTACTCAGTTCTTCTGAAATCCAATATAACGGCATGTCAGCTTCGAAAGAAACCACTTTGTTGTTGTTCATTCATACATTTCTGGAAAAACTATCTGGTTTTGGTTTAGTCTAGGGAAAATACATTTACTTTTTTTTTTTTACCTTAAAATGTGTAGAAGAAAAATATACATCTCTTTTAAGCAACTGGAATCAATTTAAGGCTTTGGCACACACAATGGAAAATCAGTGGAAGCTAAAAGTTGAAAGGCAAGGTTTGCCTCTGCAAATGTCACTCAATTTGTGTCTGCTAAGAAAAACAAAAAGAAGATCTTTGACAATCAGCTAGGAGGGTAGGTCAAATAATTAATCAATCAATATGGTTTTATTGAATACCTACTATACACTGCACACCGAACGGTAGGACCCATAAGATTTAGATGTCCTTTCTGTCCCTCAAAAGTTTTCAATTTAACTAGGGAGATAGCAGGAGCATGCATGAAACAATAATGAATAAGACACTACACTGACAAAGAATCAAGAGTCTAACAGGCTAGGCATGCTGCAGGACCGCATGGACACTAAGTGACCTAACCAAGGTTGGGCCTCCCTACAGTCTCCAGAAATCTCGTGGGGAACCCACTCAAACCTGGGCTTGGGTTCCCAACCAGACAAGAACTTACAGTCCTTGAGCCTTGTTCTTGTTGCTTGGCAACCAACATCAGGCTCTCCTGAGCCCCAGGAGGCCAATGTCTCTACTTCCCATGCCTGTTTTTTTCCACATGGAAAATTAACTAGTAAGTAGAACACCTCTTTTTCTCCCTCCCTTTCTGGTGTTGGGAACACCTTCGGGTTTTTCAGAAGCGTTTGCTGCCTTGTCCCTTGTTCAGAGAGAGAAAGTTACATGAGGATCACCAAGAGGGGAGCTTCCCACCGGGGGCCCAAGCCAGCCTCCCAGCAGTATCAACAGATTACTGTACTATAATGTGATGTGTGTCATTTAAGTTACAGTGGTGGCAAGAAGAGACCATCATCAGTTTAGTCTTAAATGGTAATTAGAGGCTCCACAAATATGGGTCTTTAAGAAAGGAAAGAAAGGAGAAGATAAGACTTGGAGAAAGTACTTTCAGGTGAGAAAGAGTGTTCAACATTGGCAAATACAGCTGAGAGGTGAAGGAAAATTAAGAGTTGCAAAAAATGATCATTGAATATAGCATTTAAATATTTACTGGTGATTTCATCAAGGGCAGATTTGGTGGAGTGCTGGGAACAAAAGTCAGATTAGAACGCAAAGAACAAAGTTGGGAAGTGGATATAGAAAATGTCTCTATTTTTCCACCTTCCTCTATGTAAGTAGATAAAAAGGAATATGTGCAGGCTGGCAGTAGCAACTGCTCAGCCAGGACACTGACAATGTCAGCATGCCTCCATGCTTAGAGTAGAGAATGCCCCATTGGAATCCTGTTCTGTTTTGTTTTCCCTTAACCCGCATGTGTGTGATTGGTTGGGTAAGTCTGTTAGAAATGTTCATGATTGGTTGGGTAAGTCTCTGTCAAATGTCTCGAACTCTTCATGAGAAACCTACCTTCAGAATCTGACAGAAAATACAGAAAGCCTGCACATTTATGATCTGAGATCTGACATAATGATTTAGGCTTTTAAGGAGTTAACCTAAAATTATATCGACCCATATTAGCTGCATTGGGGATCAGTTTTCTGATTTGCTCACTTTGCCTGATACGTGTGGAAGTCTTAAGATTTCACCCTTATTTCCAAGGTTGTTACAGATTGCAATTAGCTACAAAAGAATTCTCCTATTATATTAATTTCTTAATTATGCACAGGGATAGTAGAAAAAAAATTGAGAATGATAGTATTTCATCTAAAAACACACTTTTACCATTAGTTTTAAACTCAACTGAAGAATTTAACCAGAATTCCTGATGAGAAGTCAAGGGCTGAAGCTAACTGTAATTTCACCTTCTTAAAACTTCTGTGAAGGTGATAATGAGCAGTGACTTGCTTAAGGGTGGGTTGGCAATTAAAGAAGGAAGAATATGAGCCCAGGAGAACATAGACGAGTGATTTGAACCTTTTTTTCTTTTTGTTTTAAGCAGCATATTTCCAGTGAAGCCTTATGGAGAAAACAAGATATACAAATTAGACCAATATTTAAACAGATGTAAGGCAGGAAAGTCAAATAGATCTTTTCTAAATGGTGCAGAGCCGGGATCTCTCCCACTTTTCCTCCAGAGGGCGTGTCCTGGAGGTACCAACATAGAGCTCCTTATTTTAATTCTATAAAGAAATGCATATTTTATGTGCATTTATTAGTTTACAAAGCACTGTCTCTTTCATCTTATCATATGATGTTTCTGAAAATTCTATGAACTAAGAAGACTAGAAAATGGCATTATTTACTGCTTCTTTGCAAATAACTTGCTTAAGATTAGCTTATCAGTGGTAGACCTGGGCCTCAAAGCTAAGGTCTTCAGAGATCCTGTATTTGGGTATGTGATAAAGTCCTTAACTTGCCAGATCATTATAGTCCTGGTCTAGGTCAGGCTATATTAGAGAATTTGGATAGCATACCAAAGGACAGTAACAAATATCACTGAATTAAAAATTAAAAAGTAAATAAATCTGTTTTCATATTTTTGACCTATGTAAAAAGGTACATAATTTTTTAATACAAATTTTTAACTCAGAGTGGCTATAGGCAGTGATCAAATAAACACCTGCCTCCTTAGTCCCATTGGGTCAATCCTACAAAGTTAAGGTGGATAAAATACATGACAAAGCTTTCTGCTCTGAATAACATAGAACAGTGTTTTCTAAGTATGACTTTCCAAGAGAGCTCATCAGAGAATTTTCTGAAATGCAAATTACTGCCCCCTCAATTGAAAATATAAACTAACACGTCTGGATTGGAGCCTTTCTTCAGACGTGGGGTTCTGTTTGTAAAACACATATGAAATCATACCGTGGACTCAACTCCCCCAGTTACCTCCCAAGAGTGGGCTAGAAGTTTTGGGAGAGAGCTTTCAAGGACACAACAGCATCATTTATTCAATTATAGCATTACATTATATCCCAATGATCTGAAAGAATCGGTGCATATCCAATTATGCCTAATTCATACCCTGGACATGCTGGTTCTGGCTCAATGTAACATTCTGGTAGAATTGCAACTTAACAAGCTTGACAGGACATCAAAATTGCCATGTTGTTTCCAAACCTCATTAAATGAAAGCATATACTTTCCTATAATGTTCAGAGGGAGTATACACTGTTATTATTTTTCTATTCGTTTATGTAAGGCAAATGTTCCGTGATACTTTATTGGAAAACAATAACCAGTCAGAGGGAGCTGCTGGGAAAACAGAGCATTCTGCCACCCAAAGCAGTGGGACCGAGAGAGTAAATACTCCATTGTCCTTCGTGGTTACAGCATGTAACATATTCTTAATAAATTTGACATGACTCACAATATGGTAGCAGCCAGGGCAGATTAGTGTGAACTGACAGCTGGCTGGCTGAGATGTGCTTGGATTCGGAACCTTCCCTACGTGTCCTCCATGCTGAGGGTTCGATGGGCACCCTCCTGTGTGCCCTCTGGTGCCGACTGTCCCTTCCCCATCCCTCTGCTGGCTAGCCTATGGTGTCTCCTGGCCACTGTTCTGGGCAGCCCCCTTGCCCAGCCCCCAGTGCCCTCTTCTGACTGTCCTGGTTTTCCTGGAAGGGCCGGCTCCGCCCCGCGACTCCTGCTGCCCCCGTCAGCATGGCCAGCTCTCATCCAGACACTCGAGAAAGGTCTCCCTGAATAGACTCCTGCCACATCACCTCCAACAGACGTACCATCCCCACGCCGACTCACGTGTTTTTCTCCCGAACAGCTTCCCCATTTCTGCAAATGGTGATGTGATTCCTGCCGTGCCCGAGGCTCAAGCTCGAAGCCACATTTGAAGCAGTGTAATGTGGTGCCAAAGATACCAGGTCGGGAGTCACACAGGGTCCAGTTAGAACCCCTGCTCTGCTCAGGAGCTATAGAGTTACTGCAAATCTCTGATCCTGTCTCAGCAACCACAAAATGGGCAAAATAAGATCTTTTTCACAAAGTGATTGTGGAGATTAATAGCATAATCACTGACTATGCCTGGCACGCAGGGCACCCATGTGGGGCTCCCTCAGGGGCGTGTCCTCGCCCTGTCTTCTTCGTTACACCCCTGTAACTTCTCCTGTAAACACCCCCTCCCTTCCTTTCTATTCTGTTCCTGGAGCCAACAGAGTCAGAGCTTTATAAAGTACAGAATCCACGCCAGCCTCCTGGGACTTTCTGTCTTCACTGACATTTGCGCCTGTGGTATTTGGGTTGAAACTCTCAGCATCAGATTCAGCGCTGTTCCCTAACAAGCAGAGGAAAACTGAAACCTTAGGCGTCAGTGGCCACAGGCAGAAAATGGGTACAATCTTGTAGGGTTGGTTGTGAGAATGACGTGGAGCAAAGAACTTGGCATAGTGCTGGGCATATATTCATCCTCTCTGATAACAGTGAGACAGTCTCTTTGTCGCTTGGAATCAGTGTTACATACTAGTGCAGATTACACATCCTAAACTTCAATTTTATCCCATCTTATCATTGTCCTGCCCAAGGGAAAGAGCTTTCGGAGAGAGTGAATGACTCCGCTTGGCCCCCAGGTCCTCCAGACTACAGGCTGCTCCTGCCACATCTTTCTAACCCATGGGGACTCTTTTCCTCCCATTTGGCTGATCAGACGAATGGCGCCCTTCGAGAGGAACGCTCTCCACAGCATTCCGGGGTGACCCACGCCCTGGGTCCCTGACTGACTGAAGGGGAAATAGCCGAGGAAGAGGACCGTCGCTGAGGCGCCCCGGATGAGCGGGGCTCCCGCGGAAGGCGCCCGCCAAGGTGGCTGCGGCACGGGGGAGCGGCTGCTGCGGAAAGGGCTGCAGAAACCTGGAGGCGTGCTCAAGGGCACAGGCTCTCAGAAAACACTGCGGTACATTCACCTCGTGAAGGGAGGGCTGAGAAAGGGTCCGACCAGAAGAGATCTGAGAGGGGAGCGTGAGCTTACCTAAGCTCCCCGGCCCACCTAAAGGGATGGGAAGACCCGCCTGCTCTCCTCCCAGTGACCGTAGGTGACCCAGAGCAGTGCAAGGCTCTCGGCACTGCTGGCCACAGATGACCGAATAGCGGCTGGGGATGTTGTCTACTAACTAAACCCCTTTCATAAACTGGTTAAACTGTTAAATTGGGCCAGTGGAGCTGGACTGCCTCGTAGAGCTCCTTTCCCCCAGCCTGGGGAGAACTCAATGCCAAGTGAAGCCTGATACAGCACTTCCTACAAGCACCCTGACCCTCTGGCACCCGAGCACTCAGACGTGGGGGTGACCTCAACCTCAAAGCCTACGTAATGACATCCTGCCACTCAACCGCTCGCCACCCTCCACCCCATTTTGAGGACAGGACGCCCCAGCCTTCCCTCCTGCCTGAAATGCCCTGAACACAGTGAGGTCATTAGAAACCAGATGCCTCCAGAGCTATCCAGGAAGCAGACAGATCTGGACACAAATCCCACCTCTTCCACTAGTAGCTCTGGGATCCCGATTCATTAACACAGGCCTTCTTTGCCTCAGTCTCCTTATCTGTAAACTTAGGCTTTCTACCCTAATGATATATTGTAAGGGTACACGGAATAATGAATTCAACATGCCGGCACACTACACAGATGGAGCAGGTGATCCGTAAGTGTCCAGTTCATCCCCCCAATACATGCTAACATTTGTATGTCTCAACAAATACTACACATGCCCGACGGCCCGATATCCAGTCCCATCCCACTGACGCGTCTTCACCTAAGCCTCTCTTCCCATCCTCATTTACCATTTTGAAGTCCTCCTTACTTGAATGGCTTTACCACTAAGTTGGGCATATCAGCTGCCACTGGTACTCATTTTTTCAGACACAGACATCTTGTTTGGCCAGTTAGATAGACCTTTCTGAATGGGAAGGCTAGTGTCAGTGAAAATTCTGTCTCTTCACTCCAACTTCCTACTGTATCTAGTATTGTTATAAATACTCAGTATATTTGTTAGAGACAGAGAGTGAATGAGAAAATCACAGTGCAAGGATAGAGACCAGTGGCCACCTGTCTTTTTAACAAAATTACAGTCCACCAGACGCTGATGAGCACCCACATTTTGGGGCATTTCAGTGGCGGTCGGCGTGGAGGAACAGTGCATTAGAGATATGGGAGCGAAAGATGAAAGACAAGCAGAAGCAGAAAGAATAAAACTTTCCCATTTCTCTGGTCTCCAGATTATTTTTTAGGAAAGCTGATTATTGCCACTATAATAGGTATTCACCATATATGCTAAGATGCTGGGGACCTTAAACAAAACCTTATTGGTGAATTATAGAAGGAAAGGACCTCTGTAATGTGAGACTGAGATAATTTGAGGATGATTGTGCAGAAGGAAAGGCTGGCTCGGTGTGATGTGGGGGGAAGAGAAGCAGGGTTGACTTGGCCTCAAGTCCCAACTGTCCCAGTTTATGTGTGATTTTGCATAAATACTGAAACATGCTGAGTCTCCGTTTCCTTGTCTTTCAGACAAGGTGTATTCATGGAGTGCCTACCATGTGCCAGTCTCCATTCTAGATGCCTGGGATGAGAAGAAGGCAAAACAAGGTCCCTGTCCTCAAGGAACCTGTATTCTGGTTGTGAGGGAGATAAAGAGACAGACACAAGCAAACAGACATACTGATTTATTCACTCATTCAGAAAATAGTTACTGAGCTCATGCTCTGTGCCAAAAACTCTCCTAGGACTTGTTTTAAGGATCTGCTTCCCTGATTGTTTTAAGGATCTGCTTCCTGGTCGTTTTAAGGATTATGCATAACATGCTGGCAATGGCTGGGGCAGCCCACGATGTGCAGCACATGCTAGGGAAATGGCCGCTGGGATTGTTAGCATTATTTTCCTTCATTTGCCTGTTCTTCCCCAGGGCCTAGGGGTGAGGTGGGTGGGGAGGGTGAGGGACACAAGGGGGCACAAAAATTCTCAATCATAACATATGTTGGCCAAGGGGATGTAGTACAGCATGGAGAATATAGCCAGTGATTCTGTAACATCTTGCTATGTTGACAGATAGTAACCACACTGGAGGGGGTGATGATTTAATAATATGGGTAACTGTTGAACCACTGTGCTGTATAATAGAAACCAATATAAGGTTGTATATCAGTGATACTTCAATTAAAAAAGCAATGCCTAGAACAAAACAAAACAAAAAACCATTTTATCTTATCTATCTATTTATTTACTTATTTTTGAATGTATGCATGTATCTATTGCCTCTCCCTCCACCCTTTAGTATCTTATCTTTGCCTCTTGTTTTTGGCAGCTTCTCTTCTTTGGAACAGAGAGCAGAGCTAGAGTTACACCTTCATCTCCAACTGCAGACGGACCTCTTGGGTTGGGGAGGCAAAGCCCTGTAGGACAACAAATATTCAGTCTCCTTCTCAAGCTGCAGCAGGGCCTCACCTTCATTGCTGCATAACAGTTTGAAGGATGGTCCCCACAGGACCTACTCCTTAAGCAGATAATGATCTAATGGGCATATGGATGATAAAGACATGTAAACCTGGGCAAAAGGACAGAGACGGGGCTGCCTGAGAAAACAGGTGGCCTCCTGGGGTTCGAGAAGGAGGATTCAGAGGCTGTGGGTTCTGCTCTCTTGTCCATGACCATCTCCTCCATTCTACCAGTCGAGCCTGATGAGAAGTTCTCTGATCTCCCGCAGCCCGGAAGTGAGTTGGCACTGCGCCAGCATGCTTCCGGAGCACATGCCCTAGAATTTACCATGCTTGGGGCACGCAGAGGCCCTTCCTGGTACTTACCCTCATCTTGACTCCCCTTCCCCTCACAAGACTTTCAGCAACTTCCTCTATGCCAAAGACAGAATCTGGGACATACCAGACTTCAGCGAATGGGTTTGATGAGTGAATTCAGACCAAGAGAAAGAATGTAGAAAAGTTAACAGGGCAAAGGCCTAGAGGTAAGGCACAGATGCAAGATGGATCTTCAGGAGGAGTGATAAACACCTTTGACCCACAAACAGTAGCTTTCATTCAGCAGTGCTAGACTGACCTACAAATAGTAACTCCTGCTCAACAGGGCTAGATAGACAGAAAGACCAAACAGAAATTCAGAGAAGACCCCCGGAGTGGGATGCCCTTTCCCATCAGAAACAATGAAGTTGGACTCTTACCTTCTGAAATCCACTTATTCGTCTCTTCATCTAGTTTATATTCAATCATTCAATTGGACCTACACTTTCAAGGTCAATGCGTCACGTTCACGCCATGCCTTGTCTATAAAACCTTTTTCAGCTCATGAAGTCAGACTTGATGTTTGGGGCCAAAGATCTAGAAATCTTTTGTGGGTCTAGCCTTCTTTATTTTCTAGTATATATATTGAAATAGTTCAGATAGACCATCTCAACTAATAATAGTCTTTTTTCTCTTTTCAGCACCTTTTGCAGCTACCTACGAATTTAAATGATAAAGAAAAATTGATGTCATCATCTTTATTACCTTATTAAATCATACTTCTATAAATGATGATTCACTGAAGTGCCAAGAATAGATTAGACACACTCAAACGTCTATAGCATATTCATGTATTAAGCATCATACCACACTTAGCTCCTGACGTAATTTTGAGCTTCCTCTGGAGGAAAAACAATTGCTCAGAATTCTTTTTATAAAAGCACCTTGAAAAGGTTTTCACTTACCCAAAGACATGAATCTTGCTCCATTCCCTTGTGCATATCTGATTTAAAGGTTAATAAGTAATTAGGAAGAATGCTCATCCAAAAACTGCCAATTAATATGCTATCATTTTCATTTAAAATGCTATTAATTATATTGTTGTACAAATGTCCTGGACTGGCTAATAAAAAATTTCCTAAAGCAATTCTAAATCTTTCAGGGAGAAAGAGAAATGAATCAAAATCAATCACTTTTTAAAATTATGATTTGGTTTTAAGAGATCAAATAAAAGAGGGTGTTTTTAAAAAAAATGAAACAGAGACCAGCCTTTGAAAATTCCCTGAGCAGACAAAACCAGTTTAGTCACACAAACAAAAGCTTAATTTAGCTTAATTTGCAAGACTAATTTGACTGGGATCATCTCTTGCTTATGTCTCTGGAAATCATAAGCAAAACTTGAACTGTTTCTTCTCAAGGTTACACGAGGTAACCACTGACCAATTCCCTATTATTTAAGCGAAGTCTAATTTTATAACCAATCACTGAGAGGAATAAAGTCACTGCCTTCTCACTATATAAGCTGCTTTACAACGGCATGCCACAGAGCCGCATTCCATGCTTGGGTGTGAGAACTCCTGGTTTGCAAACTATCTTTTAATGAGTGCACAATGGGCTTTTACTAAGTACCACTTTGGTGACTTACTGGTTTTACTTCGGTTATTTATGAAATTTTGACAAGGGGAAGTGAACATTTGTTATTTAGTGTGGATAGAATCTGACAGGGTGCCATGGTTTATTTTATGTACTGAGTCATTATTACTAAGAAAACCTAATAAGATATCTTGGCTGATGTTTAATGTGGAAGTGTGACAAGTAACGGTTCTTTGGCTCTTAAAATGTAAAGCAGCCCTTTATAAATGAGATCAAACTTTTTAACTACCCAGACATATATTTTTTGGTTTCCTAGGAGACTGTAAGTGGAAAGTTGTGATATATTGAAACTTTGTTCTATACCTTAAATGCTGGTATTAATCACTTATTAAAAATCTACAGAATTCCATCGTTGAAGGGTTTATGATTAAACTTGTACCATCACTCTAAGGATTCCACTAGATTTAATTTTATTTAACAGTTTCACAGATCATGAAATTATTCTGTTCTCACCATCTTATCCTGTTGTCTACCACATGCATTAAATATCTATTTCTACTGAGTGCATTATGACTAAGGTAGGCAGCTGGCTAGTGTTTGATAAGGATTAGAACTATGCAAGTTGCAGCTCAGCCCTATTTCGATATGTAACAAGCTATAATGGGAATACTTATCATCAATGAAATGAACAAAGTATCATGTTAGAAACTATACCATCAACTCAGACACAAACTAATGATTTTCCATTGCATCATAGATATTTACTGGTTGCTAGGTCACCAAATACTCCAATACAGACACTAGGGAAATTTTCTCTTGCTGACCTAGGATAGGCCATTTTAATATTAGTTCTACCTGGGACTGTCGCTGGAATAGAAATAATTTTTAAAGGGACACTTAATATTAATCCCAGCCCTGCATTATTTGAGCAGTTCCTAAGATGGAACTTTTATCCTTCCAGGCATGTTTAAATATTTCTTTCCCATATTGAACAAATAAATACCTGTCTTTCTACAGACATCACACATTGGCCCCATGCTCTTATTTGGAGAGGGCTCTCATGTCTTCTCTGAATCCTTCTTTCTCCAGAGTAAACCAATTCAGTTCATTCACTTATTTATTTCCATTATTTTGCTTCTGGTTGCTCTCCCCTTCTCCACGGCACTATAATATTTTAAACTGGCAATAAGTGGGATTTTTTTATATATATATAGTTTACAGTTAATGGTTAATGACTGTTGTGTGGTTGGACATCACAATTAAAACAGGCTCAGGAATAAGAAGTCCAGGGGTGTGAGACAGGAGCCTGACCTTTCTTATCCTGACTTGGGAAGTGCTACCTGTGAGATACCATAGTTTTTGTGCCTTATTGGAACCTTGGAAGACAAATAAAAACGTTAAGGAAAACCTTTAGGGATGCTTAATGGGTTTATGCACTAGAAGAACAGTTTCAGAGTGTGTGATGAGATCAGTTAAAGTAATATATTCTAAATTTGGTCCTGCGTATGAACCGCTGGAGAGCTTCTAAAAATACAGCTGCCTGGGATCCATACCCAGACCTACTGGACAGGTGCCTCCAGAATCTCCCAGGGGAAAAGCATTTGGGTACAACAGATCGAGGGTACACAGAATGAAGATCAGTCATCCTTTTGAGCTGCATTCCACCTTGCCTACCAAGCTCTCTTTTGTCCCATTTTGGTGGCCTATTGCAGCAAATATTTCTCTTTCTTTTGTAAAAAAAAAGTCTCTCTGCTAACAGCAAAGTAGTTTCGCATTTAATTGTTAGTTTTGTGTGATTTTTGGTCTCTTCGGTTATTTTATAAAATTCCTCAAAGCAAGAACCGAGTCTTACATTCTCAAGCCTCTCCCAAAGAATACGGCACAATGTTGAACAGTGTCACTGACTGACTGGTGTGGAATTTTAAAGGCAGTGGAAGAAGTTGGGGTCAAAAGGGAGACAGATGCAGGAGTCTAGCTAGAGAAGTTTAAGATTAGGGAGAGTAAAGAAATCTTCTTTTGAAAGAAGTTTCTTTTGCATTATGTTTGTGGCCTGCTACCGAGTGTAAGTGATAGAGCTCATGGGGGACGCTGAATGTCTCCTCCCCCATCTAATCTGACGTTTGGAGATGTCAGACAGTAATCCACAAGACATTTTATATAATGTTATATAAATATGGCCGTAACAGATCTGTTTCTTCCTGTGCTTCTAGCCCATCTGAAACACCAGGTGTAAATTAATTTGATCTTGTTTGGTGTAATTCTAGCATCTATGAAAGTCTGTAGTGAGTGAACTATAGGTCGCTGATAAAAATTCCAGAACAAGGATGATGAAGGGGTCCTTTGGATAGTCACGTATACTTTTTTAATATCAAAGACACATAAGATTTCAAAATTAATTCAAATTAAAAATTAAGTTCAAAGAAATGATACTTACATGAGATAAAAAAGACATAATAAACTTGAAAATAAAAGAATGATACAAGATATATTTGGAAAGCATGAAGAATAAAAGTAGGGGTGGGACACTTATATTAAAGAATAAATTGGATAAAAAGTTAATTGACTACTGATACAAGGTAGAACCATAAACAATCCACTAGACTCATGAACCACTAAGCAGAGAATAACAGCATCATTCTACAAAAAGCAAAGCTGTTAGAAATACAAGGAATCACATGAGCGGTACTAAAACTTCATTCATTATTATATTCTCTAGTAGGTCAAGGAGACAAAAGAAGGACATAAAGCACATGAATTATTTAATGTTTGAATAAATATGCACTAATAAAGAAATACGCATACAAAATAAACATAACATAGGAACAGGAAATGCCCCGTTTCAAGCATCATGTACCGTTTACAAACACTGATTATAATCTGGACCTAAAATGTTTCAAAGCATTTCTGAAGTAAAAATTTGTACACCTTCATTATCTTAATAATAGAATACTTACTAGAAACTAATATTAGAGCTTTAAAGGGAAAAAAAGCCACCCCAAATTACTTAGATATTTTTGAAATAGTGACATAAATAGTAACTGAGCTATGCAAACTAGAAAATAACAAACATGAAAATATTATTGAAGAAAAACCTATGAGATATAGCCAAAGCTGTTTTTCTGTAGTAGATTCACAGCCCTAAATGGGTTTTAAAAAGAATTATGAGAACTAACCATTCTACATAGGAATACAAGGGGAAAAAAGACATTAAGGGAAGCTGGGGAACAATAAAAATAAAGATAGAAATTTAAAAAATAAAAGAAACATCTACCTGTGGAGAAAAATCCATGTTGTAGAATTATATAGTTAAGACCAAAGAATATGCTCTTTAAGGAGAACAGATGAACTGCTGGAAAATCTAACAAATTTAATTTAAAAAAACAACAACAGAAGGAAAACAAATGATAAAATACATGAATAAATTTATTAAAATTTAAAAAGAATATTTAGAGAGATTAAGGCTTAGACTAAATTATCCTCAGTGATTAAACTGAACATTTTAGTGAAATAAATAATTATCTAAGAAAAATGTAAATCACGATGAACATAACAAGAAGGAAACCTCTAAAGTAATAGAGATGAAATAGTATCACTTTTCAAGAAGTTGCTTTTACTTCATTTAGATTTCAATTTTGGAAATTTTGGGAACACAGAGCTCTCTGAGAGAAGAATCTGGATCTTGGCACCGCTTTCTACATTGTAATTAAAGAAATGGGTTGAAACCCCAGGTAAGAATAATCTAGGTTTTTAAATTTATGATTGAAAGTAGAGATAAAAAATAATTTTGGAAAAACACTATCCAATAGAGCTTTCTTTTCAAAGTGTCTAAGAAAAAGTTCATGAGAGTCAAGCCAATCTCATGACTTGACCAAGAGAAAGCCACAACTATTAGGAGCTTCAATTACAGAAGACACGTTTAGAAGGATTTTCCATATAAGCAGTCTGATGATACATAGCTGTTCCTCTGCTCAGGTAATAAACCAAGTTCTTCCTAGGGCTTTGATTTACATCCAGCTCCTGAGTGACCACAGAGAAAATATCCTTAGAGAATATATTATGAATAAAACAACCAGCAGGGCAAAGAGGGCCAGGAGAAATGCACTCTTAAGAGTGAAGGGTAAGTTCCCTCTTCAGGCAATCAGTTCCAGGTGCTGTAAAGGTAAAGGACAAATGTGTCCAGGATGCATAGTGATTGGTTCTTTTATTGGCCTGTCATGATGCATCTTTCCTAGTAATTCTATGTCCAAAATGTACTTTGAATCTACACGTTCCTCTCCATCTCTGCCACCACCACCCAAGCCAGGCAGCATGGGCAGCAGTGTGGACAGTGCAAAGACTCTGGACCTCTCTGCTGGCCTGCCCCCGGCTGCCCTTCCTTCTCCAGCAGAGCAACCTTCTCCTGGGCAGGTTGGAATAGATCTGCGTTTTGCTCAAATCTGAGTAGTGAGTATAATATTCAGACTCCACTGTAGCCTCTCTGATTCACTGCCTCAGCCCTGTCTCCCCCTCTGGCTGACTAGTCATGCTCCAGTCACCCTGGCTTCTTTCCAGAAATTGTCCAAGTGCTTTTCGCTTAAGGCTCCGGAGCTCTTCTCCCTGAGCCCAGAAGCTCATCTTCCCTTACGGGGCTGCTGCATTCTCACCTTCAGGTCGGGGCCCAGAGAGCAACTCCTCGGAGAAAGCATCCCAGACCCCTCTGCCGTTTACATTTTTCCCCAACAGCATTGTTTTCTATCTAAGTACCCTGTTTATTTCCTTCTTAGCACTTCTCACAGCTTGCAAAGGACTAATTTGGGGGGTGGGTGCTGTTTCTCCCCATTTGTTTTCTGTCACTCCTGTTAGAGTAAGAACTCCATGAGGTCAAGAAACCTACCTGCTTTTATAACCTGTGGCCTGCCTGTGGGCACTCCGAACTTCGCCAAGAACTAGCGGTTTTGATAAAATGTGGTCCTTTGAGAGTTTGTGTACTTTCTCTTGCTGCTGGTGTTTCCCCCGCTCGTGTCTGCTTTGGGCACCAGACATAGTGCTTGGCACTTAGTGACGGCTCGGTGACTATTTGTAGAATAAACAAATGAATGAAGATGTGAAGTTCTTGAGGAAATGAAATTTCTTCTCCGCTTTATATACTACTCAGAATGTCTGGCTCTACTAGAATTCTTCATTATGAATTCTGCCATCCCAGTATTTCCCAGATATCACAGTTCCTGGTAACGACCATGGGCCCAACGGGAATGGAAGAGAAGCAATGTGAATTAAATTTCTCGAATGAGGCTACTGCCGATTAATTTTAGATCCTGAGCATCTGGGTCAGTGCTTAGTTTCATGATAGGTGTCGAAATGATGCTTTAGTGTCATTATTAGTGCTTTTACTTAGGCCTGGGAGCACTTGAAATATTCTTCTGAATGAGATTTGAGATGCAGTCCAGGCAGGCACTTAAAAAAAAAAGCCTATACATACTGTATTCTGCTTTTCAATAATTTTTCAACAAATAAGTTTTTATGTTAAGATGGATTACTAATGTATCCATATCACTTAATTCAGCCCAAAATGACAAGCAATATACTTTTTTTTTGTATCATTAATGTACAATCACTTGAACAACATTATGGTTACTAGACCCCCTATTATCAAGTCCCTCCCACATACCCCACTACAGTCACTGTCCATCAGCGTAGTAAGATGCTACAGAATCATTACTTGTCTTCTCTGTAAATACTGTCTTTCCGGTGTCCCCCGCCGCTGCATTTGCAAGCAATAATTTTTTAAGAATACAAAATGCTGCAGTAAGATGATAGTCATGTAAATGGAAACAGGAACATGGCTCAAGTTGAATCCAGTCCTTTTGTGTTGCTTTAGCTAGGTAAAAGCCTCTGAGTCATTTTCCTCTCTTCTTTCTCCTAGTAATATCTTATCTTCTAAAGAGCTTAATACTCATCGTGGGTATAGGATTCTCAGTTGTGAGAAAATAATTTCATCAGTCATATCTCCCAAATGCTCACTGGCTGGGCAGGATGGCTGGTAAGACTGATCACAAATAAATATGTCAACATCCACTCACTCCCTGAATTTTAAAGGTGGGTGCTTAGAGGGAGCATTTGTCCTCTGACAATCAGTTTTATTCTTCTTGGGCATGACAGGGCTGAGAAAAAGTGATACACGCTAGACTCTAATCTTTGAGCCAGAGGAAATTGAACCAAACCAAGTGGAAAGAACATGCTGTTTGGTATCAGCAGGTCAGTTCCTGGGGAAACTGTAAAGCAGGTGAAGCTCATCGCTGGTGAGGTTCCCCAGAACAGCCCTGGGCTCCGCATCCCGAGGTGAGCCCCTGCTGAAGCTTGGGCCCCAGCACGGCATGTCTGAGGCCTTCTCATGCATGCTGAAGGAACAGGCTCCCAGTCTGTCAGCCTCTGGATGGGCTCTTTTTTCCTCCTCTGACCCCAAAATGAAAATTAGCTTATTTGCTAGATCAAGCTGTCCTCATTTGCTGACGGAGAAAGGCTTGAGGAACTAATAGTTCTTCTCAGGTAACCTGTGGACTTAACAGTGGCTCTGCAAAGATAAAGCCTTTTCTGTGTGCCTGCCTCAAAGGAGTGAGTCTGATGGTGGGAATTTCAGGCCAAATAGTAAGGATGAGGAGGTCCTACCTTTGAATGTTAATGGAGCAGTTGTATCTCATTAAGAAGAACGGGGAACTGACATAGAGTTGCCCAATTTTGTTTTGCCAAGTAAGTACATTAAGGAAAAAAGAACAAGAAAACTCATCTATTAAGATAATCCTTTTATAAAAGAAAGGACTATTATAATCAGAAAACATAAGAAGGGAACAATCTCAGAATAAAAAAGCAACCTTTCACTTTAAAGAATTTACCTTTCTCAAAGCAAATAATCCTATTAAGAAATGGGCAGAGGACATGAATAGACACTTCTCCAAAGAAGAAATTCAGATGGCCAAAAGGCACATGAAAAGATGCTCCGCATAGCTAATCATCAGAGAAATGCAGATTAAAACCACGATGAGATATCACCTGACACCAGTGAGGATGGCCAACATCCAAAACACGAACAACAACAAATGTTGGCGAGGATGTGGAGAAAAGGGAACCCTCCTACTGCTGGTGGGAATGCAAATTAGTTCAACCATTGTGGAAAGCAGTATGGAGGTTCCTCAAAAAACTCAAAATAGAAATACCATTTGACCCAGGAATTCCACTCCTAGGAATTTACCCTAAGAATGCAGCAGCCCAATTTGAAAAGGACAGATGCACCCCTATGTTTATTGCAGCACTATTTACAATAGCCAAGAAATGTAAGCAACCTAAGTGTCCATCAGTAGATGAATGGATAAAGAAGATGTGGTACATATACACAATGGAATATTATTCGGCCATAAGAAGAAAACAAATCCTATCATTTGCAACAGCATGGATGGAGCTAGAGGGTGTTATGCTCAGTGAAATATGCCAAGCCGAAAAAGACAAGTACCAAATGATTTCACTCATACATGGAGCATAAGAACAAAGAAAAAAACTGAAGGAACAAACAGCAGCAGACTCACAGAACCCAAGAACAGACTAATAGTTACCAAAGGGAAAGGGTTTGGGGAAGATGGCTGGGAAGGGAGGAACAAGGGTGGAAAAGGGGCATTACGATTAGCAGACGTAATGTTGGGGGGGCACAGGGAGGGCTGTACAACTCAGAGAAGACAAGTAGTGATTCTATAGCATCTCACTACGCTGATGGACAGTGACTGTAATGGGGTTGGTGGCGGGGACCTGATGAAGGGGTAGTTTAATAACCATAATATTGCACATGTAACTGTAGATTAATGATACCAAAATAAATTATAAAAAAAAAGAATTTACCTTTCTCAAACTTAAAGAATGAAGAAAAATGTATTTGATACATGTTCAGTTATGCGAGGAGTATGTTCTGGAGAGCTGCTGGACACCACTGTGTCCATAGATAACAAAAGTGTATTGTGCACTTAAAGATTTTCTAAGAGGGTAGAACTCATGTCAAGTGTTCTTACCACAATAAAAACAAAGCAAAACCCAAAAGACAAATGTGTCCCAGTGCCCTCATTTTAAAGCAGACTAGGGAAAATGGTGCCCAATGCAGCATCAGCCACTCCGTGAATTTTAATACCTCTTACCTGACACGGTGGGCAAGTCTCCATGTGACCTGCCTATTAAGGCTCAAGCATGGACATGACCCAGAAACACTTTTCGGGTTATAAACCAGTTTATTGGTACAAAGCCTTTAACTTTGAGGCTTTTTACTGTCTGTAGATCAATAGAAAAAATACTGAGCAGCAGGTAGCCAGAAAAGTGATTTGCATTTTGTTGGAACAGTGATATTCAAAGGTGTAGGATTTAAGGATATATCTGTGTACTTGCAAATATGGTTGAGCACCCGGGAGCTGCCAGGTGTAGGGAGCGAGCAATGAGCTACCTTCGGCAGAGGAGACAGACAGGGAACGCATACATAGGTAGGTAACATCCCTTAAAGCTAAGTTCTGAGGCTGCTCTGTGGACAGATGTATGACATTTAAGCAAAGTCCAGACTCAGGTGAAGACTGAGGCTTGAAGTTACCTGGGGAAGAGCATTCCAGGTGAAGGGAACAGCCAGTGCAAAGACCCAGAGGAGCAAAGAGATCAACGTCTTGGGAGCACAGTGGTGAGGGGAGCATGCCTATAGGGCTGAAATGCAGCGGGGGGTCTGATCACATGGGGCCCTAAGGACATTAGATTTCATAAATGAAATGGACAGCTACTGGAAGATTTTGAGCAAGAGAGTGACAAGACTTTTGGGTTAGTCTGCGTTTTAGAGTAGGGAGTGCAAAAGAGAGCTACTGGGGGCTATTATAATAGTCTGTAGAGACATCCAGGTGGTCCTGACATAAGTACTGAAAGTGCTCAGATTTAGGGAAGACAGACAGACAGAATAGGACTTACTGATGGATTGGATAGGGTGGTAATGGCAAGGTTTGAAGATGTTTTATTTGATCAACTGAATGAATGGTCCCATTTACTGGAAATAGGAACCATAGGTTGAAGGGGGAATCAAGAACTTATTAGTGGACATACTAAATTTGATATGTGACTTAGGCAATTGAATACATGAGTCTAGAGTTCAGGGGAGAATCGGGGCTAGAGATAGAAATTAAGAAATGTTCAGCATGTTGGGTTGGATGAAGTCACCTAAAGAGTCCAGTTCTCTGACTGATGGGCCAGAAAGTATGAAGGCTCTGGGGCAAAAACATGCTTGGTGAGTTCTAAGAAGAATAAGGTGTCCTCTGTGGGTGAGGAAATGTAGAGACTCAAGGACCAAGCAGAGCATGGAGGGACCCCAACGTTTAGAGGTCAGGAGAAGGAGGAAGGGTCAGGGAAGGAAGACAGAGCAGGGGTAGCCGGGAGGCGAGGGCAAGTCAGAGAGTGACTCACCAAAGCAATGTGAATCAAGTCTCTCAAGGATGATTAGGAGCAATTTATAAATTCATTCTGCCCTCCATGATCTCTATCAATGGCGGAAGCTGTGTGTACTGTTCCATTCCAGGGGTTAGCAGTGCCTGCCGCACAATCAGTATTTGTTTGTTTATTTCAGTTGTTAAATGTGGCATTCTAATCCATCCTGTAGGTGTGCTCTGAGTGAACATCAGGTTGAAAACTATTTTAATGGGTTGACAAGATTTAGAAACTGGGAAACTTCACATCAAAACTCGCATCTCTAGTTCTTTTATACGAGAATTATACGCAAAGCCCCAGGATTCTCACCAAGTAGGTTACAGCTGTTTGTGGCCGAGGGGCAGCTCCCATCTTTACGGGGGCCACGTGCCCGTCCATTAATTTTCCTCAGTCTGCAGCGATCCCTGGGTCTCCCCAAGAGTGAATGCTGAGTCTCTCAATCATATTTCTTGCTGGATCCCCCAGATTTTAAGTTTGCACCTCTTGTTCAAAGAGGGACTGAATGAGTGAAGGCACAAACGAATGAATGAATATTTACTGATGAGGCGTCTGGAGCCCAGAGAGGGAAAATGACACAGGGCTCCATGCAGGAAGGCCAGGGCTCAGATGCCGAGTCCCAGGCCAGGGCTTTCACTTTGCTTTCCTAGTTTGTCACTGTATTAAAGACATCTTAAAATAAAAACAAGAGTTTGAGTGAAAGAAGAAGGGTACTGACAAAACACTATTTCTGTTTTCAGAAAATAAAAAAAGAATATCAAACAAATCCTTTATCATGATAAATGTTTTCTTCTCCTTCAGCTTTGGTGAGAAACAGCTTTGTGAGATCTGCTACCCAGACAGACAAAACTGAGCACCCTGCAAGGCAGAGTGAGTGACACACACACACAAATATTAAAGAATCTAATTTGAACTGATACTTTACTCTCTTCATTTTTAGGGAAAATAAATCTTTCCATGTTTCCCTGTGACTTATTTTTAGGTATTCTTACATGTTTAAAACACAGAAGATGGTAATCATGGAATGCCAGCGTGCTGTCACTCCTTCCACTCAGCACCACGCGCTGGGGCTCTCAAGCCCCTTCTCTCTGCGGGCTGTTTGGGGCAGTGTGCGGAAGTGGATTCTGCAACCCCAGTGAGGCTCACTGAAGTAGACTAGATGGATTTCTGATGTTTTCTAGGTTCAGATATTAGTGTTACGGACTGAATGATGTCTCTTCCGAAAGGCATATTGAAGTCTTAACTCTCTGTCTCTCAGAATGTGACTTAAACTGGAAATTGGGTCATGGCAGATGGAAGTAGTCAAGATGAGGTCATACTGGAAAAGGGTGGGCACCTCACCTAATAGAATTGGTGTCCTTGTAAGAATAGGAAATTTGGACCAGACTCAGACAGAGAGAAGATTGTGTGAAGAGGGACGTGCAGGAAGAAAGCCACCTGAAGCTGGGGGCACAGGTCAGAATCATATTGCCACAAGCCATGAACACGTGAGCTTCCAGAAACCGGAAGATATGAGGAGGACCCTCCCTACAACCAGAGCAAGAACAAGAACAGAGAGACCAGTGGACCCTGGCATGGCGGCCAGGATCAAACTAAGGTTTTGTGCCTGGGAGGCAAGGCATAGGGATGGAGTGGGGTGGGCTTGTGGTCTGGCCAGGATGATGAATCCGGATTTAGACAGGTTGAGCTGCAGGTGGCAACAGACCGTTCACATGGCCTGGGCAGGAGGCATGTGGAGCCACCGAGATGGCAACGGAAGGGCACACCCAGGGCTGGGATTGCTGGGCCCGGGGGTGGGACCTGAGCACAGCGTGCAGATGTACTTTCAGGACTGATCTGTCGCTGACCCCAGCTCAGGAAAGACCAACAATGAGCCTTGGAGAGCATCCACCTTAGGAAGCAAGAGGAGGAAGAGGTGCCTTTAGGGGTAAAATAGGAAGGTCAGAGTGGTGAAAGAGCTAGGAGCATACCACGGGGGACAACAGCAGGAGGAATTCTGAGAGGCTGATCAGGTTGCAAAATGAAACAGATGCTAAAGAAAACGGTGAAGAGTCATGCAGAGAAGTTTTGGGTCTGAGTTCACCGATGATCAGTAAGTTCCTTTTGACAAGTGGAGATCCCCCTGGTTAATTTATGCACTCTGCGAATGATTGTTATTGCATTTCTGCTGTGTGCCAGGTGCCAGGCCACATGCTGGCACACAAGGTTGAATAGGACACGACCCTATGTCTGGGAAGCTTCGGGCTTGTACTGGGGCACATACTTAGAGGAGTAGTCTGTTATATGGAGGTGTGAACAGAGTCCAAGGAGGGCACAAAGGGGAAGTGGTTGATTTACCCAGGAGGGTGGAAGTCAGATGAGAGGGAAATGGATCTCCTATGCAGGAAGTATAATTGGTGGGTCCAAGAATCCTTAAAGTATGAACCAGTCCTTCACGTTATCACATCATAATACCTGAAGTTATGGGTCACAGTACACACCCCAATGCCTTGGACCAGAGCCGTTTTTGTTGCTGAGACCTAGTAAATGAGGGTATAATATTTGTATATAGATACAAACAAACATAAATACAGTATGTGCCTTACTTTTTCCCACGGTTTCTCTCTTTTTTAAATATTTAATTTTCCAGTACCTAATAGGTTTATTCCTGAAACCTTCTATTTTAGAATGTCCTTTTCATTTCAATGTGCTAAACGTGTTAAACATGAACTTACTAGGAGTTTTAGAATTAATTATGTCAATGATTTAGTCTGTAAGAGATGTTAGGAGGAGGGAAGGGATGGTGCCAGCATCACAGTCACAGCTGGGATCAGGTCTCTCCCTCATTTATAAGTTACATGTGAGCTATGTACATTTTTGACCCTGTGTCCACAGCTATAATGGTTGGTTGGATAATATTTACCTTTCAGAGTTGCTGGAAGGAAAGATAATGCCTGAAAAATACCTAGCAGATAGTAGTATCTCTATGATTACAGATATTTCTAATGAAAACAAAATAATTGCTGAGATTATATTTTTGAATGAGGCCAAAATTAGGCATATAACCTAGAAAACACTCAAGCAATGTGTGCGAAGAATTAGCCTCTATTCAAGAGCCCAGTGGCAATTCAAGAACACAAACTTAAGGTCAAGGCCGATGACATACCTTTAGAAATATGTCTTTAAGAACTATCCAGAATGGCTTGATATCTGCCACTTCTAATTTTGAAATTTTCACCATGAATAGCAAGACTAAAATCGCATTAGCCATCAGCCAATTTATAACCAGCATCCCATAGGTAAATGAGCAGGACCTACTTTTTTGTATTTTTGAAACTTGGAATGGGAGAGAGTAATAAAAAGTAGTTTCAGCATCATGTAAAGCTTCAGAGAAAGTGAAATAACTTACTTGACAATTTTCCAATGTTGTATTCCATTTCCAAAGTCACACCTGTGTCTCTAATTCCTGCACAGAGCTCCTTGGTTTTGAAATCTATTGCTATATTGAGAACAGAGTCACAGCACATGGCTGCACAGGTTGCGCACTGCACAACTCCAGGGGGGTGCGGATCACGTAGACTATGATGAGAAACGCACCCCCAGTGTTCAGGACATCCTCTACAGCCCTATGTGCCAGCCCTGCCTGAGAGGCCTGAACATGCGCTGCCATTCAACAAACACCCATGGGGCATCTCCTGTGTAGAAAACACTGTTCTAGGCTCTAGGGATACAAGAGTGATCAAAAAAGACATGATCACCTTTTACACGGAGCTTACATTCTGGCAGAGGGGAGAAGGCAGAGTGGAGGGAGGAGAACAAAGACCATTTACGTACATAGTTTATCAGATGGTGAGAAGTGCACAGGAGAACAGTAAAGCAAAGTGATGAGGAAACGAGATCAGTGGGAGAATTACTATTTAAAAGAAGGTTGGCAGGAAGACTTCACTGTTGGCATTTTAGATCAGAAGCCTGAAGGGAATGAGGAGACAAGCTGTTCATATAACTGGGGCAAGAGTATTCCAGGCAGGAGCAAGTGCGAACGCCGTAATGCAGACACTTGGCACGTGCGGAGGACGGACGGCAGAGGCGGGGGGCTGGCGTGGGCTGGGGGGGAGGAAGTAGTAGTACCGATCAGGTGCTGAGGGAGTGGGACGACCTCCTCAAGCCTGGACAGCTTTGCTGAGGATTGGTCTCTACACTGGATGAAATGAGAAGCCGCTGGAAGGCCCTGAATAGGGAAGTGACATCACCTGATTAAGGTGTAAAAGAATCACACTGTTTGAACTAATTTTATTACGAAAGGTTACATAAGGTCTAAACAATTTCCCCTAATACTCTAGGAGTGTTGAGTTGGTGTTGTGCTTTTTTTTTGCCAAAATTAGCAACATGATTTTCAAAAGTACATCCTTTTTAAAGAAAGTTCAAATTAGAATGTTTAAGCAAATATATTAAATACTTGATGAAGTGATAAATGCTGAACCCTTTCTCTCAATAAGGGTTAAAGTTAATACATTTATTCCTTTCTGGATGTCCCAATTTGCAAAACAGTCCTGATTAATTCCTATCAGTTACAGGAAAAAGAACCTGAAAAGAAAAATCTCAACCATCTCAACTGTGAGGAAAACTGCTTTATGGGCTATAAGGGTGCAGAGATGGGGTTAACTTGGTTAAGGCCTTTGCCACAGAGAAGGTAGTTGCTCATGAAATGATCTGCATTTTGTCAAGTTAACCTAACTTGTGGAACACAATGTTCTAGAATGTTCTGGCTTTCTGGAAAAGATTAAAGCAATTACATTGTTCATAGTAATACACTTTTTAACTTTAAAAAAAAGTCACAAATGCTTACATGCTCAGTAGTTTCACATAAAATGCAACAAAGTAACAATTATAAATAAAGTAGTCATTGTAAGAACTCTGCTGTATTTTCTGAAACATCTTTCATAAAAGTATTTATATATGTACAACCGTCCTTCCAAAGACCTCAGCAAATCTCCTCTGAACACCCACAGATTTAGTACATATTTACAGAAGTTTTCTCATGTATACAAATAACTCATAACAAAAATTTTTAAAAAGGAGTATCTCAGGCTCCCAACTGACCTGTCTCTATAGTGATAGGCCAACCAGGTTCTTTTTACCTATGTTTATGATTAAAAATACCCCAACAGAATTTGCAGAAAATATCTTGTAATAGATAACAAAAAATGATTTCTGCCTCCAACTTGGTTTCTTTTATTGTCATGACTAATTTGCATCAAAGAGTTTGGACACATTAAGAGTTGGATGCTTTAAGAGCTGGACACATCTTGCCTGTAAAGCAGGTCATCAGAATCAGTGCCTGTACTGGGAAACTTTATGCTGGAGGGAAAGAAACTAACATCACCGGTCCCTAACACATCCCACCCTGTGCTGGGCACCGGGCATGTCTTAGGTCAGTTCGTCTCTGCAGTAACCCTATTATGCCAGTTTTAAATAAGAGGAAACTGGAGTCAAGGAGATAAAATAAAGCCTCCAATGACAGAGCTAGCCTGTGTCACAGCCAGGTTCTAATAAACCCTGGCCTGCCTGACTTCAAAGCCTTTGGCCTTCTCTCTATTTCAGGCTGGTTCTCCTGGGCAGCACACTCTTTTTTAATATATCAAATGAAATAAAACTAAAGAGCTTCATGATTATCCTCATCATCCTTTTTCTCTGTAGCTACTCTTTTTCAGTGCCACACTTAGTTACCAGCCTTGTGGTATGGGCTTGCAATCCTCACAAGCACCTTGCAAGGGGAGCATGCCCGAGCTGGGCGCTGGGTGTGCTTGAGCCAACTTCCCAGGCGAGTGTCCTGATTTCACTGATGAGACAACAAAGCTAAGAAGGCGTAAATGACGCCCCCCCTGCCCCCAAGGCTGGGAAGAGCAGGCTTCTAGGCTGGGGTCTGTCCTCCTCCCGGGCCTGTGGGCTCTTTTCCCATTCTTTGGATTTTGACTTTAAAAATACGTCACATCACACTCAAATGAAAGACCCTGAACATTTTCAACTCTAAAAGAGAACTCATAACTTGAGACAATATGTAACTAATGCTTCCACACTTGAAAATGGTTCTATGAGACACTTCTGAAAATGATTTTTAAAGCTCTTTGTCATTTGAACCACGCTCAACATTCTCACGGCTTGGTTTGTGTGTTACGCTAAACATAACATAAACGGGGACTGGGAACATATGATCCCTCTTGGTTTACTTGATCCTTTCTCCATGGGCTGGAATCCTCAAGCAATTGTGGGGCGCTGTGAATCCACAGGGAGGTAGTGAATTAGAAGGATCTGGGATACTGAAGAAATACTTCGTCTTAGTAGGTCATGCCTGTTTCCCTCATGTTTCTTTAACTAAAGTATTAAAAGTTTTAAGAAACTTGCTAAAATGTTAGTCTAAATATCCAACCAGAGAAGGCTGGGATAAGTAGAATGAAGGAACCGGGATGGCCTGTAAAATGAATTTCTCATCACCTACCTGTTCCCATATCTTGAAGTTCTTATGATCTACTTTTCAATCTACACTGCTTCTAATTTTTCATACTTTAACCCTTAAAAGACTCTGTTGGGCTATAAATGAATTATTTTGCTGTAATATCTAGACAGATATGCTTAAATACATAAAGTCTTATATTACAATTTTGATTTATACGTCTTAGGACACAAATTTTTCCTTCCAGATGAAATTTTCCCAAAAAACATATCCAGTCACTTCAATAGCGAAGAATAAGCGAAGGTCATTATTTTGCAAACTCATCGCACTATGATTTCCGAAATCATATACCAAGGGCATAGATCAACCTTTTTTTTTCTTTTTACTGCTTGATACCCTCATTTATATGAGGTTTTGCAGAGATGTAAGTTTTAAGCTCTTTTTGACTATGTATCTTATCTCCATTGAAAACAGTGTCATGATGATATTTAACTATGCAAGACAACATGTGATTCACAGAATCCGTAAGTTTAGGGCAAAATAAACCTCAACGAATTACAGGCTAAGTCACCCCCCACTTCCTTCAATTAGATCTTTCATTATAATTACCCCCTTTCCTCAAGTCCAAACTCTACCCAACTCAGTACACAAACTCGGGTGACACAGCCTCCAAAAACATTTCTCGGACAGTCATGGGGAAGGCAGCTCTCCTTCTAAGGACCCCCACAGAAGTTGTCTCTCTATCCCTCCCTTGAGGCCTTTTTGTCTTGCATTCTATTTATTTGCTGATGTGCTATATTTTCCCTACCAGACAGCAAGCTTATCAAAGATACCAACTTGAATCACATTCATTTCTTCTGTGATATATTATGTGTTAACTTACACGTCTTACATGTTGTAGGTTCTCAAGGAGTAGTGGGTGCATACTTACTGATTTCTGCTAGCCATGACACTGTCAAAGAGAATGAAAAACTGATGAAGAGGAGTATTTTTTGGGAAGCCCTTGGTCAGGAAAGAAAGCCATAAGAGTAGAAAATGCTTTGAGAAGTCAGTCAGAGTAACTGGCACATAAAAGTGACACATTCAATTTCTTCACCTCTATATAACCTCCAGAAGATCAAACGTTAATAAAATATTTATCTTCAGTTGTCACAAGCCAGACTTTGATTTAAAACTCTTGGGTACATGAATGTCATGCCAGACCAAAAATACACCATCATGTATTTTTAATTTAAACATGGATCTGTAAAAAATTTATACAGGCCTGATATGAAAAAGTTTGAGTGAATATCTGCCATTCATCGCTACCAACAAGAAAATCTAAAAACATTTGTTAAACTTCTGTAAAATGTAAAATGAGAAACATTCCCTTTGAAATTCCAACGTGCCCCTGACATGATACATAAAATGCACCGTCTTACCTTTAGGGAATCAAAGCAGGCAATTACTCTTCCATTTTCCACCTGGCAACTTTTGGGGGGGTGAGCAAATTTGCATTCCTCATCAGAGCGCGAGCACGTTCCTCTTTGGAACTGTCTGCAGACTTCCAACGTCAGCCACTTTGTATCTCTGACTGGGGCAACATTCAAAGCCATGACGATGAAGTGACTGGGATTCTGTTAGTTTCTGTTAAACAACGAAACCAATCCAAGTTCCAATGGTTCCAAAACTACTGTTGTGAAAAATCCCACATGTAAGTCTGAAGGTAAGGGATAAATTTCTTAATGAAGTTCAACCTAAGAAGCAGAGTGGAGAGAGAATTTATCGGCAGGCAGTCACTCGTCAATCAACAGGCCCCACTTGGAGACTGCGCAGAAGCACCCTCAGTGTCATCTCTGGAGGCCAACGTCTGAGTCTCGTGACCGTTTTGCAGACACACCTGCTTTTAATAAAGTGACTTCACTCTCACGGCACTCGTTGGGAGAATATTTAGTTCTGACGCTCACAGCTATTGACGATGCTGGAAAATAAGCCACTTAGATGTTCAGATCTTAGCAGGATTTCATCTTCCTTCCACCTTTTAAAGTTCTGAAATCAAGCAATTGGCAAAGTCAGACAATTGAGGTATCTTCATCCACTTGTAAGGTCGGGGTAATGCGTATTTGACGGAAAAAAACAAATTTGGATGCAACAAGAGCTTCTGGGCTGCAGTTTCCAGCGGAAGTGACTTCACACAGGCACTTTAAAATCATGAACCTGCAAAACAAAGAAAATGTCACCATGCACCCAAGCTCAGTGGCATCAACACTTTAACAAACTATTTAGCTCTGATCTAGAATTTGCAAAACTGCAGTTTAAAGCTTTGAACTTGGAGTCTAGTGAGGGGAGCTGTGCATTAAAAGAGAGAGAGAGAGAGAGAGCATGAGAATGAAGACGCAACTACAACCACACTGCAGAAACGACCTGGGCAGCAGTCCAACAGTTAGGAATGACTCAAACACAGGAGTGTGGCTGACACAACAATTAGGCACTCTGAAACAATTCAGTCCAATGTGCTAAGTCTCCGGAACAGTGTATTAGAACTGTGGCTTCCAATTAATATCACATTTAGGCGGTGCATTTTACTGTTGGAAAGGTTGGAAACAGTTATTTGGGATCTGTCTCTCCTACATAATAAGGATATTGTCATTTTGGATGAAGTGGGGGCTCCTTCCTCTTTACACCCTTACCAGTTCACAGAGATTTGAACTTAAAGATGGATTCGAGGTAGACGCCTCCTGACATTTATTCTCAGATCTCTCAGACTTCTTCTCTACTGTTATTACCTGCTTAATGTTAGCGTTCTTCTCTACACTGTATGCACTCGGAGGCCGAGGCCCATTTATATTTTTCATTTCTGTATTCCTAGTGCCTTAGTCCATGGCTGGTCCTCGAAAAATATTTGTTGACCAATTTAACTGATGATCGACTCACTGACTGAATGAATGCAAGTTAGATACAGTTTAGTTCAATTTAGTTTTTAAAGGAATCGTGATCTAAAAATGCTCTGTTCTGTGGAATGCTGGGGTTAAATCACATATCTACAACAAAAATATAATTAGTAAATTCAGACTGCTAAAACCAGCATATTTAGTTTCTTTAATATTTTCAAGATTATGAAATGATGAAAACATTAAAAATTTAGCATTATTGGGCCAAGCCTGAATAGAGGACTAAATACCACAGGATGATCATTTTCATAAACTGTATATGCCACAAGCTACCTTAGATACAATCTAAGCCTTGATGTCTTCTAAAAAAATTTTAACTAGGAACTTAATGGAGCCTGGAAGTAGATTTTAAACTGGCCAGTACCAAATAAGTTCAGAGAGCAGTAATTCTTAAGTGGTTCACACGTGTTCCCTGAAAAGCAGGTCCTTCAGTCAATTAAGTTTCGTTAATTCCAGGTAAACCAAGCTGAACTGTTTCTGGCCTTGGATGAGCGTCTAACAGGGAAAGAGAAGCAATGGCATCTCTCAAGCTTATCTGATAGTGGGATATTTACTTCGCAGGACATCTCTCGGGACTAGTGGGAAATGCTACTTCATCCCTACACTTCTTTTACTTGTTAGTAGAAGTGTTTGAATGAGTTATAGTTGTTTGTGCATTTAAGGAAATGGGCGACCTTGAGAGCTAGGATACATACCTAACGCCAATTGTGAAATATCTGAGGGGACAGGCAGGTTCCTGCTTGTTGGTTTGGCAGTGCTGTGTTCCCAGTAGCTAACCTCAACTAGCTTAACTCAGGGAGGTTAAGAAGATGAGCTTAATGACCAGATTTACTCTGGGTCAGGTTTCACAGACCAGCCTGAACCTGCACCCTCATTAGCTCCACCCCCCGAGGAGAACAAAGGCTGAGGGAAGCAAGACGCAGGGAAACAGTTCTGCCTGGGTGTTCAGTGGGGCTGAGGCACTAATAAAAAGGAGATTTAAAATGATGGGTTGGAGACATCTAATTCATATTTGCAATATATTTTATAGAGTCCCTGAGTTCCAAGGATTGGGGCCCGATGGGATGACGACCACGCGGATGCAGGAGGCGCTAATTCTCAACGGCAGCACATTCTTTGCCGAGGCTTCACAGGTAGGAAGAGAAACAGGCAAAGGTGTGTTTGTGCAGAGATGGCAAATGAATAATGACTCAAGTGTTCCTGAAAACTCCACAGGAATAATTCTTTCATTCGAGCCTATTGAATGTGTATGCTTTTGCTTATACTTTTAGTTAAGAAAACATTTTTTCCCCCTGGGAGAAGTAGATTGCCAATTTTGGTTACAATATTTGGCTATTATAAAATCCAACCAGAATTTAGATAGTCAGACTCTATCAAGATGAACTTATTTTTAAAAGCAGAGAGCCGAACTTTCTGATGGCCCAAGCCCTGAGTAAGTCAAAGATGTTCCCGAAGGAAAGGAAGATGGCCCTATTCCACCTAAATATATTGCTCTCCTAGCCGCTCGTGAATCCACCTTCTCCCAGCTTGTCCTCTGTGGTATCCCAAAAGTCACAGAGCCACTGTTATCAAAGACACTGCCTCCTTTGGGCCGTCACAACCTCCCTCTTCTGGACTGGGTACAGGCAGGCAGCGGTGAGAGCGAGGGAGGCCACCAAAGGAGGTGGGTGATGATGGGTAAGGAAGGACAAGACCAACTTTTAACACGGTTATCAAGAGATGAGGACAGACGGTGCTAACACATAGACCCAATCAGGCACGGGGTGCGTGGGAGGAAGGGCGACGTGTCAGGGCTCTGCTCTCCAGTACAGAAACCACTGACCGCATATAGCTATTGAGCACTTGCACCGCGGCTCGTACCACCAAGGAATGAAATTTAAAATTTTTATTTATTCTTGATTAACATTTGACTTAAAACCTGATCATCAGTGTAGTTACTGGAGAACATTCAAGTGTGCTGGGACCAACTTGAGTACGTGAAGTTACTTTTCAGTTGTAAATTTTATGAAATCTAAACACAGATCAAGTACTTCCAATGAAAATCCAGCTTCCCAATTGAGATATGCTCTAAGTGTGAAATACACATGATTTCAAAGACTTGGTAAAAAAAAAACATGAAAATACCTCACTAATATTGCTTCATACTTACTACATGGTGAGTTGATAATATTTTTAACAAATAGGCCTAAATATTATTAAAATTAAAGTCACTTGTTTCCTTTTAGCCCCCCAAAATTCAGAATTACATATGTAGCTTACATTATATTTCCACGGATGGTGCGGTGCAGGGAGGAGTTTCTAGAATGGTGGGAAGTACCCTGCCCTTTAAGAGCTGGCTTCTAGCCCTCATTTTTGCCAAATTTCCTTCATGTGACCTTGGGCAAGTCAATTTCTCTAAGGTCCAGTTTCTTCATCTGGAAAACATCGACAGTCACTCCTCCTGCATTGCACCGCTGCCGTCATGGACAGGTTGTATAGGAAACATAAACTTTGTAAACACTAAAGTGATTTCCCCATGCAAGGTGGCTTTTTAAAGAAAGAGCTGCTCTATAAATATTTGTTGAATAAATTCACTTTCAGGCTACCTCTCTCCCTGCAGTAGTTCTGTATCCACAAGCAGGACGGTACCTGGGATGGATCTGCTCCAGCCGTAGAATGGTGCCCAGAGATATGAGTGGGCGGGCCACTTACCGGAGCCGCCCTCATTTCTCAGGCCACCTGTTTTGCAGCCAAAGGGAACCCACAGAGAAGCCTCCCCACGTAAAAATCCCACGGTGGTACTACAAAGGCCTGGAACCCCCTTTCTTCCTCCAGCTGCTACTCGCCCAAAAGTGAATGAAAGAAACAGTTTCAGGCTCCAGTCACTCTGGGAGTGACGTGCAGCCTGCATATGCCCACAGCATCGACAGGGAGCCCCTTGGTTTAAGGGCTTAGAAACACAGACCCTGGTTCTCTCCCCAAGTGCCCTGGATGAATGGGGATGAGAGGGTGGCATCTTCTACTTCATCTGCCCAGAGAGACCCTGGCAAAATGTGTCTGTGGGAAGAGGGCCCCATTTTCTTACTCTCAAAAAGGCCCCATGTATGCCAGCATTGGCCCTGATTACGTGCAAGACACTGTTTATCTTTTGCAGAAGCTTCTGGGCTGCACTGGAGAGCAGGGTCTTCTGCTTACATTATTTTCCCATTTTTCTGTTAGAAGTTTCTCCTGATGATTTGTTGATGCTTCCGTTTTTTCACTTTTCTGACTTGTGCTTCAATTTTATTTCTTGCGTTCCAATCAATCCCATCTAATTACCTCTTTCCAGGGCAGAAGACAGGCAGAATTTAAAACACTCGTTCCCAGTTATTTCTCTGGACTTGTTTCTTCGTTGGTATTCCCTTTCCTCCCCGTCTTTAGGCATTCAGCAGCCTCATGTTCTCCCCACTCCTGCATGGCTAAGCCTCTCACGGAGGCAATGACCTTGCCCTTGAAAGCGCAGTGGAGTCACTGGTCTGGCAGGCCCTCACTGACCCTGCATCCTGAAGGGTCCCTTCAGTCCCCTCCTGAGACCCGTGATCTATAGTCCATCTTTTAAGAGTGTCTGGTAATTGTTTTTAAGTAGACATTTTTATTCCTTAATTTTCAAAAACGGTAAACACTGATTATATACCCGTCTCTGCTCAGTATAAGCTCCTACAGGTTTTGTCCTGTGTATGTAATAGACTTTGTCTATTATTTTCGCATCCTCATGGTTCAGTGTAGTGCCTGGTACACAGACTATGCTCCATAGGTGTTTGGCATGTGAATACCTGAACCTCCTCCAACGAGCATCTGCATTTTAATACCGACCAAAGTCTAACCTAAAGGAATAAGGCTTTGAATAGGGAATTTCAGTAGCATCCTGTAGGAAAATTCCAGCAAGTAGTACTGGTTTGCCCTGTTTTTGCCAAGTAGGTTGGGGTAAGGGTAGGGAGCTGCCCCAGGGATAAATTATTTGATCTTCAAAACCCAGAATCCTTAGCCCAGCAATTTTCTTTCTTTCTCTCTTTTTTAAAATTGAAGTAGAGTTGATATACAATGTTATATTGGTTTCAAGTATACAACACAGTGATTCAACAGTTACATTATGAAATCCTCACCGAACTAGTGCAGTTATTATCTGTGAACACAGAAAGATGTTACAGAACCATTGACTGTATTATTCTCCACGCTGCACTTCCATCTCTGTGATCAACTTATATTATGAATGAGATTTTTGTGCCTCTTTATCCCCCTCATACCCACCGCTGCCCACTCCAGCCCCTCCCCCACGGTAGCCACTAGTCACTTGCATTTTCAAACCACAGTACCCGGGCCAGCAGCAGCCCCTGGGAGCTTGTTAGAAATGCAGATTCTCAGGCTCCAGGCCAGAGATACTGACTCAGAAACCGTGGGGGCTGGGCCCAGCCACCTGTGTTTTAAGAAGCCCTCCGGGAGGTACTCTGAAGTGTGCTCAAGTGGGAGAACCACTGTAGAAAGCATTCCTTGCCGCCCCCCTCTGCCAGGCATCCCGTGGGTTGCCAAGGGACGAAGGATGTCTACCTTGAGTTAATCACACAATTTTGGGGGGGTCCCTGATCCCTGTAGAAGCAACTGCAGGAGGGCTGGCTGGGCCCTTCTCCCAGTAGCTGCTTTTCTGGTCAATAAAAACAAAACAAACAACTAGACTAAACAGAAAACACCTGAGAGACTTGTCCCAGATAAAGCTTAATTCTGAGAATTAAAAAGTAGACAAACTCAGCCCTCAACCTTTGGTTCAGGAGAAGCAGGCCTTGGGCTGGGGTGAGGAGGACGCTGCTGCCAGGACACTTGTCAGAGAGGACCCCCTGAGGGGGCCGGTGGCCCTTGGTGGCCAGCAGCTTGGTGCGCAGTCCCTACCACTGAAACTCCTTATCCTTTCCTGAGGGGCTGCTTTGTCTTGCCCATCCTCACCAGACAGTCCCGGATGTCACAAATCTGGAGGGTCACTACTTGGTTCATCTTCAAAGGAAGGGCGGTCCTGAAGTTCAAGGACAAAGAAAGGAGGTTCTGTAGTATTTCCTGAAATACCCAAGGACTTGCCGTTCAGCTATACAAAACAACCCTAAGCTATTTTTAGAGTCTCTTCTTTCAAGACACTTCATCTTTCAAAATATATTTAAAACAATTCTAGGTGTTAGATTTTCAGAAAGCTGCGACTTTTGACTGTATTAAAAGAATTTGTTGCTTATGCTGTTTTACAGCTGCTCCGTGAGGCAACAGGGTGCGTTTGGAAAGCGTGGCCTTTCGTGCCACAAATAGGAGGCCTCCTTTCATCCCACACCCCTCAGACAAGCCTGGGCTGTGACCCCCAGGTGTCCTCACCTTGCCAACGCTTTGTAGCTAGTCTGTACGGCTTTGAAGGGAAAAACATCAATCACGTCCGATCTTGAAGCAAAGATAGATCAAAATTTAAGACTGCCTTAAGGTGAATAGTTCTGCACCACACAGCTTCTGCAGTCTGATTTGGGTCATCCCTGGTATTTTAGTTGTCTGCCAGACATGGCCTCCTAGGGAGCTGATTAAAGGATCCTTGCAAAACAAACCGATTTCTGAGTCAGACAGTCAAGGACTCATCCATTAAGTAATTTATGGGATGCCTTTAATTTTATTTTGCATACATCTAATTATAATACAGAAACTATGTCTCCTTGAGTTTCCTAATTTCTAATTTTGAGAATCGTTTGGCTTCCTATTTTTAATTTTTAAATTCTTAAAATACATTTTTCAAATGATTTTCCCTTCCTGTGAGTGGCTTGGAGCTTAATCTAAAATAGCTCTGCACGTGCTCTCCCTTGATCAATGACTCCTCCGCACCCTGCGCCTATCAGATGCAGACGCCTGGGCTGGAAAGGGACCCAGAGGAGCCGCCGGCTGGAGTGCTGGGCTGAGAGCCACTTGACCTCCAAGAGAGGGTGTAATCCTGCCCTGTAATCACTGTCACCGAGAGGAGGTGCCTACCCAGAGCCTTCCCACGGTTAGCCCAACGGACCAAGAAAAATACGTAAACAGGAGAGGCCCACTGCGGAAGAAACAAGGACCCTAATTTGCTTCTGGAAGAAAAAGAGTGAAAGGCACAGCAAAGGTGATTGTCCTTAGAGCTCTCTTTCTAGACACTTTAAACAACAGTCCTTTTTTTAAATTCATTGAAAATATAAATGAAATGGTGCTTTGGAAGTTCTGCATGCTTTCGAGGTAAAAACCAGTTTTTCTACCCTGGATTCTAGTGGCTCCTCTGTGCTGAAGAGCTCTGTCATGTCACCTAAGCTCTCTGAGCTTCAGTTTCCTTGTTTGGCATCATGGGGATTGGAAATACTTAAGCCATAAATATATGTAGCACAACCAAAATCTATTTAGTAGTATAAGTACTCTCTCTGTGGTATTTAACCCTCATGAACATTAGACAGGGCAGCTTTCTGCCTTATATCTATGTACTCACACACACACACACCAGAGGCGAAACAAATTCTCACTGAAAGTTCCTAAAAAGTAAATGAATTCCTACTGAATTCCTGTAAAGTAAGTGGAGTGTAAGTAGAAGAAAGTAGAAAGGTCCTTGCTACGCGGGTGGTACACGCTATGAAGATCTTCCTAGAATATTTGTTAGTCTTGGAAGAACATCGGTCAAAGATTTGTCTAATTCCAAACACACATTGGGTCTAAGCAGGAGAAGAACCATGGCTAACAAGAACAGAGTACTTTGTTCTCTTGAACATATTTTCAGATACATTCCATGGGGGAAATAAAACGCTGGGACACCCGGTCATGTGGTGAGTCAGATAAGCCCATGAGTATGACGACAGTAATGAAAGGGGAGATCCCCAAGTCAGGCACAAGCGAACAGTTTATAAGGTCCAGAGCTCACTTTCCCACATGAAAATTGCCAGTCCGTTTCCCTTGCAGTTTCCAGGAATGGGCAGAGAAAGAAATCCCATCTTCAATTAGAAAAGGAATTTCTAAATATAGTCCCTGATGCCCCAGCCAGATATAATATATTCAACACATATTTGTATTCAAATCATCTTTTTCATTGCATCTGTGTTTTCTATCTAAACATTTATAATTCGGTTAGGAAATACTCGCATGAGAATAAAAGCAATTGTACCAGATGCCACTGAAGACTGACAGTACTTACCGATCTCCTGCCTGTCCTGGAAACAACAGCGACAGTCAGAAAAAACCACGATGGAGCGTCAGGCTCCGCTCGAGCCCTTGGTCAGAGCTTCCGTTTCCTTCCCTGGCCCCAGCCGCTGGTTAGTAGTACTGCTTTTCAGTACTGTGACCTTTTCCCTTTCCTCTCTCCCTGTTATCACCAGCTGTCTGGCTATTTCATCTGCCTGTACACCTACAAATGCCAATACCCCCTCTTTTGGACAAGTGTGTTGTACGTAACTTTTATTATCACCAAATGAAAATAACAAATAACCTAGCCAACATGACGCATCTTTTCAAAAAATCAATATATTACCATAACTGAAATATAATTAAGATATCAAAGGAAGTAATTTTTTATAAAATGAATACTGTGCATTTTAAAAATTCAGGCTTAGGCATAAGTATATTGGAAGATGGACTGAAGGGGTCACATGGCTCCCACCTGCATGTATGCAGTATTGCTTTGAATGTGACAGGCACAAATGCAGCCTGACGTACGTGTGACAAGTGATGAGGCTTTTCAAAATGCCAAACAATTCCCGTGGAAGTTCCTAACAAGTTGAAGAACAATCTTGCCTCGATTTACACAGTTGTTGCTTTCTTGAAAAATTCAATTATATTAAGACTGTCCAAAATCAAATTAAAAAAGAAAAAACACTTTGTGTAAATATGTAAAACAGAGTTAAGATCTTGATCCAGATTGCTTTGAACAGGATTTTTATCTCTGTGAATGTCCGACAGGACCCTCAAAAGTCATGACATACAGGTCATATAGATTGCAAGATGTCAAAATCCTTTCTTCTGCCCATTACATTCTAGAGCTGCTCCCTAGTCGTTGGACAATGGGGTAAAAACGCTGCCTAAATCTAAGTAGACCTGGCTACGAGCTATCAGAATCATTAGGATGGTAGATATTGGAGCACCCTGGACCTAGACAATCCCTCACCTGAGGGCAGCATTCCTTGGTGCTATCACCTGCCATGCATTAGCATTAGAAGAGCTCACAGTTGGCGAAATTGGCCAGAGATGATAGCGCTGGTCCAACAGAGAAGGAATAATCCCAGCCCAAAATCCTATTGCAGCAGTGGGGAGGAAAAGGAGGGTGCAAATCATGGCTGCGGTGAATTCATGAGAAATGGTTTATCATTAGAGGTGAGTCAAAGAGGACTTCAAAATTTGGGTCCTCTGTGGGCAGGATACTGACACTGCGCAGGAGGAAGGATGATGTCAGGAAGGGGAGGCCAGAGGGAGGTCATGGTCATGAATACAGAGTTGGAATTAATGTTCACAGAAATGAGAGCTGAAATAACAAAATGGCTAGAGAGAGAGAGAGAGATTTATATTCATATCTAAATCTATGTTTATATATGGGAGAGAAAAGAGAAGACTTGGACAGATCCAAGGACAGTTCATTCAGTTATTTAGAGGTGACAGAAAGAGTGAGCGAAACCACAGAAAAAGGGTAACGCAAGACAAAAGATCCTCTGAATAGGCACACCCAAGGGTGCTGGGAGAGAGGCTCGCAGTTTTCAGGATAGAGGGCGGAGCCCCAAACAGTCCACTGCCACAAGGAGACCGAGACGCATAGCGGAGGCCGGAGGCTGGTGTCAGAAGAGGACATGGATGCTGGCGGAGGTTCCTCCGCTCTCAGGGGCAGCGGGAGGGGAGGGAGCTGGGAAATGAAGCACTGTGCACCTGCAGCTCTTTGGAGTATTTGATGCCCCCAAAAGAGGGGCAGGAACAGACCACCCGCTCTGGCTCTGTGTGGCCAGAAGTAAGATGCTCGGGGCTCAGACATGGGCTGAAGGGTGGGCGGTGTGGGAGCTGCCTCGTTTTTGGCTGGGGAACAGGAAAGGGAAATGGCCCCTGCTTTCCTGCAGAGACAGCTAGGCTGGGGCAGGGGCCTTCCCGAGAGCCCCTGAAACTTGCGGGCCCTTCAGTTAGTAGCCGAAAAGGAGGGGGATACAGCTAAGGAATGGCAAGTGGTCAGGAGGCTCAGCTCCGAGATAGCATGACCTTGTTCTGCAGGGAGCCAGAGTGTTCCTATCGTTTTCCCCATCTAGTCCGGCAAGCTGAGAGCAGGCGCAGAGAAAGGTAAGGTGGCTGCTGACTGCAAAGGCCTTGGAGACAGGACAGTCTAAAGTATCATAACGGCCTGAGTTTTAACAAAAGTACCCATGGAGGTGATTATGTTGAGCAGGTGTATCATAGAGCACCTCGGTGTGGGTGTGCGCGGGTGGGAATGTCAGAAGTGGGCATGGCTCGTATCCCTGACCAAGCAGGGCTGGAGCGGCCGTGGGCTCAGCACATAACAACCACATGTGGTCTGCACACGCGCGAAGAGCTAGCAGCTTCCCTTGGCTTAGAATGAGCAGCTGCATAGGTGATGCCGTGAGAAGCGCACATCTCAGTGAGACCAAAAAGGCAGGGGCTGGAGGAGGCCAGCAGATAGCGCTGGTGGGCAGATTCCTGGGATGCCACCCTAACCTGGAGTCAGCATCTCTAGTGGTGAGATAAGACCCAGGGACTAGCTTAGAGCAAACATTTATGGAGAATCTTTTGACATCGTGTTTTCAGGTGAAAGGTAATAAAGATGAGAGAGATCAAAGAGTTAATGCCTGGCAGCCAGTGTTAACTGGAGGATGAGGAAGCTAGCATATCTGTGGACGGTGAGTGTGGAGAGGGAGGAAAGGGCTAGAGCAGAGGCAGTTTTGCTGCAAAATCCACCAGGCCTGCTTCACCAATCTCTCCTCCGGTGTTATGGCTTGGAACCATTACACAGTGATGGCTGCCAAACCTGTATCCTTTCTCTGCCTCTCTCACCTCTCCTCCACCCCCTTGACCTGACCCATTTAGGTAAGCTCTACCTTTCAATAGATCTGAATCTAGCCCCTTCTCACCACCCGCACTGTGCCCCCTTTGTCTAGACTGCCACGATCTGGGTTAACGCGCCAGCCCCCTCACCAGTCTCCCCTGCTTCTTCCCTCGCCTCTGCAGTCCCATTTCAACACACTGTTCTCAGAGATCTTCTGAAATGTAATCAGATCATGTCACTTCCCTGCCCAGGAACTACCACTGACTCATCACCTCCTAAGGCCTCCGAGAGCCTTCGGAGAGCCCATATTGATCTCCATGACCAGCCCTACACCTTCCCTGACCTCTCTCTCCTTGTTCACACCCCTTCAGCCACCCTGCCTTTGACTGGTCCTTGAGCAGCCACGCGGGCCTGCCTCTCCCAGACAGTCACATTGTTCAGATGTCAGCCTATGGGGACGCCTTTCCTGATGTAATATTGCATCAGTCCTACCTCCTCACTTAGGCTCATGCTGCTTTATTTTCCTTCAAAGCCCTTATCATGATTTGACAATCACACATTTATTTGCTTGTTTCTTCATTTTCTCCCCCAGCCAGAATGGAGTATCTGAGAGAGCAGAATCTGTCTGTATCACCAACATCTAGTATAACACCAAAACCTTAGGGCATAGTAAGCACTCAATAAATATTTCCTGAATAAGGGAGTAGCTGAATGGACAAAGAAATGAATGAATATACTACATAGCTCATAGTTTGGACCTGCCTTTATGGTTTGCTTTATTCCATCTTCACAATGTGATTTGAAATATTTCTCAGCTATTTTGTTGTTGTTGTTGCTATTATTTCAACTCTCTGGGACTGTGACTTCTTAGGTTTAAGACAGAGGGGGGCAACAATTTCTAAGGGCACCTCTGTCCTTCAAATTCTGTGATTGTACAATGATTGGCAAGACAGATTTAAGGAGAAATGTATTTTTAGGAACTCGTCTGGAAATCTTATCAACTCGGCTGGGTTTGGCCTAGATTTGTTAGGAGCCGTTTTGAGCTGTGGGATCTAACAGGCACGACTGCGTGGGGGCAGAGAGGCATTTGGGGAGGCCGTTGTGTTCCTGCTCCAGAGTCCAGATCAGTGGAGGCATCCTGGTAGGGGGGAGGGGGGGCAGGCTTCTGTTCTCAGCACCTGGGAAGGAGCAGGTGTTGAATACTTAAGCCTCAGGCTCTGCAAAAAGGACACAGATCTAGGGTCTTACTATCTCAGAAGTTTGATTCTTTACATTTTCTCTCCTAGAATAGCACGGAGAATGCTACGGTACAACCAAGAGCTCACCAACGCTCCCCCAGTCCAGTCTTCACAGTGTGGTTATGGGAGCTACTTGGGTCTCGTAGACCTACAGGAGGGACTCAAGACTTTCTTAATGGGAGAGCAATACTGGCTCCAGCACAAAAGGCTGCTGAAAGCAGATGTGAATATGTTCCTTGTTAAGACTGGGCTCCCAGAGGCCCATCCCTGGTCCCGGTATTCCTCTAGCACACAGGGACCCTCAACCCAGTGCACCCTGGGGGGTTGCCATGTCCCTGAAGGCAGACCAGAGGGAGCAGGTCTTCCCACCCTGGTTCGCAGTGGCCATAGCTAGGTCCCCTTTCTTTTGAGATCTGTAATCCATCTGTTGAGCACATCCCAAAGAAGTTCTGCCGGGAAGAACCTTCCAGCTCTCCAACCTCTTTTCACATCCCACCCAACCCCACTAGCTTTGTAGAACACAATTATTCTGGCACGGAACCAACAACAGGGTATGTGGATTAGACATCCCGAGGGTTCAGAAGACCCTGAAGGATGCAGGATGCTACTTGTTTGAACACTGTGGGAAAGATACAAAGCAGGGTCCGACATGCAGGTGACAGTATTTCATTAATACTCAACAAAATAAAATATTCCCTACAGAGACCATTTGACTTCAGCAGAAAAACAGAACCCGGGAATTCAGGATCAGAGTTCAGTCTATTAAAACAGGATTTTTATTTTGTTGCCATTTCACTCACCCTAGAAGTGAAAAAAAAAATCAATTTCCTGCCACACGTTTTTTAATTGCATTGACAAGGAATGACTCAAGCCCCAAGTATAAAGCAGGCTACAAAAATGGGTCTGAGTCAACAATTCCTCTTATCTTTCAGGAAATTGAACTAACTGCTAGAATGGAAATCAACAACAAATATTTGGTGCACTTAAAACCCGGAGCTCCAAGTAATAAAAAAAGGACAAACCTAGCAACAAAGTGTAGATTCTATAAAAATGTGATGCACTCGGATCCGAGGCGTTATCAGGCAGAATGACTGCCGATTGTGAAGGCAGGTAGGTCCCGGGGGCCCCCCACTCCCTTCTGCCAGCCCAGAACAGCTTCCTTCGCTGCCTCTCCGCCCAGACGGGGCACCTCTCAGAGGCTAATCACCACTTCGGCTCTGCTTCCCCGCTGCCACCACTTGTCGTTATTTCTAAGCAACGTCATCCTGTGCTGCGTCACCATGGCAACAGTGGGCCACCACTTTGAGGAGCGCACACGGAACTGGGGGGGAGGGAGAATAACCATCACAGGTTGAACTGTTGCTGGTCACGAGCAAGTCCCGAGGTGGCGAACATGCTTCTTCCCATTTTACGGAAGGAGAAACTGAGGAACAGGTCAGTGCGCTCCCTAGTTCCTGTGAATGGAGGAGCAAAGTGTCAGACCTGACGACCACACCCTACCCAAGGGCTGCACTCCCTGCTAAGCAGGAGTCACTGAGCCATTTCAACCAGCATGGCAGCGTGAGGGAAACAAGGGGATGGGGGTGGCTGCTTGGGTATTATGTAAATGAGCCAAGAAATCTTTAGACGACCATTTTAATGAAGGAAACACTGCTCTCTCAACTACACAGTTTGCATATTTCCCAAATACGCAATTCTTATTTAAATGTGAGTAGTTTTGCTTTGCAGATCTGTGACCTGTGGCCTTCGCTCAGTTCCCTGATTCTCCTCTACCAACTGCATTTCTTTCAAAAACATATCCATTTTCCTTTAAGTGTTTTTTAAGAGGCACACTGCTGAGTCAGAAAATTAATAACCTGGCATAACCCGTGACACCACCCTCACGACCAAGCTCTCAAGTTACTTGTTCATTATTTTCCAAAATGATCTTATCACCTGTGTTCCCATGTGCATACTTCAGTTGCTCTCCTAGCGCTACTTAGCCCTAAAACTGGTCTGACCTCCTTCTCTGAGAGAAGCAATCACTTTGAATCAAACGAAATCTGACAAGATAAAATAAGAGAGAAAAAAAGGTAGTATGAATAACACCTTTTCTGGTACACAGATTACCACATGGCTATCTACTTAATACTCTTTTTATATTCCAGTCACCAAATTTTTTTGTGTGTGTCATTTAACACTAGGTATGGACGAGCAACTGGGCCGTGCGGTATTCAAAGCATTATTTAGCTCATGCAGTCTCTTCCTGACTTGGGATGAAATGTTAAATAATTTTTACAGTTACAATATACTGTGCAGACGTAAGGGATGTTAGCCTATTGAAATGTGTCTTCCTGGCAGTAATCAAAATGATTTTGTTAGGATTTGATAAAAGTGTGCATCTAAATCAAAAACGAATGGCTAACTTAAACCCACAGTGTTAAGAGTCAAGAGATGCAGCTTCTAGGGTCAAGTGCCCTTAAGCAAGCCGTTTAACTTGAAACTTCCATTGCCCCATCTATACTAGGTTGTTGCTTTGACTCTGGGCTGAGATGATAAACTGTCTATGAAAGAATTTGGAAAACGTAAGGCAGAGCCTAGCGGAAGCGTGGTTTTATCCCTGGCTCCTCAGGGAGCCCTGGAGGGAGGAGTGCAATGATGGTGGAAATTTTGGTTAAGGCCACTCTGATGGCCTCTGGAGATGACCCTGTCTGCATCCCTTTCTCCAGTAAGAATGACTCAGCAACAGCAAATATTTATCAAGCCTGGCTTGGAGTTTTTCTCTGTGCTAGCTGTCATAACCAGCTCCCATCCACCCTGCCAGCACTCTGAGGTGTCCTCCAGCTCCTGAAACAGTAGTTGCAGTATTTTCAAAAAAACTGACAATGAAAATCTCTCTCCCCAAGCCAGCAGTTGTAATTGTCTTAAGCCAATGCCTTAGGCTTCCCCAGTGGTTTCCTTCAGAAAGAGAAGCACTTTGGTGGTCAAGAGTCAGAAGCAGGATGGCATGCTTGAATTTATAAGTCTGTGGGTAGACTATGGATGCTTCATTGGTAAAGGGCCACTGTCGGCATCCTGCACCAAAAACACGTTTAGCTCATTAGGTCCCAGGCAGTTTCTAGAAGGAAAGCGTGACCAGCATTTCTCTTTCAAAAGTGGGAAATGTAAAAAGTAAAGGCCCCCTGAAATACACGTGACTGCCCCGCAGGAGCAGCCTGATTACCCAGTTGTCAGCAAATGGGTAGGGCCGGAGTGAGAAGGGCTGAGTTAGTTTTTGCAGAGTCACATGCCCTCCGTGAAATTTAGGGTGAGTCACAGTCCCTCCCTCTTCAGGCCTCAGTTTACCCAACCATAAAAATAAGATGCTGGTCCAAGCAGTGGTTGTCAGGCTCGGGTGTGCGTACCTACACAGCCAAAGGTAAACAGTGTAGCTTCTGGAAACATCGTTTTTACTTAAAAAGCTGGGGGAAAAGGGAGCATCAAATAACTGCAGGACAAGTAATTTTGAATTTTTTATATTAGAGCAGACATATATAAACAAGCAGAAGACAGGATTTCGAGGACTAGGTAAATAAGGAGGCTTCTCCTCCCAGTCCTTCTAAGCCTCAGGGACCAACTCCTCTCTCCTCTGTTGTAAGGATGCCTCAGCGGAAAAACCTGAGAAACACTCAACAACAGGGTCTCCAGGGCCACTTCTACCTCGGACACACCAGGAATTGTGTTCCCTGCCTAGCAGTGAGTGACAGGGATCTTCAGGGAGGCACCTGTGATCGGAGGGGTTTGTTTTCTTAGCAGCAGAAACATGAAGTTCATTTAAAGGCAAGGACTTCGTGTGAATCCCTAACCCTTCTCAGAGAAGAAAATAGTGCTTTTCTAGACCATTCCAATGCCTAAAATGCTCATGGGGGTTACCCTGTATTTGGTATAACCTTTGGGGTCAGGAAATGCAGTGTGCTAATTCATTTACTACGCTATCAGCGCCAGCCAACAGCACCCGGGCTGTTCATGCCACTGAAAGTACATCTATTGGGTTTCAGTTGTGTTGGCTCACACTTGACAAGAGTCAATCTTGCTTTAAGATATCCATCAAAGTAACTATTTTTCTAAGGAATTTACACCATGACCTAGGAAAAGACAATACTTAAAAAACAGATTTGGAATTGAAGATCATCTTAAATCGCTTCAGTGATAAGAATTAAATATAAAAGGGGGGGGGAACTAGGTTTAAGGTCAAAAGCCAAAAGGCAAGTTCAAACCAAATGTTAGGGTGGAAAAAAATACTTCCAGAGCAAATGCTTTGCAAAGAACATTTCAAAGATTTGATAACATAGGTTTTTGTTTAAATTTAAACTTGACAACTAAAATTTTTACAGGTCACTCCTAGACTAGTGCTAAATGCCCTCCCTGTCATAATGTAACAAAATCCTCCATCATGCTTCAAGAATTAGAATTAATTTTAAAAATGTTAGGTGTAAACTATAGCTTTTTTTCCCAAGAGAAATCATAAATATTAACAAATTTGGAAATGATTCAGTGTCATAATATTTTAATTGACATGCTTCTTATTCAGCAACATTCATCAGTCAAAACTTTGTATGTTTGAAAAAATTTTATTGGAAAACTAAGAAAAATCTAGCACATTTTCTAGAATGCAAACCTCCAAAGGACACCATATGATAATTTCTGTAATGAGTATTATCATAAGTATGGTGTTATTGTACTGAAAATTTGTGTGCCACTATTTTATAAAGGAAGGATCACTAGAGGATTCTTTTTTAATTAGTGTGAACTTGAGATACGTTAATTTTCCTGCATTTACTTGTATAGCTCAGAACTTTCCTCAATTCAGAGACCCAAACAAGGATACAAGAAATTGGAGAGGCAGAAAGTGAAGGCCTCTGGTAATGAATGAACAGGATCCACAAGTGATACTTGTTTTAATTCATGTGTCACAGACGTTTCTTTTCCAAAGGATCCAGTTTTAACTTAGAAGCATATAATTAGAATGTAATAAGAACTTAGTTAAGTATGTAAGTTTTCTCCTTGATATCATTTAATCAAGCCATGAACATTTCAGGGTACAGTTGTGTGAACTGAACTCTGCATCCCTGAAGTCTGGGGCTGAGATTCTGCAGGGTAGGACTAGACTTTTTCTTTTTTCTTGCTTTAAGCATGGGAGTCAATAAATATTTGTTGAGTAGATAAATGAATGGATGGATGGATGGATGGATGGATGGATGGATGGGACAAAGCAAGGAAAAAGAAGTTGGTTCTCATAGTAAATTTGTATGTCAGAGTTATATTTTTTATGAAGTAGGAAACTTATGTGCAATCAGTCTAAATGTACTACTCTGAATTTTGTTAATATCATAAAACTAATATTTATGAGATGCTTAAATGTCCTAGATTTTAGTTAGCAAGATAAAAAAATCTGCTGGTTGCATAATTAGTTTAAAATTCTCTGGGGAAACTTGCATTCATAGCAGGATGTAAAATATAGAGAAACCGCTGCCACTAACCATTTATTTTTGAGAATTTTTAGAAGATCAGCTATGCAAAATTTTCAAAAAGCCAAAAAATGGCACAGACAATAATACATTAATATGTAACAGGAATATATGGTATTAACTGTTGGAGAAAGGAGAAAATGTTATCATTACCGTCAGACAATATGATTATATACCCTCAAAATTCAAGAGAATTAAATTTAATTCTCAAAAGGAAAAAGTGAGTTCTGTTAAGCTGTCACAAATGAAATAACTAAATTAAGTTAAACAGAACCAATAGTTTATTTGTTCTCTAGCAATAATCAGGTAGAACATATAATAGAAAATATATCACTCATAATAGCTACATAAGACACAAAACAATTGGGAATAATGCTAACTGAAAATGTATTAGACATAAAAATTAGCACACTTGGAGATATGAAGTAATATTGAAATAAGATGGAGAGAGCGTTCTAGATTAGCATTCTTATCATTTAAAAGTATTAGTTCTTACCAAATTAATTTACAGAGTCAAGGCAATTTTAATACAAAATCTCAAAATGATTTTTTTTTTGGACGTGGAGTTTATGAGTTTGGGAAATAACTTAATGATTTTAATTTTTTTCCAGAAGAAGTAATAGATGAGAACAGAACATACATTTTAGAAAAAGAATCATAACATATAGACTTGGCCTTGATAGATGGATACGTGTACTATTAACCTAAAACAATTAAAACTGTTTTGTTATGGTAAAGGAATAGATTAAATCAGTGGAACTGACTAAAAGTATCTTGAAGGAGATGTAAGTATACCTAGAACTTAGAGTCTAAGACAATAAATACTATACAGGAAGAAAGGATGGGTTA
>JAVSCE010008482.1:0-152801 GCA_032199065.1 Smutsia gigantea
AACCGCCCGGGCCACAAGGGCCCCGCAGACGGTCACTGACGAGACCCCGACCGGCCGGCGTGGGAGGCGGGGCTGCAGGTGAGAAATCTGCGCGGGGCTGGGCGCCCGGGGGGCGGCGGGATGAGAACAAGTGGGTCTGATCCGAATCGCTTGTGTGACGACTGCCGTACCTGCGGTGCTGTATAAATCCTGGAGGGAAATGTTATCACCATCTCAGCTTTTATTTACTTAACGCCATTTTAGGTGTAGCTCCGTTTAACGTAGTGAATTTAAAGGCCCCTTATTTCATGTGAGGGGATGCGACCTACAGGCCAGTCCTGTCGGGATTCAGGATATGTCACATAAGTAATACCCTGTAACCAAAAAACAGGAATTTGATTAAGTCAAGAAGTACGTTACTACTTAAAATTTGCTATATGAAAAAACACAAGAACAGAGGAACTGTTGTTCTGCTGGAAATATGTACAAACACTTTTTAAAAAACGAATTAAGAGATGGCTTTGCGTTCATTGTCATGGTTCTTGCCTTACAAACAGTGGACAAGCTTTTCTGGGGGCGTTCAAGCTCTATTTTGGTTACAGTTTTATATCAATGCAACTTTTTTTTAATTCAGCTACAAAATTTCTGTTGTAGCTATAAGAAGATTGATATAATTTTACATTCTTATGCTAATTTTTCTTACAGGTGATTTTTGTGGAGGGTGCAACAGTCTTCTTTAAAGAACTTTGTAGAACTATTGAAGGATGGCAGAGGCAGTGTTGGTTGATCTCTTTGGTTTGAAATTGAACTCTCAGAAAAACAGTCACCAGTCATTACTGAAGACATTGTATGCGGTTCGATACTACTATGCTGCCAAGGCCAAGTTCCTTTGCATAATGTGTTGCAGTAACATCAGCTGTGAAAGGGATGATGAACGTAGTAACTGTGAGTTAGAAACGAGCAATAGATTATCAACTCTCCTGAGAGAATTTGAGACTGTTAGCAGTCCCAGCGTGGCTGCCTCATTATATACAATTAAACAAAAAATTGATGAAAAAAATCTGAGTAACGTTAAGGTAATTGTACCCAAGCACCGGAAGACATTAATGAGGGCTTTTATTGATCAACTTTTCACTGATGTTTACAATTTTGAGTTTGAAGATTTGCAGGTGACTTTGAGGGGAGGGCTTTGGAAGCAGTCCACTGAAGGAAACACAATTACAGCTCAAGAACTGGAAGCAATTCAGAATGAAATACAAACGTATTTGAAAAGCCTGCCAGCACTGAAAGGAGAATTAACTATTGTCACGTCCCCTTCAATCTCAGGTATAATAAACCCCATGTTGTTGTTACTGTATGCATGAAAAACCTGTCTTTCTTTAAAGGGTGTGCACTTCCTTTTTTCCTTCTTTCTTTTGTGACTTATGGTTTTACGTGCTCATTAGCATCAGTCGCAACATGGGAGTGTGGTGGATGGCCTTGTCCTGTTAGGGGTGTCCAGGCATAGCAACGGATAGTACTTCCAGAGCCACCCTAAATAATTTGTGTAATGCAAATTCAGCTTTAAGGCAACCACCCAGCCTTCCTAAAATGGAATTTATGTCCTGAGCATCTCCTGTTTAGAAATTCTCAAAACATTAAATCATTGGCATCTTCACAGAAGAGTGAAATGGAAAACAATCTTACTTCTTGTTTGAATGATATTTACTGCTAGCTAAGTGCTGTCAAGTATAACAATAATCCCAAAGAGAAGGTAAAGAAAACACAAAGCAGTCTGTAAAAGAACACATGGAGGTACACAGTGCTGTAGAAATTAGAAGCTAGAGAAACCAATTGCAGCTTGAGGTGATCAGGGGAAGTCTTCCTGAGAACTGAGTTCATAATGCTTTATCGTACTTTGCATAGCATGCTTTTAATCACTACTTGTCTTCAACAGATGTTTTCATACATGGATTTACTACAAGAACAGGTGGAATATCTTACATACCAACTCTTAGCTCATTCAACCTCTTCTGTAGTTCCAAACGGAGAGATCCCAAGGTTGTTGTTCAAGAAAATCTGCGCAGGTTGGGGAATGCTGCAGGATTTAATGTGGAGAAATTTTACCGAATAAAGGTAAACTTTTATTTCAGAAGATCTAAAGTACATTCTTGACTATCCTAATGACTACATGGGCTTTAGTCAGACAAATTTCTGCATCTGCTGTATTATCTAAAATTTAAGGATAGTGCTTGTGGTTGTTTAACTTAGGCCTATACACTGTAGCCTAAAGATCAAGGCTATGACATTTATGTTTCACCTGAGCATCCCCACATCCAAAAGTACAGTTAATTCTAAGAGTATAATACGACTGCCCTGTTTTGTTGTGGGAAGTATTGCAAGTAGACAATTACTTGTGTTTAGTGGGAGATGTTCGGGATGGACTATATTGAATTTTTAAATGTTAAAGTCTGTTTCCTTTGAATAAAATATGCAAATAAAGTTAAATAAGTAAGTTTGGAATTTTACTGTACATAGAAATGATGTATTCAATGAATGCTAATAATCTTAAACGGGTTATATAATTTGTAGGAAATGAGACTTTTGGGAAAGCTTATGGTATGAGAAATCCTATTTTCAAAACATTTTTATTGCACACCTTTGGTATTAGACTGATCATGCCAGTGACGTCTGGATTATGGGAAGGAAGGAGCCTGAATCGTATGATGGAATCACCACAAATCAGAGAGGAGTCACAATAGCGGCTCTTGGGGCTGACTGTATCCCTATAGTTTTTGCAGACCCTGTCAAAAAAGCGTGTGGGGTTGCTCATTCTGGTAAGTATACTTAATTAAGCATTTAGGATTTTACCAGTTTTATATTACAGAAAAAATTATAATTTCTTTCTGGTGGCCATGCCAGACAAACTGTTAATTACTTTACGTGGTAATAAGTGTAAAGACAGGAATAGCACTAGCATACTCCTTTACAGAAGCAAATAAAAGGAGTACCTAAGTCAAATTATATGAATCAGAGTAGAATTCCCAAAGGAAGTGATACCCAGGCTGATCCCTGAGGAATTTGCAGGAGTGGGCTAGGTGCCAGTGTTTCTCAGCAGGGATGCTATTAATATTTTGAGCAACGTAATCTTACATTCCAAACAGTTTGCTTGGCTCTCAGAATTCTTAATGCCAGGAATACCGCCAAGTTGTTGTAATAACAAAAGAAATAAAAATAGAAGGAAAGAGCCTCTATGCCTTTTAAAACATTCCCCAAGAAATGGTATTGCCTCTGGTTGAGAACCCTTCAACTCTAGGCCAGTGAAAAATAGGAAGGGAAGGCATGTTGCAGAAAGGTGTTCATGAAGATGCAGCAGCATTGTATAAAGATATGGAGGGGAGAAAAAGCAAGATATGTTTAAAATTGCATTTAGTTTAATACACTATGGTCTAGTGGCTTTACTCTCTAAAGATAAGAACAAAGAAAAATTTTTAGATACTGTGCTGTGTTAAGGTTATGGAATTTTGTTTTCTGGAAGTATTTTAAAATATAATTCAAATTATCCTGTAGTTGTATTCCATGTGTAATGAGAAATGAGCTTTTAGATTTCCTTCTGCTTGAATCTATGACTACTTTGCCTCTTAGAGCACAGATAAATAAGAAAGTGATTTCTTTTTCTTTTGATGTAGTTAAAATAATGTAATTAGATGAATCAAAGTCAGATTTATTATTTGACATTGTCAAAAGTTTTTAAAATTTGAGTCTTAGTACCTGGATATTAAAAAAAAGGAATCATATTCATTACTTCTTAGGTTTTGACATATCAAATTTTTTTAATTTAAAAGTTTTAAAGTATCAAAGATTAAAGCTGTCAAAGTGAAAGAATCTTGAAACAAAGGTAGAGGTCTAACACTTCCTGATTTCAAAATTTACTAAAAGCAGTATGGTACTGATATAAAGACAGACATATAGACCAGTGGAATAGAAGAGAGATGGGAAATAAACCCTTGATATATGGTCAAACGATTTTCAACAAGGAACCTAGACTATGTAATGGGGAAAGGACAGTCTCTTCACCAAATGGTACTGGAGTAGTCACATGTAAAAGAATGATGTTGGACCCTTATCTTACATCATACATAAAAATTAACTCAAAATGGATTAAAGACCTAAATATAAGAGCTTAAACTGTAAAACTCAGAAGAAAACATAAGTGTGAATCCTTGTGATCTTGAATTAGACGACGGCTTCTTAGATAGAACACCAAAAGCATAAGCAACAAAAGTAAAATAGATAATTGGATTTGATCAAAATTTAAAACTTCTGTGCATCAAAGGACATCAAAATGAAAAGGCAATCCATGGAATGAGAGAAAATGTTTGCAATTCACGTATCTGATAAGGGGTTAATATATAAAATATATAAGAACTCCTACAACTCAACAACAGCAAATAACTTGATTAAAAAATGGGTAAAGAACTTGAACTCGAATAGATAGACATTTCTTCAGAGACATTAACAAATTGACTAACAAGCATGTGAAAAGATGCTCAACATCACTTAATAATTAGAGAAATGGAAATCAAAATCACAATGAGGTATCACCTCATGCCCGTTAGGATGGCTAATATTAAAAACAAAACAAAGCAAAACAAAATAACAAGTGTGGATGAGGATGTGGAGAAACTGGAACCCTGATGCACTGTTAATGGTAATGGTGCAGTTGCTGTGGCAAACAAGACGGTGGTTCCTCAAAAACTTTTAAATAGATTACCATATTATTCAGCAATTCCAATTCTGGGCACATGTCCAAAGAATTGAAAGCAGGATCTTAACGCGATATTTGCACACCCACACTAACGGCAGAATTATTCACAACAGCTAACAAATGGAAGCAATCCAATTGTCCATAGGTGAATGAATGGATAAGCAAAATGTGGTACATGCATGCAGTGGAATATTATTCAGCCTTAAAAAGCAAGGAAATCCTTTCACATGCAACAACATGAATGAACCTTGAGGACATTAAGCTAGGAGAAATATGCTAGTCATAAAAAGACAAATACTGTGTGATTCTACTTACATGAGATAACCTAGAGTAGCCAAGTTTACAGAAACAGGAAGTATAATGGTGGTTGCCAGGGGCAGGAGGAAGGTGGAAAGGGGGAGTTGTTTAATAGATGTAGTTTCAGGTTTACGAGATGAAAAAGTTCTGGAGATGCGTTCCACAACAATGTGAGTATACTTAACACTACTGAAATATACACTTAAAAATAGTTAAATGATAAATTTTATGTCTTTTTTCCCATAATTTTTTAAATTGTGAAAAAAGCAAGGAAGAGAGAAGGCTAAGAAGGTGTAATCTCGGTGTAAACTAAAAGATCAGAACATTTGTAAGGGAAGTAGAAGGAAACTCCTGTTAAATGTCTCTTCTGTGTCAGGTACTTTGTATAGTATATACCTCATTTTAAAAACCATTTTAATTTGTTAATTAATTTTGTGATTAACTTTCTATTTCTGAACTTTGAAAAATACCTATACTGACTGCTGAATTTTAAGTTTGATATAAATTAAGGTGAAATTTTGTTACGTTTTAAGTTTCCTTATCTCTTTTTCTTCCTAATAACCAGGTTGGAGAGGTACTTTATTAGGTGTTGCTATGGCTACGGTGAATGGTATGATTGCAGAGTATGGCTGTAGTTTGGAAGACATTATTGTTGTACTGGGGCCTTCGGTGGGTCCTTGCTGTTTTACTCTTCCAAGGGAATCAGCAAAGGGGTTTCAGAATCTTGATCCTGAATGTGTACGTCTCTTTGACTCACCAAATCCCTATGTTGACATCCGTAAAGCTACGAGGTATGCTTGATTTCGTTCTGGAGCTTCAAGTTTGGTTATTGCTTATTGCTTCTAAAATAAAAATCATGTTAGCAATTAGTAACTCTAAGAAAAATTCAGGTGGCAGATATTTACGTAGCTGACATGTACACATACACAAAAACTCATTTTCAATATGAAATCTATTCCCATTTAAGTTTGAAAAACACAAAATTTTTCTTGTTTAGTTTCTCTTACTGATTTAAAAATGAAGGAAGATACATTTGGCATATAGTTTTAAGAGGTCTACTTGAACTTCACATAGAAAAGTCAGCATGTGCTTTACTTCATAGCCATTCCTCAGCTAAAGTCTCCTAAATACAATAGGCAATCAGGAAGCTGAAATTTAAAAAATATTCTTATTCCCTAATTAAGTAGAGGAGTATATTTCTTAGCAAAAATATTGAATGATTCTTAAATGTGACTTGTGAGATAAGTATCACTAATTTATAATGTTTATGGAGAGGCAAGTTTCTGTGAAAAATCTGGCCAGTAGGAGGAAAGGAAGTGGGAGGGCCAGATACCTAAAAATCATGTTCTGTCTGAATCAAATGAATCTTGTCTACAAATACCCTAGTTACTTTAGAAGTGTCTTCTTACTTGGTTTTGATTATAAAATTCTATACCCAGATCTTGCTACAAGACAAAATGGAAGGCTATACAGTTCATATATAAATTTAGGTGATAAATTTACCATTTCTTGACTAGTCCATGTTCTGTATCCAAATAACAATTTACATTTTTACAAGTGATCTTCCCAGAATTCTTTTTCACCAATATCCACAATTTTTTCATATTGCTTTGGCTATTGGTATAATGAACTCTTGCTGACTTTTGAAAAATCTTTATCTTAAGGATTCTTCTAGAACGAGGAGGAATTCTACCACAGAATATTCAGGACCAGAACCAAGATCTTAACCTCTGTACATCCTGCCATCCTGACAAGTTTTTCCCCCATGTCTGAGACGGCCTTAATTTTGGTACACAGATAGGTTTCTATCAGTTAGAGAATGAGGTACAGTAGTTTTCTCTCTCCTCTTGCCCCTCCCCTTTCTCCTTTCTCCTCTTTCATCTTTTCCCTCCTCTCATTTTTAAATTAAAGGAAGAATTTCTACTTTTTAGTGAAATGATAGTGCTAGAAAAGTTAGTTTTCAGTGCCATACTCTAATATAAAGAACAGCTACTCCTTTAATGAAGGATAATTGGTTAATGAGGAATAACAGGCAGACATATGTTGAAAGCATAAAAATAATTTATTCTTTAAAAAATCCTGTATGTATACCATTTATCTTTCCTATGTACTTGGCATCAGTATATTTCCTATCCTAACATCCTTATAGTTTTATTTTGATTTTCATGAGGAAATCTTTGTGTAAAGATTCTAAATTGTAGAAAAATAAATCCTCACATACACAAACTGGATTGTTTTTTAACTAGATTTTCAACTGATGATCTATAGCAGGAGTTGGCCAATTTTCTTTAAATAGCCAGACAATTTAGGATCTGTGGGACATACAGTCTCTGTTCAACTACTCAACTCTGCCATTGTAGAGCAAAAGCAGACAGGAACAATATAGAAACAAGTGAGTATGGCTGTGTTTCAATAAAACTTTATTTATAACCAAATGGGTGAGGGGGCCCTATAGTCACAGGGCAAGATTGAGTGAAATCTTAAATTGGTGTTTATTAGAGATGGGTTTTTTGGAGTTATACAAAACTGTTTCATGACAGTGATTTAGAACTTACCCTTTAGCATATACCTAATTTTCCTTAAGATTCTGGTAACTGAATTAATATAATTTTTATTCTTTATAATGTCTTTAAGTCTTTAATATACAAAAGATTTTAATATATTTAACTTAATGATCTTTACCTTGATAGTCTAATAGCACTAGTGAGGGTCTTATATTTGATTTCTGTATATTTTTACAGATACCTGACTGGTTTATTGGATTACTGTTTCCTGCCTCCTCCTAAAGTGGCTGCAGGAGATTTAACGGTTTAAGTAAAACCAAAATAATTACAATGGATAATGCATCTTTAGGGCATATTTTCACTATTATCAAAGCCAAAAGATTTTCATTTGATTTTTCCAAAGTTGACAAAAAATCAGTATGATATAGCTTATATGTCTTGTACAGATGAATATTTTTCTTAAAGTTTGTTCTATTTGCTGTATAAATCAAGAATAGGTCTGTTCAGTATTTACTGGGTACCCTGTATTTGTCAGGCACTGTGAAGCATAGATGAGATCAAAATGAAAAAGACTTTTTCTCTTTGAGTCTAATGCAGTGGAGGTGATAAACACTTCTGAAACTTAAATTTCATTTTAATAGCAGTAGAAGATTAATTCTATCAGAAAGGATAGAGAAGGTATTACAGAGAAAATAACATTTCACATGGGCCCAAAAGATGTACAAGCTTTTGACAAATGAAGAACAACCGTTAACAGGTAGAGAGAACACCATGAAACCAGCCCATGAAACTGCAAGTGTGTAACATGTTCTAGAGAGAGAAGGGTGTGTGGGCAGGAGTTACTGGAAAAACAGGTTGGAAAGAGATGAGAGTCTCAAACGCCATGTCAAAGAGTTTGAAGTTTATTTTTCAGCTAAAGAATAGGCATAAAAAGTAAGGGAGTGTTTTTATTTCCTTGCCACCACATTTAACAGGATGGATTTAAATTGTGAGAGACCAGAGAGACTAGTTAAGATGCAGTCAAAACACTTTTAAAAAGAAATAATGAAGCTTGAATGAAGGCAGTGGAAAATAAAATGGAGAAGAGAGTGGGTGGATTACAGAGACATTTCAGAGGTGGAGTCAGATCCTGTTCATAGATAATGGAGACTAGAGGTGAGGAGTGTGGAAGTCATTGATGACTCCAAGATTTCTGTGTGGCTGTCTACCAAGAGTGGCAACAAGGGGAGCAGGGAGATTTGGGACAATGGAGAAGCCTAATGAGCTTGACACAAACTGAAGTATATCCACATGGAAATATTCTTTCAGCAATTAGAAATATAGACCTGGAACCTAGAAAAAGACCACATAGAGAAGATGGCTATGCGGAGATGATGCCAGAGTGTGTTGGAGTCAGCTGAGTCATGGAGGCAGAAATACAGGCTGAGAAAAAACAAGGTCCAAGGATGAACCTGCATTTAACAGCTGCATCTGAGGAATAAGGTGAACCAGTAAAAAAGATTGACCTTAGAAGGAAGGAAAAATATAGAGGATAGCTGTTTTGAAGAAAAAAGTCAGCATAGATGTACTGCATTTTGAGAGGTACTCAAAACAATTTTCAGAGAGAAAAGGAGGACTGAGAAGAAAGCAATGGAGTAACCATACTGAAGCTGTTCTACTGGCAGAGGTGGCAGAACCCAATTTCAGTGCATTGAGGAGGAGGATGTATAGGTGTTGATTCTGGCAGTATTTACTGGAGAAAATAAAGTGCTGGGTGCTGTATCTTCAAGGAAGGGTATTTTTTATGATTAGTTTTAAGTATATTTGTAGGCTGAAGAGAGGAGTTAGTGGTTTTTCACTTGGGAAAAATGGTATATATAGCATATATTTTTTATAAGTCACATTCTATCTTAAAAAGATTTTTAAATTTATACATATATATCTTATAGGAATATGCAGTAGATTAAGGATGATTACATGTCTTTGGTATTTACAAAGGAATTCCACATATATTACCTCATTTTACCCTTACAGCTACTCTGAAATACATAGGTCAGGTGTTGTCCTTTTGTTCAGATGAGAGGCCTGAGCCTCTTTGAGGTGGAGGTTAAAATCACATAGCTGTGATAAAGTAACATTTGAACCCACATCTTCTGACTCCAAATTTCATTTCAGATATTGCAGTTAATCAAAGTTATCTAAATTACATTTTTATTTTTAAACTTTTGTTAATGCCATCTGTTCATACATTCAGTAAAATTTTGTTGAGGTACTAGAATAGGTTAAAAAAATATAGTTGTAACTCTCACGATATTTAATATCCAGTGAAAGGTGACAGTCAATAAACCAACAATTCAATACTATGATAGGTGTTGTAAGGTTGTCAAAACCTGATACTTTGTTTGGCTTAATTCATCTAGGCAGCTCATAGCTCATTGTGGAATTGAAATAAAATACCTCATTTCTTTCAATTTGGGAAGGGCATTAAACACAAAGCATAGGACAGCAATTGCAAACTCATGCAAAATACTTGTTTAATGATAACAACAAAGATTAGGGAATAATTTCATACACTGAGAAATGTGGATAATTTTCCAATTCTTCATTGTGCATTTTGTTTGAAGTTTACAAATTTACAGAGTATAAGGTGGCCATATTTCACTTTATGTACCAAAGTATTCCTAAATCAAATAAAAATTACATTTGATTGTCTATAATTTTAGATTATCTGTGCCAAAGCACATAATGAAGTTCCTTGCCATTTTACTGAGTGAAAAGTATTGGTTTAGTACTCAGTGACAGAATGACTAGGTTATTAAATAATCATAATTTTATTGCCTCTTCAAACTCTGTCACTCTTAAGCATTTGTATATAGATTTCTGGGACTTTTGGGTTATAACTACCAAGGTGATTTTAACTAAAGTTTGTCTTTAAGCTCTGCTACTAACTGCACATAGGAAATACTAGTTGCCATTTTATTAAAAAGAAATTTGTAAATCAAATGAGAGTTCATGGCATCTTTTTTGGAGGTACTCAAATTATCCAATTGTAATTTTAAATTGTGAGGAATATCAGTGACGATGCTGTACTTCAGTGCTTTACAAAACATGGAAAATGATCTTTCCACTAGGAGGCTGTATTTCTACAAATAGCTTGGGCTTTCTTTCTTGGTATAAAGTTGAACCAATCTCACTCTCTGTATTTACTTGTACAAAAAGAAAAGGAGTCATTTAAAATCAATAAGTGTATTTCTCTTTCTTTAGATGCAATATATTACAGTTCAGTAGATAAAAGCATTTAAGAATTCTCATCCACCTGGATCTCACTTCTATAGAATGTCCATTAATTGCTTTTCTGTAAGTAGATTTTTTTTTGGAGACAGTCAGAGAAGCTGATTCTATGTCATATGACAAAAATGTAAGTGATACCCATGGATTCAGAAACTGTTAGGTAGGATGATAATTACTTATGAATTACACCAAAGTGGGATTTGATACTTGTTTTTACTTGGTTGTCCCCCAAAATACTTACAATGTATCCATCCTACTTTTTATGTGAACTCTGAGAGAATGCCACCAGTGAGTTGAAGTCCAGCACTTTAAACAAGGCACTGCCCAGTTATCTGTGTGTTTGTGTGTCCTAAATAGCAAGGAAGAAATACATGTATGTTATGTATGATACGGAATGGAACCCCTCTGCCCTAACTAATGTAAATTCACACAGAACACATTGGATGCAGTGGAATGATAGATTTCTCCTTACAAAATTTTTGTAAGTTGTGAAGTAAAGAATAGGAATCCCGGTTCATAAGATTAGTGTAGGTGTTTATGGGAACTCTGGTCTAGAGCATTACATCTCCATTGTAGGCAATGTTTTTAAACTTGTGATTTCAAAGATGAGGCAGTTGCTGTTAAGTAATGCATTGTTCTGGGCTAGGTCATTGCTTAGCGAAGGAAACAAATCTGCCTGAGCTGCTTTTTCTAAATTAACACATTTAATTGAGACTCACAATGATGGCATGTTAATTGTGTGGAGACAAACTTGTCATACTCTCCTTGGGTGCATTTTCTTTGTAGGGAAAGAAATGCTTATATCACATTCCCTGTGTCCTGCCAAGTGTCTGGTGTACTATGTCCTTTCTGTATTTGGAGAAGGCTTTTTTGCTGTTTTTATTTCTCAGAAGTTTGGGGTGTACAATTAATGTATTTTATTAAACAAAGTTTCCAGTGGATTCTATACCTCAAAATACCACATTCTTTTCTAACAACAAAAGGAGTACTTCATTTCATGAGGAGCATTGGTAGAAAGTGATACCTGAGTTTTTAATATCCTCCATTTTCTTAGTTCTTAGTTTTGCATCACACATTGATTCACTTTACATCTTACCAGTATGTCCCTATTCCTTTTCTTTCCTTAAGCACATGTTTTAGAATTCTATTCTCTTAACCACCCCCAATCATCCTCGTTTTCATAACTGATGTTTCATATTTATAAGGTAACTTCATTTTTTGAGTTTCTACTTCCCAATCCATATTCAGAACTGGCTTTAGAGCTGCTTGTTGTAATATCCTATGGGCCCCTCAAAACATCCTCCAAAACCTGCCCCTCTCTGGTGTTCCATCTCAGAATAAAATCATTACTTATGATGTTGCCCATCCAGAAACCCTAGAGTTTTTCTGAATGCTTACCTTCCTTCACCCCTTGCCTTCCCACACTTCTGCCTTTATAAATCTACCTGTGTCTCTATCTCATCGGCCCCAGATACTCAGATTGTCATCTCTTACCTATGTCATTTACCTAGATAGAGACTACTATCTAAATAGTTTTCCTCATTGAATCCCTTCTTACACTACCGCTGATTGCTCTAAAATGCAAATGTGGTGATATTACATCCCTAAAAGTTATTTTATGGCTTTTCCACTCTTTCTAAGATGAACACCTGCTCACTAAATATTCTAGGTGCTGTCATGATTTCACCCATGCTTACCTCAGCAATCTCTGCCCTCCCTACTTTATACCACTAGTCCAGATATGCCATTAAGCTATGACCACAGAAGTTGGTTTGCATTCAGAGACTTACTGGAACTCAAACTTGGTTCAGGGTTACTTTCCCTTAACCTTTCTACTTAAATTAACCAGCAGTACCCAGGACGTACATAATATAAACATGTAATGAATGGATACAGCACTCTAGTGTTTCCCTAGTTTCTCAGGGAGATATGACCAATATTCAGTTGTCAATGTTGTACATTTACAGGGTGTAGTAAGCCAGGCCATACACAGAAGCTCAGTAGCTTTTGTTCCATTAAGCAGGGTGAGGGGTCATGTCAATTGCCAAAGGTCTACCTTCTATAAGGAAAATTTTGCTATATCTAAAAATATGAATAATATTTTTTTCTGTGTCATTAGGTACATAGCAGGTGTTATCATGATCTTCCACAGCCATGTTTTCTCTTGCCTCCTGGTGTTATATGCACAACAATTCTCAACCTCACTTTTCTTGAATAACTGATAACCAAGGAAAAGAACAGGCTGCCCTTATGGGAGGCGTGCTTCACTGGGCTGCCCCTAAGAATGGAGAGACAGTCAGTCATCCCCCAGTGGGTATGTACTCTGAGGTGGCTTGCCTCCTAGAGGCCTGGGCCCCACCCCAGGACTGGAGGCAGGTGGAAGTGATACCTGAGGCAGTAGGGGTGGCCCTACTTAGTAAGTAGGTCCTTTGATAAATAGAGTGCCCTTGAAGCAGTGGGGACTGTGGGTTCGTTGCTTCTCACAGTATTAAAAAAGTCTACAGGTGAAATATGCCACAAGAGATGGGCCTCCTGAAAGAGACACAAGAAAAGGCAGCACGAGAATGGGACCTGCGAACTTCTGTGGATTCCCTGAAGAAGGAAACGGCATTGGCACCAGGGTAGGTAGCACAAGAGCACCGGCTGCGAGGTGCCATTGAAGAGGTAAATGATTTGTTGGTGACAGGACTGGCATCACTTTGAGGTACTGTGGAAGAGGTAAAGGCGGTGAAGGAAAAGGACAGACCCCTGCAAAAACCACAAGAAGCCGTGCGAGGTCCAGTGAAAGAAGTAAAAGATTCCTTACAGAATGAGACAGCCCAATGCCAGGTGCTCTGAAGGAGGCAAGGGCTATGGAGGAAAAGGACATACCCCCTAGGGAAGCATGAGAGCACCAGCTGTGAAGCACTGTGCTGAAGGTAAGAGGGCTATTGAGGACAGAGCTAGCATTGCTGCGAGGCACTGTAGAAAAGGTAAAGGTTGTAGCAGAAGAGGCACTTGAGGGAGGGGAGAGAAAGATGCCATCAGCCCCAGAAATGGAGGAGCTGAGAAAGGATGAAGGTGTGGTGCCAGGGACACCAATCCCTACTTTATTGTAAGCATACCCAGTGGTTGTAAAGAAAATAAAGACACAGCAACCGAGGGTTCACCAGGAGAGGTGCAGCCCCCTCCTCAGGTCATGGGGCACTTTATGCTCCACAACTATGCTCAGGGTGTGCTGGTGGATTTGGCCTCCAGGTTTAGACAGAAGCCTTCAGAGTCAGTATTAGCTTGGTTCCTGCATCTGTGGGATTTAGGAGTGGATGGAATTGTTGTGTCTGGATCAGAGATGGGAAAGCTGGCTTCCTTGACAGTTCATCTTGCCTTTAGGCAGTGATTACAAAATGCACATCAGACCCAAGGAAATCACTCCTTCCATGATTGGCTTATAGCTACACTTCGTGCTGTGTGGTCCAATCAGGGTGATTAACTATCCTCCCCTGCTAGATGGCAGATGTATGCTGAGCTTCAACAGGTGTTACAGGAGCTAGGCATAAAAAAATGCCATCTGTAGTCCAGAGAATTATGGCCGAGATGAGTCTTTTACTGCAGGGATAAGAAATGTTGGGCTTCAAATGGCTCCCACATCCCTCTTTGGGTCTCTAGTGGCCATTCTTGCGCCTCACTTAGGGCAGCCCATCAGTGAGGTGACACGTACTGTAGCAGACTTAGGAGAGCCTGAAGCAATGAGAGCATGGAAAGAAATAAGATCTGCCATTCAGAGAAAGAATTTAAAGGGCCCCATGTAGGTTACAGGGACCCAGATGTGTATTGATTTCATACAGGCAGGAGCAGACAGAAGGAAATCAGATGGGAAATAAAACAGAATCTTAATAGAGCTGTGGCACCAATTGAAACCAGAGCAGCAGTTCTAGTCATTAAGAACAAAGAGGCAGAGGCCAGACATAGAGCCACAAGTCCACCCTGTGTGTTTGCACAGCCTTCTGGAGAGTGAGCCAACCTCACTTGAATGCACATAGGAAGATCATTGGGGAACATGGTTTGACTGAGGGGAAGGTCAGGGTACCCTCCCATAGGGAGCAGGAGGGACCAGAAGCCACATGTGAAATACCTATCCATTGGTCCCCAGGGAACATACAGCGTGTCCAGGCTCTGGTAGACACAGGGGCTAAATGTTCACTAATTTATGGTAACCCTGAGTGATTTCCCAGGATTCCCACTGTTATAGATGGATACAGGGGTAAGGCTATCAGAGTGAAACAAGCCCAAATCCCTCTGGGCATAGGGCATCTACCCCCAAAGGAGTATACTGTGTATATCTCTCCCATCCCCAAGTATATTTGGGGGATTGATATCATGCAGGGTCTATGGTTGCAGACTACAGCATGTGAGTTCAGACTGAGAATGCATGTGGTGAAGGCAGTTATGAGAGGACATGATAGGCACCCGCCCATAGCTTTGCCTGTGCCTTGGTGGGTGACTAATACCAAACAATACAAATTGCCTGGAGGGCATAAAGATATTGGAGAAATCCTCCAGGAACTGGAAAAGGTGGGTATTATAAAGCCCACCCAAGTTCTTTTAGTTCCCCAGTGTGCCCAGTAAAAAGCCAGATGGCTCCTGGTGTATGACTGAATTACAGAGAACTGAATACAGTCATACCCCCCATGCATGCTGCTGTCCCCTCTATTGCAGACCTGATGGATACCCTCAGCCATGAACTAGGACTATACCATTATGTGGTAGATCTTGCTAATGCCTCTTTTTCATTGACATTGAGTAGGAAAGTCAGGAACAGTTTGCCTTTATATGGGAAGGACAGCAATGGACTTTCACTGTCCCTCCACAGGGATACCTCCACAGCCCCACCAGCCATCATGGAGTTGTAGCCCAGGAGTTGGCTACATGGGAGAAACCACCAATGGTGCAGTTGTACCATTATATTGATGATATCATGCTCACGTCTGATTCTCTTTCAGATCTAGAAGGTGCAGCACCTAGACTGCTGCAACATGTACAGGAGAAAGGATGGGCTGTGAACAGCACCAAGGTTCAGGGACCTGGTTTATCTGTCAAATACTTGGGGCTCGTCTGGTCAGCTAAGACTAAAGTTATACCAGAAGCAGTCATAGATAAAGTCCAGGCCTTTCCTACCCCTACAACTATGGCATTGTTACAGGAGTTTTTTGGGTTTTCTAGGCTACTGGAAAGTGCTTATCCCACACTTGTCACAAATTCTGAAGCCCTTATACCCGTTGGTACAAAAGGGCATCATGTGGGACTGGGATGAGACATGTGCACCTGCCTTTACTACAGCTAAATGGGCAGTCAGGGCCGTGCAGGCCTTGAGTGTGATAGACTCATCAAAGCCCTGTGACTGAAGATGGTTATGGCTGGGGTCTGTGGCAGTGGCTTGAATGAACTCGCCAACCTATTGGATTCTTGTCACAGCTTGAAAGGGACAGAGGTGCAGTACATCTTGACAGAAAAACAATTGGCTGCTCTGCGTCACACCTTGTTGGCTACAGAACCCATCACTAGAATCGCCCTGATAAAGGTAATAACCACCTATCCCATCATGGGGTGGGTACAAGACTGGACCCAAAAAGCCATAGAGTGGTGTGGCATGACCATCTACACTGGCCAAGTGGGTGCATACCTACAGCAGCATACTGCCCTCTCTAGTAGCCCCTTGAATCCAATGGTTTTTGGGTCCAGTGACATAGATTAGTGAAAGCAAGAAGAATTTACTTAAGAACAGATAGTAGCAGAGAGTCCTTATTGGGAGGGAAGACCCCCTATAGCCGAAGATGCATGGTACACAGATGGCTTCAGCCATGGGCAGCCCCCAAAATGGAGGGCTGTAGCTTTCCATCCTAAGACAGACAATATGGATGGATGGAAGATGGGTGAGGGAAAGAGGAGTCAATGGGCAGAGTTGTGGGCAGTGTGGCTTGTGATCAGCCAGGAGCCCTCCCCAATAGTTGTCTGTACTGACAGCCAGACCGTCCATCAGGGCTTGACCTTGTGGCTACTGACATGCTACCATGCCAACTGGTTGGCTGGTTACTGACCCCTTTGGGGGCAAGAATTGTGGCAAGAGTTATGGGCCTGTGGTCAGACTAAAACAGTTACAGTATATCATGTGACAGGTCATTTGCCACTGGCATCTGCAGTAAATGATGAAGCAGATAAATTGGCCCAGGTACACTGGCTAGAAGGAAAGCCTGCCTCTGATGTAGCCCAGTGGTTACATTAGCATTTGTTGTACACAGAGCAGAAGACAATGTGGGCTGTAGCCCATCAGTAGGGCTTACCTTTGACCTTTGAAGAAGTCAGCAAGCAGAGCCCAGTAGGAGTGCATCATATGCACTAAGAGGGACTTACACCAGTTCCACAGCAACATGGGACAAGAGCTAATGGGCCGCTATCCCACGTCAGGTGTCAGATAGACTATATTGGGCCTCTGCCCATGTGAGAAGGGTACCAATATGCCATGACTTGTGTGGACACAGCTACTGGACTTCTGGTTGCTTTTCTTACACATTGTGCAGACCAACAGACCAAAAAAGGCCTGAAGCATCTCTTTGCAGCCTATGGCCAACCACAGGTAACTGAGAGTGATTGAGGTGCCCACTTTACTAGACACGCTCTACAAGAATGGGTGCAACAGTTGGGAATCAAATGGAAGTTTTATGTGCCATACCGTCCTACTACAGCAGTCATGATAGAGAGGTACAATGGTTTGTTAAAATCTGGACTGAAATCAGACACCAATAGTCTGCGGGGATGGTCATTCTGCTTATGGACAGTGCTATGTTGTTTGAACAAGAAACCTCAAAAGGGAGCCTGAGCCCTGTAAAAATGCTAACACATACTGCTGCCTCTCCTATATAACTGCAAGTACAAACCAAGGAAGAATCATTGAATCTGAGGTTTGGCCATCACAATAATATCTTGCTGCCAGCACCAACTGCACTAAACCCTGGAGACTCCATTGAGTGGACGTGGCCTCGGACCTTTTGACACACGGACCAATGATGGCTGGCTCTCCTGGCACCTTGTTGGACAAGGCCTGGAAGCTGGCCTCCTGTGCATTCCTGGAGTAGCAGTAGAGTGGCCCCCAAAGATCACAGTAGTATATCCTGAATGGCCAGAAGGTAGGAGCATCTTACCAGGGAGTTTTGTTTTATCATTATGGCCAGTGCATGCACCTCCAGTAGCACTATATATAGACCCTTCTGTAACCCCCACGAGGAAAGGAGTAAAAGTATGGTATACTAGACCTGGAAGGGACCCCCTTCCTGCTACAGTCCAATCACAGGACCACTCTCTTGCATGCATCCTACCTGATGGACAAGATTTGCCTATGTTGTTGTCATTAAAACATGTCTTATTACCTTTAATGTCTTTGTGGATTGAACACACCCTAGCAAAAAAACAGAACAAAACAAAAAAACCTGACTTGCTGGAGTGCCTGGAGCTCCCTATCTGTACCACTACTAAGTGTGAGTCATGAACTCATCCAAGTAGAACTGATTTTGAATATAGCTGAAATAACCTCCTCAGCCTTGAGGATTATTATAATTTTTGTTACCTGTATCTTAATTTTTGTTATTATCTCTATGTTGTTGTTATCGTCTGTTGCTTGTGGAATCTGGTTACAATGCTCCAGCTTTCTTGCACAGGGACCATTGAAGAAGACTGAGAGCATGTAGATCATGAGGTGAGAATCCTGGAGGGGTGGAGTGTAGATAAAGTAAAGTTCCTATGCCCAGGATCTTCACCTGAACCTAAACTACTTCATCATGTAACTGGCCTGCTGCTAGGCTACTGCTTCCACACCCACAGGTAATGAGCTATTACTGACTGAGTCACTATTCAAATAGCACTGCCCAGTGCTCTGGGTAGAGGCAGAGATGAAGGAGGATTACAGACCTGCAGACTGTTGGATGCAGATGTCATTCTAGTGCTTGACCTATCGCTGGGAGAACAAGCCAGGTAATAAACCCCTTCATCCCAAGAATGTTCTGTTGTCATTCCTCAATGTCACTGGATCCATAGTGAACGTGCCTAGGGCTGAAACCCATTAGCAAGACACTGTGTATCTCCTGCTTTGAGGGGACATTCACAGCCCTCTCTGTTCTCCTGGGAAGTTGTTTAAAGACAGTTCTAGTCTATCTATGGTCCTTTAGCCTACAGGAAACTGGGCATTTTTGCCTCTTCAAATTCTGAATGGACAGGTTACTCCCAACATAACTCTTCCTCTTTTCTCTGCTATTCCAGGCAGCTCCAGCCACTAGCCAGGATCTTTTCCTTAGACGTTAACATGGGAAAGCCAGGCACAAGTCATAGTGCATGCAACCCCCAAACTTGGGAAACTCAGGTCAATTTTAGTAAAACTTGTCAAATGATCTGCTTTAGTTCCTAGCAACACGTGGCTCTGCTAGGGCAGTAAGGATTCTTTTGAGGAGGAAAGGGAGCTGCACAAGATTTGACAGTGTTCTTTTAAAGAATTCTCACCACCTTTCCCCCTTGAAGCCTTAATCTCTGCAGGTAGATGATACAGTTTAGGAGTCCCAGGAGTTACTGGGGGGTCACCTCATGGCAAATTCTGCATTTTGTGCCTGGTTCCTCTCTGGACTATGGGCCACTGTTCTCAACTTTGGCCCTAGTCTTGCCAATGGGCTTCAGCCCTGGGCAAGTTCACTATGGATTCAGTGAGACCGAGGAATGACAATGGAATGTTCTTGGGGTGAAAGGGTTCATACCTGGCTTTATTCTCCTGGCAGTAGGTTGAGCACTAGAATCTTGTATGCATCTAGCAGTCTGCTGGGCAGAGCCCTTTATAGAGTGATTCAGTCAATAATAGCATATTGCTTACATGTGTGGAAGCATTCGCCTAGCAGTAAGCCAATTATATCACCCAGTAATGTAGGGTCAGGTGAGGATCCAGGCCATAGGAACTTCCATTTTCCCCACAAGTGCAAAAAGAAAATTTGGCCTTGATAATAATGAGTAATTGTAGATCTTACTCATCTCAGGGTCTAAGTAGGCATCTCCTTCTCAATGGATACAGTGAACGTTCATATGGCCAGGATTCTCACCTGGCCCTGGTTGGATTGCCCACCACACACATGTGGGCAATATGTTGTTATTGACTCTACATAAAGACCTCCACCCAGTGCTCTGGGCGACACAGTGGCATGGCTGCAATGTTGCAGGAGAGCAGAGATGAGACTGGAGTGGTGGGAGCACCAAGGACAGAGAATGAGACAGCTGAGGGGGTAGAGAGGGCTGAGGCAGAGATGGGCTTGCTGCATGCAGACTCTCTCTGAGTGGATGGGATTTTAGTGATTGACCTGCCACTGTGGGAATAAAGTGTGTGTAACTCTTTCACCCAAGAATGCTCCATTGTCATTCTTTGCTCTCATTGAATTCATAATGAACTTGCCTGGGGCTGAAACCTGTTGGCAAGACAATTGGTGAAGTCGGCAGGGTTCATTAGTGACCAAGGAAAAAGAACAGGCTGCCCTCATGGAAGGAGTGTTTCAGCAGGCTGGACCTATGGACGGGCAGACATTCAAGTGTCCCCCAGTGGACATGTGGTACTGTGAAGGGGTGGAGGACTGGGGTCCACCACAAGAGAACGAAAATTTGTTGCTGAGTGAAATGGCATCACTATGAAGTGCTGTGGAGATAGTAAAGGATGTCGTGGTGGCCCGAGAGGAAGCAGCACGAGAGGCAGCAGCAGCAGCAGCATGGGAGTGCAGGACTCCAGGTGCCCTGGGGCAGGTGAAGGATGTAGTGGAGCCGTCAGCCCCAGAAACGGTGGAGTGGAGGTTTGACAAACAGGTGGGGGTGGAGGCCCTTCTGGTGCTGGAGGTATCGGCCCCTCCTTGGTTGAGACCCCACCTGGTGGGAAGCTGGTGGATCCAGAAGGACTCGGCAGCCGCAGGTTACTCCAGGAGAGGTGCAGCCCCCTCCTCAGGTCGTGGAGGACTCCATGCTCTGCTTCTATCCTCAGGATCAAGCACAAAAGGAAATATGGTCTGCTTCTCGAAGGAAGAATTTAAAGGGCCCTGTGAAGGTCATGAGGACTCAGATGTGGGTTGGCTTGAAAAGGCAGGAGCAGATGGAAAGAAATTGGATGACTGGAGCTGTGGCAGGAATTGGGAGCGGAGTGGCAGTTCTGGCTGCTGAGGATGAAACAGAAGGCAGAGATATAGCAACAAGATCGGCCTGTGTGTCTGCAAGACTTTTCGCTGGAGAGACTGGAGAAGGTGGGTATTATAAGGCCCACCCATGATCCTTTTGGTTATCTCATTTGAGTAGAACCGGTTTAAACACAGCCAAGATGACCGCTTGGTGGCAAGGGATCTCCTCAGGCTTGAGGGTTATTATAATTTGTTGTAATTTTTGTTTTTTGTATATTGTCATAGATTATGGAATTTGGTTACAGTGTTCCAGCTTCCTCGCACAGGGACCATTGCAGAGGATTGAGGGCACATAGATTGGGAGGCAAGAATCCTGGATGGGTGGAATGTGGGTAAAATGAGAGTTCCTGTGGCCAGGATTCTCACCTGGCCCTGGATGGCTTTCTCACTACACATGTGTGGGCAATACATTGTTACTGAATCTATATAAAGAGCTCTGCCTAGTGCTCTGGGCAACATGGTGGCATGGTTGCAAGCCTGCAGGAGAGCAGAGCAGACACTGGAGTTGTGGCAGTGCCGAGGATAGAGCCAGAGGACGGCTGTGCGGGCCGAGAGGCCCAGAGGCAGAGAGCAGCTTGCTGCATGCAGACTGGCTCTGGGTGAACCGGATTTTAGTGATTGACCTGCCACCGTGGAAATAACGTTGTGTATAACCCTTTCACCCCGAGAACGTTCTACTGTCATTTCTTTGGTCACATTGAATCCGTAATGAACTTGCCTAGGGCTGAAACCCATTAGCAAAACAACCCTTTTACTCTAAGAATGTTCCCTTGTTATTTCTTGGTCTCACTGAATCCATTTTGAACTTGCCCGGGGCTGAAATCCTCAGTCAAGACAGATAATATCTTCAACAAAAGTCAGAGATGTGAAATTCCGCAAAATCCAGGAATATGGTGGATGTGGCTGAATCACCACCAGGAGCAGCATCTAAGCAAGATGAACACCTATGCTGTAAGAGCGGCGGAAGGTAAAAAGGGTTACAAAATGAAACTGCAGAATTCCTAGAAAATGTTAATGAAAAAACATCAAAATCCCTAGAAGACAGTGGAAGCAGTATTCCAAGGAACAGTTACTGTATTAAATACATTTATAACAGAAATGAAAATAAGTGAATTAACTTCTCAGCTCAAAGGAATAAAAAAGAATAACCCAAGAATATAAACTAAAAGTAAGCAGAAGGAATTGATAAAAATAAATAAAGGTGGAAATTAATGAGCTAAAAAGAAAAACAAGAAACTAATTTTAATCTGATTAAAGAAATCAACAAAACTAGACAAGTTATTTATTATTCAACAAAGTTGGAGAAAGTAAAAGTACACAAAACACAAAATGACACAGGGGAGATAATTTATGAAACAGAAAAACGGACTGCTTTGTATCAGCAAATATACCTGAAACCCTGAAAAGTTGCCAGTGGTAGCTTCTGGCCACTCCCCTTCCCTAATAATTCCTCCAGGCCTGAGTGACTTTGCCAGTACATTCTATCAAACTTTTGAACATCTGATAAAGCCTGTGCTACTTAAGTTGTTCCACAGTATAGAAAAAAAAAAGGAAACTTCCAAGTTATTTTATGAAATAATCATATATCAATAGCAAAACCTGCTAAAGATTATTCAAAAAAGCAAATTGCAAACCAATCTCACTTATAAATATTAGTGCAAAAATCTTAAATAAAGCATTGTTGAATCCAAAACATATTTTGAAAATACATTATCAATTATTAGGATTCATTCTAGGAATGCCAGAAGAGTTTAATATTGGAATTCATTAGTATAATTCATAAATTCATCATACAAAAAATTATAAGAAAAATCATGTGACTATCTCCCTAGATAGCTAAAAGGCTTAACAAAATTCAGCACAGATTCTTGACAGAAGAACAGAAGGAAGGTAGGGAAGGAGAGAAGGAAGGAAAGAAGAAAAGCTCAGTAAGAGTCAATGGATAATTCCTTAACATGATTTAATCATAGTGAGGCAACCAGACATTGTTGCTTTACCTAATGTGCTGGAATAGGAAGTACACAGAACCACCTTGAAATATGCCTTCCAAGAATGCTGAGTCTGAACCTAACTGAGCTCTAGAACTATCAGCTTATAAGGAATATGGGGAATGAGGATTTAAATTAAGGATACCACAAATTCAGAGTGGTAACAAAGTGATCCACTTTTTGCAACTTGCTCCAGAGTTTCAAAGGGAGAGACTTTTCTAGATTAAAGTAGGTTTATGAGACATAATCCCATGCAATGAGTGGACCTAGTTTGGATTCCAGTGAGAATAAATCAACTATAAATATGTATTTTTGAGACAATGGGGAAATGGGAATATGGCCTAGGTGTTCAATGATATCAAGGAATTATTAGTTTTGTTAGATGCTATTGACATTGCAATTATGTAAAAAATCCCTGTTGATCCATAATGAACTGTGTAGGGGTACACAAGATATATTATCTGTGAGTTGCTACCAAATGCTTCAATAATAATAACAACAACAATAATAATGGGACAGATAAACAAATGATGCAAAATCTTGATAATTGTTGAATCGGAGTGCTCGTTATCTGGAGTTTTACTGTAGTATTTTCTCAATTTTTCTGCATGTTTGAACTTTACTCATAACTAAAAAAACATTTTAATATATTGCCCTGGTCATAATATTTAAAGTAACACTTCTATTTTTTTTAAGTGTATATATATGTCAGTGTTCTTTGTTAAAACAAAAGGTGAACACTGTCAATTTCCTATTTTCATGCATGCATGCAATGGGGGTAATGGGAGAAAATAAAAACCTCTGACTATTGTATTTTTATATAAACAAAAAGTGTTAGGGTCATATGCCATGTATATTAACACAGAGAATCGAACAGCTTATATAGAAGAGGTCCATAATCACTATATATGAAACAGTAGTTACACTTTTCTGCTAGAACTGCTAAATAACAACTGTTTTAAAAGAAGGAGATTACTCTTCCATTTCTATTATATTACACAGAATATGGTTGGTATGATGATTCCTTTAATGAAGAACTACATGCAGCTTTCATCCTCTGGCATAAGAATAGAAGTATAAGGCTTACAAGCAGTTAATGGTAAAAGAAAGGATATTTCAATAGAAATTAATGGTACCATCAAAAACCTCATGGGATATAGAGGAATACTTCTAGAATAAGGAAAGTAATGTTTCTATTCTGCTCTGAAGTGATTAGACCATACTGGGAGTGTTGTAGGCCATTTTGGGAAGTAACCCTTGAGCAAGTTCAGGAAAAAACAATACTAATGATGAGGGGGCCAAACCCAGGTCATGGGAGTAGTGGTCACATGGATTAGCTTGGAGAAAAGAAGTCTCAATGGCCAATAAGACAGCACACTGCAGATATTTGAGGCACAAAATGCTAAAGGGATAGAAAAAAAACAGAATTAATTAACAGAAATTATAGGAAGGCTGACTTTAGATTAGTATGAATGTTGGGAAATTTAGAATGTTTAACAAACCTTAAGTAGCTCAGCGAAGCCCTGACTGCTCTTTATCCACGCCTTTCTTCAGGGTCGTGTTTGCAGCAAGTGGTCTTAAGGAGTAAGTTTAAAGCGCACTAGAAAAAGGCAGATTTTCTTACCACTTTTTATAAGAGTGGTGGACTTCCCAAGTTCAGTTTCTTAACTTAGAACACAAACCTGTGTACACAGAATATGCCTGGATCTCTCTATGGTGTCCCCATGGGACCTGGTAAAAAAGGGGTACTAACTAAGACATGTTATTCATCCTGCTTGCTGAGAGTGATGAAGTCTTTTGTCTCTGACTCAGGCATCTCATATCTTCTGCCAACATCCATGAAGCAGTAATAGGCTATTTATTAGTTTATAAGTAGGGTTAGATCAATAAATTCTAGACCTACAAAGGAGAAGAATATTAGTTAGTGGATTCCCTATTTAGAGGTGTTCAAAAGAGGATGGATACATCTCTTGGTGAGTATACTGCATAGAAATAGCAAGAAATAAAACCCCTGACTAGTTTTCCATGGATTTTCAATGTCTTTCCAATCACATAAATTCTATGTTCTTTCTAGGAAACATAATAAACAGGTTTAGACTTGTGCCAGAATACCAGAAGATTCTTATGGAGTTGTCTCAAGAGAGGGATATTACTGTGTCTCTCCAAGCTGAACCACTAGGAAATCCCTACATAAACATGGCATCAATAAAATTTAAATGACCGACTTCCACGCATTGTCTCTATATATCTCTACTTTAACAAACCTTTATTTGCTTTCAGAAATACTTGCTTTTGGAAAATCAAGATTATTATGTCAAAAATGTCAATCATTCTAGAATTAATTTCAAAGCTCTTATCACCCTGGGGAGTCAAGATTGGAATCTCTAATCTGCCTTGAGAGCCTCTTTCTGTCCTATTATAAGGTAACTATCTCTGATTTATCTTACTGGAAGTTCATGGACATAAGTTTCATCGGTATTAAAAAAATTTTAGTATCTAATGTGGTGGTATGAACACTCATAGTATTTTTCTGTAATTGCTGCAAGCCTCTGGTAGTGTTTATCAGAATATTTTGAAAATGTATATTAAGATCTAGCCTGGCATTTTCAATGAGTGGATGATTCAGGTCTGGGTCACCAATGCTGTCTGTCCTTCGCTGAACATAAACAAAGCTTTAACTCTAGCATCACGGTCCTAAGTCCTTAAGGCTTCCTTTGTCTTTCCCTTTGCAAATGTTTTGTGCATTATGCACCTTCATCCACTCGGTGGCAATATATACTCAAGAATGGTTGCTGGTTCCAGTTCGTCAGTCTAACTGAAATTAGAAATTAGATGTAAATTTTTTATCTGGAAAATAGACATTGTTTCAAATATTAAGAAGCAGCATTTTCTGAATTGAGCTCCTACCTAGAAGTGACTACAGAGATTTTAATAATGCTAATACTTCCTACCATTTACTCTCAAGCACATTTTCTCTCCTCCCAGTGTTCACATACCACATATTTGTGAAATAGATGATCTCTTATGCTTTTCTCATTCTTTCTTACTCTATAGTTATTCATAACTCACTCATTAAATACACACATGCCCTTTCTAAATTCCCCTAAACTGTTTTCCAATCCCAATACTCTTAGTATCCTACCTCTTATCTCAGTGACTCTTGAATGACAGCAGACTTTTCCCTTTTTTCATTTTATTTCTTAAATATCACACCTCTTCCATAGTGAAATCAAGGGACATACCATTAAGCTCCTATATATATCATATTCAACTCCTCTGGTTTTGTACTACATCCTAGGTAAGCAGAACAGATTCTGTATCTCCATATAGTCTTGGGAAGTCATGTAGTTTGCTTTCATTTAAATTAATTGTCCAAAATGCAGAGCTAGAGTAATTAAATATCTCTATGTAAAATTAATCTTCAATTAAGAGGGGGACAAACTTCCAAGAAATTAATTGTATATCAAGTATGATTACAACATGAGAAAGCCCACAAAAACATATACATATTTTAAAAATTAAAATAAAATAGTAATAATAGTAGTTTTGTTAGTGAATTATGAAAGCTTTATTTCCTCTTTTTGACTTCTTTTGTATTTTTCCTATATTTTCTTTAATGAACTATGTTTTTTTCAAGTGAAAAAAATATATAACTGCACCTCAACCATCTTTTATCTTTCTCCTTCCTAGATTGAAAATTTCCTATTTCATATGTCCTTCTGCTATGTAATTTTCCAAAAGGTACTTAATAAGATTTTACATTTTCTTGGCTCTCCACATGGAACTGGTTACTGCTGAGTGTGATGGGAAGTTTGGTTTCATGCTTTTTTTTTAAGAAAAAAAATTTCCGTATTTTAGAATAGCCTTTAGATTTACAGAGAATTGCAAATACCCCCATATACATCACATCCAGTTTTCCTATTATTAACATCTTACATTAGTTTGGTGCATTTGTGAAAATAATGAACCAATATTGATACATTATTATTAACTAAACTTTATACATTATTCAGATTTCCTTTTTTCCTTTTTTAGTTCCAGGATCTCTTCATGATACCACATTACATTTAATCCATTTAATAATTTACTTATTGAGTTGTGGCTTGTTCAAAAAAATGGCCCCTTCCCTCACCTTTAGCTTCTGCATAAAAATCTCCAATTTTAGCAATGGCAGGAAAAGCACACCTTGGGCTGGGCTCAGCCTACTGCAGGCCTCCCTAGGCTCCTCTTGGCTGGGACAGTTTCTCAGACTTGGTATTTTACATATCTCAGCTGCTTTGAGGAGTCAGGTATTTTGTGGAATGGCCCTCAACTGGGATTTCTCTCATGTTTTTCTAATGATTAGACCTGGGTTAAGAATTTGGGGAAAGAAAACCACACAGGTAAAGTCATACCAGGGGTAAGTACTGTCAACATGACCACTGTTGGTCACCTGTCTAAGGTAGTGCGTGTTGGAGTTCTCCACTGTAAAGGCTCTCTCATTGCCTTTCCCATGCTTTACTCTCCAGTGGCTTATGCATAGCCGTGCTTAGGGAGTGGGGAGTTACGCTCCTCAGTGAGGGCAGAGAGACTACATAAATTATTTGAAATTTTTCTGCACAAATTAGTCTACTCTCCTCCATGAATTATTTAAGTAATTTATTGATATCAGAATAGACTCATGGATATTTATTTCATACTTTGGATTATAATCCATTATTATGTTATTTTGTTGCTCAAATTTACCATTCAGAATTTTTCAGTTGTGTTCCTGTGTCCCATTCATGTAACTACATCATTATGAGATTTTTCTTTCTTTTTTTAGCATTCCATTATTTTCTGGCACTGTAAATCTTCCAGAATCATCTTATATAGTTCCTACCCCAGTCTGGAATTGGCTTATGCTTTTTAACTCTTCATCATAAAGATCAATGTACTGACTGTTCATTGCGTGCAAGAAGACCTTGTGCTAGGAATACAATTTTTAAAATAGTCTCTTTTTAACAAGATCTTTGTTTTAGCTGGGAAAATTAGACAAATGTGTAAAATTGTAGTCCAATTTATTAAGCCTAGTATTAACATGAAAAGAAAAAATCCACTCATAGTATTTGTTCACTCTTTGAATCTCACCCATGAATATAGCCTGGACTTGAGGGAGGGGTCAAGTAGGCTATAAAAGGAGATCCCTCTAGCTGTCAGTTCACATTCAACTGCCAGAAGTTTCCATGTCATCTGTGATAAAGCTTCTAATGCTGTGACTCTCCAAGGAGTTTTGATCTCAGCTAATAATTTTCCAGAAAAACTATACACACACACACACACACACACACACACACACACACATCATTATACATTTCAAAATCTCAAGTAATATTATAATCTTAAGGGATTTTTTACATATCAAGTTTGATTACCTCATTTTTTTTTAGGTAAGTAAACTGAAGCCTCAATATAAAGTCAATAATGTTAATGTTGGATATGACACTCAAGATTGCCTACTTAGAAACTCTACAGACACTCATACTGAGACCCAGAGATCCGATGGCCTTCTTGGGGCCACTCCACAGGTAGAATGCAACTAGAGGCTCCCTCTCTTGATCTGCAGGCCAGAGCTTTTCTCACCACCGACTTTTGCCTCATTTAATCATTGATTAACATATTCAGCTCATTTATTCATTCAACAAAAAAGGTTTGAATAGCTGCTTCATGCCTGGCACTGTGTTAGGGTTTACAAATTTGGAAAGATTACACTACTTTAAAGAACTGAATCAAAAATAGGGAAAACTGCCACCAGGTGGCATAAGTCCTCAGGTTGGCAAGGATATTTATAGATAATTTGTAGGTACCTGTTAAGTTTTTCTTCTTAGACATTTAAATAAATTCAGATGGTGAAAACATTTTCTGTTAAGGTGCTGCCAATCTTCCAGCCTCCCAAACACAGTCTTTGTTATTTTTCTGTTTCATTTCATGTTTTACGTATTGAGTTGTGGCTTGTTCAAAATGGCTCCTTCCCTCACATTTAGTGTCTTCATAAAAATCTCCAGTTTTAGCAATGGCAGGGAAAGCACCACTTGGGCTGATTTCAGCCTATGACAAGTCCACTGCTGTTTCTGAGCCTTTGCTCCTGCTGTTCTTTTCCCCTGAGATTCCTCCTCTTGTAAATTCTTTCATCATTGATTCACCAGTATTCAGCAAACATTGAAGCAATTATTATGGTGATGGTAATATATGAGATGCCAGACTCTGTGCTCTCTCCCCATACCAGAACCTGCTATGTCCTTCCTTACCCTTCTGAGAGTAGAGGAACTCTAGTTAGTCAAATGAGTATATGAACAAATATTTTGAATGCATTTAGTAGGCATAGTGGTGACCAAAGTATCAGCCTTGCAGAGGTGGTCAAGAAAGAAATTGGTCCTTGGGTTACGTCTGAAGGTAACTCAAATAGTTTATTGATACAGAATCAAAGATAGTTTTACACAGTGAGATGCAATGGCATGATGTATCAAAGTCTGACAATTTCAGCATGGGTAGAAGGTATGATGAACAGCCAAAGTTGATATTAAAAAGAAAGGCAGGGACCAGATTTTGAGGGCTCTTGAATGAAATGAAATGAAGTTAAGATTTTGTCCTGTGGTCATTAGAAGAAATAACAATGATTAGAGAAGGGGAGTGATGCAAACAGATTTGCATTTTAGAAAGATTATCCCCAGCTCTAAGTGGATGGATTGGAAAGAGCTGAGACCCGATATAAGGCAAGTAGTTAGAAAATGAACAAAGAGTCTGGGTGGGGATGCTAAGCCTAAATAAAGATTAAAAAACTGCTGAAGGGCCCAACAGGGGCAGTGCATACAGGAACCAGAACCAAGAGTTCCTTTCTTCCTGCAGGTGTCTAAACTCAGGGCTGCGCATCTGGCCAGGGCAGAGGTGTACATCATTCCGCGAAACCAACCATTGCTGCAGGCCAAGCAGAGGGTAGTCCCACCCACAGCGAGCTCAACAGAGACTCCTGATTTGATTACAAAGGCAGGGCTGAAGCAAACTGTCCACGCAGACTGAGACCATTACAGAAGCCAAACAGAAAGGCAGCCCTTCCATCAGCATGCCAACAGCTGGGGCCCCTGCAAAAGAGAACCAAGCCCTAGAGAGTTAAGAATCTTGAGCTCCTGGGCACCATAGGAAGCCTTCATCATAAAGCTTTAACTCTACAAGCCAGAAAGCATAGCAGAGACATCTAATACAAAGGAAGAAACACAGAAACCCTGCTAAAATTAATAGAAAGAGGAATATATACCCCCCCAAAATACTACAGGACCAAACCCCAGAAAGAGGGCTAAATGAAAGAGTTCCCCAATCTGCTGATACAGATTTAGAAATAAAACTCATAACATGCCCATGGATTTACAGAAAAGTATTCCAGATCTCTGGGAGGACATCAACAAAGATAGAAAACCTTATAAAGAGCCACTCAGACCTGAAGAAATACAGTATCTGAAATGAAACATACAATGGTGGGATTTAAGAGTAGAACATGTACAGGAGATGGTAAATGAAATGGAAATTAGAGAACAGGAAAACAAAAAAGCTGAGGAACAGAGAGAATAAAGGAACTCTAAAAATGAAAGAATGGTAAGAGAGCTATGTGACCAATCCAAATGAAACAATATTTGCATAATAGGGGTACCTGAAGGAGAAAAGAAAGACTCCTTAATGAAATAATTGTTGAAAACTTCCCCAGTATGGAGAAAGGAAATACATACTCAGGTCATGGAACCACAGAGATCCCCTATCAAAAGGAACCTCAGGAAGACAACATCAAGAGACATAATAATTAAAATGGCAAAGATGAAAGATAAGGAGAGAGTGTTGAAAGCAGCCACAGAGAGAAAAAATATTACATATAAAGGAAATCCCATCAGGCTACCAGCAGACCTCTCAACAAATGCTACAGGCCAGAAGGGAGTGGCGTGATATATTTAATGTACTGAAACAGAATCCTCTACCCGGCAAGATTGTCATGTAAATTTGAAGCAGGTATTAAACAATTTCCAGATAAACAAAAGTTGAAGGAATTCATCACCACTAAGCCAGCTCTACAGGATATGTAAAGGGAATGCTCTGGATGGAAATGACCCTAAGGCTGAATAGCTTTTACCAGTGAAAATAAACCCCAGTTAAGGTAGTAAAACAACTAATTACCAAGCAAGTATGAAATTAGAGCAAAATGAAGCAAAATCAACTATATCCAAAATCAGTCAAGGGATACACAAAAAGTTCAGATTATGACATCTAATATGAAAAATGTGGAGGAGGAAGAAGAAGGAAAGAAATACCCTTAGATTATGTTTGAAATAGTCAGCAATTTAAGATAGATTATTATATAGAAAGAAGCTATCCTTGAACCTTTGATAACCACAAAACTAAAGCCTACAATAATTACACACAAATAAATAAATTTAAAAAAGAGAAATACAATTACAACACTAAAGAAAATCATCAATAACAAGAGAAGAGAATAAGAGAGGAAGAAAGGAACAGAGAGGAGCTATAAAAAAACAGCCAGAAAACAATTAATAAAATGACAATAAGTACATATCTATCAAAAACCACCTTAATGCAAATGGACTTAATGCACCAATCAAAAGACATAGGGTGGCCTAATGGATAAGGAAACAAGACCATCTCTATGCTGCCTACAAGAGACTCATTTCAGACCCAAAGACACACACAGACTGAAAGTGAAGGGATGGAAAAAGATATTCCATACAAATAATAGGGAGAAAAAGGGAAGAGAAGTACTTCTATCAGACAAAATTGATTTCAAAACAAAGAAAGTAACAAGAGACAAAGAAGGATATTACATAATGATAAAGGGGTCAGTTCAACAAGAGGATATAACCATTATAAATATGTATGCACCCAACACTGGAACACCTAGGTACATAACACAAACACTAACAGAATTAAAGAGGGAAATAGATTGCAACACGTTCATTTTAGGAGACTTTAACATACCACTCACTGGAGATCCTAGCCATGGCAATCAGACAACACAAAGATATAAAGCATCCACATTGTAAGGAAGAGGTTGAACTCTCACTATTTGCAGATGATATAATATTATACATAGAAAACTCTAAAGAATCCACCAAAAATCTACTAGAACTAATAACTGAATTCAGCAGAGTTGCAGGATGCAAAATTAATAAACAGTATCTGTTGCATTCCTATATACTAATGATGAACTAGCAGAAAGAGAAATCAGGAAAACAATTTCATTTACGATTGCATCAAAAAGAATAAAATACGTATGAACAAACCTAACCAAGGAGGTGAAAGACCTTTACTCTGAAAACTACAAGACACTCATGAGAGAAATTAAAGAAGATACCAATATGGAAACACATTCCGTGCTCATGGATAGGAAGAAGTAATCTTGTCAAAATGGCCAGCCTGCCTAAGACAATCTACAGATTAATTGCAATTCCTATCAAAATACAAGCAGCATTCTTCAACGAACTAGAGAAAATCATTCTAAAATTCATATGGAACCACAAAAGGCCCCAAATAGCCAAAGCAATACTGAGAACAAAGCTGGGGGATTACGCTCCCTGACTCCAAGCTCTTCTACAAACCTACAGTAATCAAAACATTTTGGTACTGGCATAAGAACAGATTCATAGATGAATGGAACAGAACAGAGCCCAGATATAAACTCATGCATATATGGTCAATTAATATATGATAAAGGAGCCATGAATATACAGTGGGAAAAAGGCAGCCTCTTCAACAACTGCTGTTGGCAAAACTGGACAGCTACATGTAAGAGAATGAAACTGGATTATTGTCTAACTCCATGCTCAGAAGTAAATTTGAAATGAATCAAAGACCTGAATATAAGTCATGAAACCATAAAACTCTTAGGAGAAAACATAGGCAAAAAATCTCTTCAATATTAGCATGAGCAATTTTTTCCTGGATGCGTCTTCTCTGGCAAGGGAAACAACATAAAAAATGAACAAGTGGGACTACATCAAACTAAAAAGCTTCTGTGCAGCAAAAGACACCATCAGCAGACCAAAAAGTCAACCTACAGTATGGGAGAATATATTCCTAAATGACTCATCTGATAATGGGTTAGCATCCAGAATATATAAAGAACTCAAATGCCTCAACACCCAAAGAACAAACAACGTATTGAAAAATGGTTGGAGGACCTGAACATGCACTTTTCCTAAGAAGAAAAACAAATAGCCAACAGGCACCTAAAAGATGCTCCACATCACTAATCATCAGAGAAATGAAAATTAAAGCCTCAGTGAGCTATCATCTCACACTATTTAGAATGGCCACTACCCAAAAGACAAGAAACAACAAATGCTGGCAAGGATGCAGAGAAATAGGAACCCTCTTACACTGTTGGTGGGAATGCAAATTGGTGCAGCCAGTGTGGAAAGCAGTATGGAGGTTCCTTAAAAAGCAAAAAATAGAAATCCCATTTGCCCCAGTAATTCAATTCCTAGGAATTTACCTAAAAACAAAATCCTTGATTTGAAAAGATATATACAGGTCTATGTTTATCACCTCACTATTTGCAAGAGACAAGATATGGAAATAACCTAAGTGTCCATCAGTAGATGAATGGATAAAGAAGATGTGGTACATATATACAATGGAATATTATTCAGCCATAAAAAGAAAAGAAATCCTGCCATTTGCAACAACATGAATGGATCTAGAGGGTATCATGCTCAATGAAATAAGCCAGGCAAAGAAAAAACAAATACCATATGATTTCACTTATTTGTGGAATATAAAAACAAAGCAAAACAAGGAACAAAACAGCATTGGACTCATAGACACTGAAAAGAGACTAGTGGTTACCAAGGGGGAGGGGTGGTGGGAAGGGAGAGGGGGATAAAGGGGCACAATAATTCGCAGTCACAATATAACTTGATCACGGGGACTGTTGAACCACTCTGATGTATATTTGAAACCAACATAAGATTGTATATTAATGATACTTTAATAATGAAAATCACTTAAAAACCTGAAAAAAAAAAACTGCTGAAGGAAACACAGGGATGGATCTGAGAGAGTCCACAGAATTTGATGATGTGAGACTGTGATTTGTAGTCAGAAGTGTATATTAAGTCTGTCCCCATTCCTGGCACAGAGTTCTTAAAATCTTGAATTTCCTAGGAGATGATACTGTAAAGGTGTCTTTTGTTACGTTAATGTGGTGACTTTTGAAAAGCACTAAGAACTGTCTGGCAGCCAGAAGAACTAAAAGAGTGATTAGGGGCTAGGATTTTCAGTCCCAATCCTGACCTCTGGGGATGGGGAAAGGCTGCAATTGAATCAGTCCCCAGTGACTGTGATTTAATCAATCATGCCTATGTAATGAAGCCTCCATCAAAACTCAAAAGGACGGTCCTGAGAGCTTCCAGGTTGGTGAACACATGAAGATTCAGGGACAGTAGTGCACTCAGAAATAGTATGGAAGCCCTGTACTCTTCTCCCCACACCTTGCCTTGTGTATCTCTTCTATCTGGTTGCTTCTGACTTATAGGTTTTCACAGTAAGCCAGGAATTTAATAAGTAAAATGTTTCTCTGGGTTCTGTGAGCTGGCAGAGGAGGGTGCTGTGGGAACCTCCAATCTATGGCTGAATGATCAGAAGCACAGGTGACAACTGGACTTGGGATTGGCATTTGAGGTGGTGGGGATGAGGGTGGGGCCATCTTGTAGGACAGAGCCACTGACCTGTGGAAATGGATGCTATCTCCAAGTAGATAGTGTCTGAATTGAGCTGATTTGTAACACATTCTAGTATCTGAGAATTGCATGGTGGTGTTTGGGAAAACCCATTCCCACAGGAATTGGAATTGGTCCCAAAGCCTTTAGATGAGGAATGAAATAGGAGCACAAGAAGAGCGCTGGGTGTCCACAAGGTTCCTGGCATAGGTCACTGGGTGAATGGTGATGTCATTAATTAGGACAGAGGATTAGAAATTAGGAAACAGGAGGTCAAACTGTTTTTACGGGGTGGTGATGGAGGTGAATGTCTTGAGTTTACTGTGGGACATATTATCTGATTATTTTCACTAATAAACTTCATACATTCTTAACATATGGATAAGAATGAAACAACCTTATTACCATTCATCCATCACTCAATATGTCAGTCAAAACTATTTCTGTGCCTCCTTTATGTCTTATAAAGAGTTGAGTACAATGGATTTTGTGGACCACACATCCCAAATTTTCCAAGGTAGTTTCACGTTTCTATAATGTTATGCTTTTTAACAAGTGCATTTTGTTAAATGTATAATTAAAATGAATTTATTTTTATACCTTTAAGACTTTTCTCATAAGTAAGTACATAAATCATAAAAAAGGCTTAAGTCTCGAATCCTACAAGTAGAGAATCTAATCCAGAAGAAGTTCTCAACACCCATTAAAAAGCCATTTAATAGTAAACTGTGATGCTTTAAAGGCTCCTGGGGCATCCAGAAAGTTGCTGTAATTTTGGGTAGGAGAAATTAGAGAGGATGGCAGTGAGGAGAGCTGGGACCATAGCAGGGCTCTGAAGAATGAGCGGCACCTGAGATGTCAGGCGATGGGTGAGGAGAGCAGCGTCAGAAAAGACACTAATCTGGGAATGACCTCAACGTGTTTGAGGGACACTGAGGACGATGGCCTATCTTGCTTAGTCTTTTGATTCAGCCACAGAAAGGGGCTCATAGATTGGTATTGTATGACTCTTATTCCTGCGTCCCTGTATCCATTTCCTCTTCAGGATTCACTCTGTGATCATTTTCTAAGATATAATGAAAATTTCTAGTTGTGTGGTTTCCAGGATCTGTTTATCCATTCTCTTCCTAGCTTTTTCCAATTTGTATCTCATTCTGAATTTTAAATTTTCTGACCTTTATCCTAAAAGCTTTTGCTAAATTTTAGTATTCTCTAATCACCTCTGTCTCTGTTTTTGATAAAAGTCCCATTTGCCTGTGAGGTCTACATACAGCCTGCTGAGATATGTAACTGAAATTCCCATTAGATTTAATTGTATAATAATGAGATATTCTTCCAGCATATTTTCAAGAGCTGTGGATAAATAAACACATGGTACTGAAAAATCTATAATGTGACAAGTACATATAATAGTGCCCCCTGCACATTAAGCAATTGATAAATCTTTGCAAATGAATTTTACAGAATATCCTGTTAATAAGGAAGAATACAACTTTTCTATTACTTTTCTATATACTTTGAACAAGCACTTTTTACTGCTAAACAAGAAATACAGTGGGAGGCTCAGGGGATATTCTGGGTATCATTTCCTCTGGCTTCTCCTTCAGTCAAGTCAAGCTCTGATTCCCGACACTCTGAGGTAAAATGGTGAAGGACTTGGTATGTCAACCCCTTTCTATCCAGGGGACCCTAGCTCAGGGATCTGTATGAAGTGCATCAAAACACTAGTCCAAGTGGCTGATGTCCACGTCAGCCATTTGTTTACAAATAGGTGTTCTGAATGCTTTGAAAACAGTTTGTCCTTTAAAGTTTATGCTGTTTGTTGAACAAATTACTAATGTCACTGATAGAGCAAATTAAACTTCAGCTAGCCTCACTATGATGGTTGATTATAAATTCCAATTTAGCAAAATCCAATTAATGAGATTTTATTATCTATGTATATAGGGGTGTGAATATGGGGTTACATGTATGTGAATTAAGAATGATAATTTAGAACTGGAAGGAAACAAAAGACAATTCTGTTTAAAGCCTACATTTTGCAGATGAAGAAATTTGTAACTGGTAATTGCTCTTTTTCCTGTACCCAAGAGAGTAGTTCTATATTTAAACATAATACAGAAATAGCCTCTTTTGCAGATGTAATTTGCTATAATTCCATGATTCTGCTGAGTACATTACATATTATGCAATACTCTTACGTATTAGCTGTGTCTAATCATCTGTAATTCTGCAGGCCCTTTGTAGGTAGGGATTTTGTTATATTTATCTTTGCATTCCCTGTAGGCCTGCCCAAGACCATCCTCACATATAATGCTAGATTGAATATTAAGCCATCTGCAGGCAGCCATGCTCCTGTACTGAAATCAAGGAAACTGGCACTAAAGTGGTAGGTCTCCTATGGGCTTTGCAAATTTTCTTCAGCTCCAGGACATCTGCCAGTTTCACTGAGTGACCTTGCTATTTGGATCCCTAGTGTCTCCACTTCTCCCCAGGGAGTTATGAAGTGTGCCTGTATGCCAAGGCCCTTCCATCTCATTGTCTCCCCACCCTACTGCATTGGACTGGACTGGATTTGCCATTTTCTGGTTTGGACACAAATTAGAATTGCTGCCACTCTTTAGATCCCACTTCATTGTATTCCTCAGTGACAAATAACTCAGGCAGTTGCTGAATCCCACTCTGAGGCTAAACAGTGCACACTCTGTCTAGCACTGTTACAGAAAATAAATATGTGTTGAACAATTTGAAATAATGAATTTGGTCTTTAATTATTCACTCAGCAAGTAATTATTCAGTACCTGGTACAAAGCATACCACACCCTGTCTGGGTGCTGGAGATACAACAGGGAGCAAGAATAAATACCTGTCTTAATGGAGTTTACACTAATCAAGAAGGGACATGGTAAACAAATAAATGAATAGATATACAATATAAAGTCACTGCTATAAAAGCAAGTGCTGTGAAGAAGCATAAAGCAGAGAAAGGAAATAGAAAATGTCATCACTAATCAAAATCACAAACAAATCCTAAAGGAAATGCAAATGAAAACCACAATGAGCTATCACCTCACACCTGTCAGTACAGCTATTATCAGAAAGATAAGAAATAACAAGGTTTGCGAAGATGCAGAGAAAAGGAAATGCTTGTGCACTGTTAAAAATAGAACTACCGTATGATTCAGCAACACTTCTGGATACACCTCTGAAGAAAATAAAAATACTCTAGAAGATTTCTGTACACCCATGTTCATCACAGTGATATTTACAATAACCATGAAAACAACATAAGTATCCACTGATGGTTGAGTGCATGAAGGAGATGTGACATATACACACACATACACACACATAGATACACATACAGGTGATGCAATATTACTCAGCCATACAAAAGAAGGAAATTTTGTATGACTCTTCAGGGTATTATGGTATGTAAAATAAGTCAGACAGTGAAAACCAAATAATGTATGATCTCACTTATATGTGGAATCTAAAAATAAAACAAAGCAAAGCTGAACTTATAGATACGGAGAACAGATTGCTGATTGCCAGAGGTGGGAGGGCTTGGGGGAAGCAAAATGGGTGAAGGTGGTCAAAAGGTACAAACTTACAGTTATAACATAAGTCCTGGGGATGTAATGTACAGCATCTGACTATAGTTATTATACTATATTGAATATTTGAAAGTTGCTAAGAGAATAGACTTTAAAAGTGCTTAACAGAAGGAAGAAAATGACAGGAGGGGCTCCTATTTTAGAAAGAATGGTCAGGGAAGGCCTGGACAAAGACACATTTTGGAACCATCTGTATATAGATAGCATTTGAAGCCACAGGTTGAGTAGATCATATACAGAATAAATGTAATTAGCAAAGAGGTCTGAGGACTCAACCCTGGGGCATTCCAACATTAGGGGCAGGAAAGATGAGGATTCAGGGAAGAAGGTCGAGAAGGATAGCCACTGAAGTTAAGGACAGGCAGGAGGATGAGGTGTTCTGGAGGTCAACATGAGAAAGTGTTTCCAAAAGGAGGACAGTCAACCAAGACCAGTCATTGACCTTTGAAACAGGGTGTGGAGTCAGTGGTGATTGTAGAAAGAGCAGTTTCATTGAAATGGAAAAGATGCTGATAAAAGTCAGGAGAAGACCGAATGGGAGGAGAGGAAATGGAGAAGAGAGTGAATGTGCACAGTGCCTTTGAGGTACATTGCTACAAAAGAAAACAGGAAATGGGCAGTACCTAGAGAGGGTTGTGACCAAGAAAGGCTTTATTTTTTTCAAGATGGGAGAACTAACAACAATTCTGTGTGCAGAGAACAAAGATGCAGTAGATGGAAAACTAGTGATGCAGGAAAGAAAGGGAGCATTCTTTAGGCAAGAGGCAATGAGATTCAACGTGTGTTTGGACCACCGTCCCTCCAATAGCATGTTAACTTTCAGCCAAAGACTTAACGACATTTCAAAGGAAGGCATACAGTCAATAATAAAGTAACCATTTTGGTATGTGTGCATTTCATTTCTGCTGTTTTGCTTTTTCATCATTAAGTTACTATTCATGATATAAATGACATTACACTGATAATAAGAATGTCTTTATATAGAATTTTAGACAGCGACCCTTCAGTGAAGTCCATGATATCTTAATGAATTATTTGCAGTTTCTAAGCCTAGAATAACTTGAAATTTCCATCTTCAGTGTATGGTAAATAATCTATAACATTATTGTAGTTAGACCCATATCATTAAAACTTCATTTCTGTAGCATTTGCCAATGGGGAGTTAGTTTTCTTAAGGAAAGCCTCAGAAAACCCAAATGGGAAAAATATAACCCTATGAACAGAAAATACAACATTTCCTGTTTGGGTTTTTCTCTTTATGGTACTGAAATTCTAAGTTCCCAGGCATAAATAGGAGTAGAAACTGACTTAAAGTCCAATCTACATTTTACAAAAAAAAAAAAAGTATAGTTCACGGGATGAAAAATTTAGATGACATAATAAGAAGCAAGATTTTCAGGAAATCAGAACTGTGATCAGAAAGAGGTAGAACTCTTGGTGAGTATAAACCTTTAATTAAGACAGATCAACTGGATTCCATTAATGTAAAACTAGAGACTTTCAAATCTAAAGATATTAAACATCAGTTATTCCAACCACTTTATTTTACAGGTGAATAAATACAGTGACCGTGTGATTAAATAATTTCTACAAAGATGCAGAGGTGATTAGTGGCTGTGCTGGTGAGTTTTTTAATTAATTTAAAAAGACCAAATAGTAATAATAGCAATAATAATGATAATGATTTATTAGTGCTTCCATATAATGGGGATTGGCCATAATCTCATTTAAAATTTACAGCAATTATGAAAGGTGGAAAGTAGGACATTTCTTAACCAACTGCTACTACATTAACTTACTAAGTTCACCACTTATCTCCATTTCCTTCTCTGTAAAAAACTGACTGATGCAGGCACCATGTTCAATGCTTGAGGCTGCTAAATTTCTTTCAACAATTTCTTTCCATTTACCTAATCTACAGTCTGCAGGCACAACCTATATTGATATCAGTATCACCTGGGAACTTGTTAAAAATGCAAATTTTCAAACCCACACTCCAATTCTGATGGCTAGAAGTTCATCTTGGTGCCTTCTCTCCCTTAATCTACATTCATGGTCCCATGCAGAATTCTCTCTGTCCCCTCGCCTGAGGAAAAACAATCTGGTCCTGGTTTATAGTTGGTTGTGTCCATAATGCTGGCACCAGGCATTCAGAGGTGGACTGAATGACAGTGGAAAAGGGAAATATTTCCAGTACATCTCATGGGAAAATTTGCCTGGGGGAAAAAAATACCTTGTTTCAGGACTTTGTCCACAGTACTCAGTTTTAATCATTATACCACAAGTAAACATCAGACAAATAACACAATTACATTACTAGGTAATCTACTGAGTTCAATTAAACAATTGTCTCAAATAACTGAAAAGTGCAATCCACTTTGAGAACCAAAACCAAAGCAAATTGTGCATTTTTTAAAAGAGAACACTGTATGTATTAATCAGCTATACCATAATAACACCATCTAACAAACCACCTAAAACTCTAGACATAGAGTAATAAGTATTTTTGGCTTATACAACTAAAGGTCAGTTGAGAATTGGCTGATCTAGCCTGGTTTTGGGCTACAGTGTCTTGATACACAGTGTCTGTCATCCTCCATGGACTAGTGGCGGCTACTCAAGCCATGCATGTCTCGTGGCAAATGGCAGGAGTTTACGAGAGCAAGCCCAGCTGTGTGAGTAGAGTTCACACCTCTGCTCATATCATGTCCACTGCTATCCTGCTAGCCAAAGCAAGGCACAGGACCAAGTCTGAATTCACGAGGTGAGGAGTACACTCATCTCATTAAGGAGAGGGACGAGGGTGAATATTTATCAAACAATGATCTAATCTACCATACCATCCAAACTTAAAACTGCTATTATTCAGTCTGTTATCAAAGAACTGCAGCAATGCACATAGTTGATTCAATATAGTTCAACAAACATTCATTGAGTATCTTTTATTTGTTAGGTGTGCATTAGGTATTCAAGATATGGAGATGGATAAGACATACAGTCCCTGCCCTCAAGAAGCTCAGAGACAGGACTGTAAACAAACCAAAATTTAATGTGATGAATGCAGTGGAAGCATTTATAACTCTTTAAGTTTGCTGTTGTTATGCCCATTTTATACCTAAGAAACTGAGACTCAGAAGGATTAAATGATTTGTCTGATATCATACAACAGGAAAAAATGAAATTAAACCTCTTTTGGGGGCAGGGCATTAAAACCCTAAACTCTTCCTGTCCATTCCATACAGGCTGCCTCAGAAAATGACCACAGAGGTGATCCAATCCAACACCTCATTTGATGCTGGAATCTTGTATCCTTAAAGCAGCAAAAAGCCAACATATTAGTGAATTGAGCCCCATGATAATGGATGCAGAATGGATTACACATGCTTTCCTCTGCTTTATAATTCTGCTTTTTTTCTATTTGACTTAGATTGCCCATCAGACTAACCTTTATAATCTTAAGTAGTAAGTCAGATTTGCATACCTATCCTGGGCTAAGGGAGATCTGAGATGCTGGAGGATACTTTGGTCAGATTAAAAAATATCTGAGTTACAGGTCATAGTCTTTTAGTGAATGGACTTTTTAATAGAACTATTTTGATGATAAAGGGAAAAACTGAATGGACCACTGGGTCCTCCATTCCTGAGAAGGAAAAAGAATTGTGGGCAGTAATATGGTACCCTGGGGGCTGGAGTGTATGTATAATTCTGACTTTGAGCTCTGTTAGCCACTATGAAGCTATCACTATAATGTTCTATATCACTATAATGTTCCATTTATTAGTGTGTCATAACAGTTCCAATATGAAATGACTCTTCATATTTGTTCAGAAGTACATATTTTAGCTAATGTTTGTAGAACATTCACCATAAATCTATTAAGGAAAATTATAGGTGCCATATTATTGTTCACATGTTAAAAAAGAGAAACTAGAGAAAGTTATAAAAAATATACACTTCACTTAGGTAAAGTAACAAGTTCCTGGAAGAGTCCAAGATAGGACAGGAGTCCAGTGACTTGACTGCCATCTTGGATACTAAACTTTTAGTTCTTGAAACAAAACTTTTGGGGAATGTTAAAGATACAAAATTGAACTCAACCACTAAAGCTTAATTTTGTGTGGCCCATCAGAAAGAAATTTAATGAGCACATTGCTATAACCAGGATAATTCTGAATATTAGAAGGAACCTCGGCAAATCAGAACAATTTTTCTGTGCCATCATTTTACAGTGGAGGATGTTTATGTTCTTTAATTTCTTCTTTTTATTTTGGTATCATTAATCTACAATTACATGAGCAACATTATGGTTATCAAGTCCCCCCCACATACCCAATTACAGTCACTGTCCATCAGCGTAGTGAGATGCTATAGAATCACTACTTGTCTTCTCGGACTTGTACAGTCCTCCCCGTGCCCCCTGTACATTATGTCTGCTAATTGTAATGTCCCTTTTTCCCCTTTATCCTTCCCTTCCCACCCATCCTCCCAAGTCCCTTTCCCTTTGGTAACTGTTAGTGCATTCTTGGGTTCTGTGAGTCTGCTGCTGTTTTGTTCCTTCACTTTTTTCTTTGTTCTTATACTCCACATATGAGTGAAATCATTTGATACTTGTCTTCCTCTGCCTGGCTTATTTCACTGAGCATAATACCCTCTAGCTCCATCCATGTTGTTGCAAATGGCAGGATTTGTTTTCTTCTTATGGCTGAATAACATTCCATTGTGTATATGTACCACCTCTTCTTTATCCATTCATCTACTGATGGACACTTAGGTTGCTTCCATTTCTTGGCTATTGTAAATAGTGCTGCGATAAACATAAGGGTGCATATGTCTTTTTCAAACTGGGCTGCTGCATTCTTAGGGTAAATTCCTAGGAGTGGGATTCCTGGGTCAAATGGAATTTCTATTTTTACTTTTTTGAGGAACCTCCATACTGCTTTCCACAATGGTTGAACTAATTTGCATTCCCACCAGCAGTGTAGGATGCTTCCTCTTTCTCCACATTCTCGCCAACATTTGTTGTTTGTCTTTTGGATGGTACCCATCCTTACTGGTGTGAGGTGATATCTCATTGTGGTTTTAATCTGCATTTCTCTGATGATTAGCAATGTGCAGGATCTTTTCATGTGCCTGTTGGCCATCTGAATTTCTTCTTTGGAGAAGTGTCTGTTCAGATCCTCTGCACATTTTTTAATTAGAGTATTTGCTTTTTGTTTGTTGAGACGCGTGAGCTCTTTATATATTTTGGTTGTCAACCCTTTATGGATATGTCATTTATGAATATATTCTCCCATACTGTGGGATGGCTTTTGTTCTATTGATGGTGTCCTTTGCTGTGCAGAAGCTTTTCAGCTTGATATAGTCCCACTTGTTCATTTTTACTTTTGTTTCCCTTGCCTGGGGAGATATGTTCATGAAGAAGTTGCCCATGTTTATGTCCAAGAGAGTTTTGCCTATGTTTTTTTCTAAGAGTATTATGGTTTCATGACTTACATTCAGGTCCATTTCGAATTTACTTTTGTGTATGGGGTTAGACAAAGTCCAGTTTCATTCGCTTACATGTAGCTGTCCAGTTTTACCAACACCAGCTGTTGAAGAGGCTGTCATTTCCCCAATTTATATCCATGGCTCCTTTATTATGTATTAATTGATCATATATGTTTGGGTTAATATCTGGACTCTCTATTCTGTTCCACTGGTCTGTGGGTCTGTTCTTGTGCCAGTACCAAATTGTCTTGATTAGTGTGGCTTTGTAGCAGAGCTTGAAGTTGGGAAGCAAGATCCCCCCTGCTTTATTCTTCCTTCTCAGGATTGCTTTGGCTATTCAGGGTCTTTTGTGGTTCCATATGTATTTTAGAACTATTTGTTCCAGTTTGTTGAAGAATGCTGTTGGTATTTTGATAGGGATTGCATTGACTCTGTAGATTGCTTTAGGTAGTATAGCCATTTTGACAATATTTATTCTTTCTACCCAAGAGCATGGGATGAGTTTCCATTTGTTAGTGTCCTCTTTAATTTATCTTAAGAGTGTCTTGTAGTTTTCAGGATATAGGTCTTTCACTTCCTTGGTTAGGTTTATTCCTGGGTGTTTTATTCTTTCTGATGCAATTGTGAATGGAATTATTTTCCTGATTTCTCTTTCTGCTAGTTCATCGTTAGCATATAGTAAAGCAACAGATTACTGTGTATTAATTTTTTATCTTGCAACTTTGCTGAATTCAGATATTAGTTGTAGTAGTTTTTCAGTGAAGTCTTTAGGGTTTTTTATGTACAATATCATGTCATCTGCAAATAGTGACAGTTTGACTTCTTCTTTACCAATCTGGATGCCTTGTATTTCTTTGTTTTTTCTGATTGCCCTAGCTAGGACATCCAGTACTATGTTGAATAAAAGTGGGAAGAGTGGGCATCCCTGTCTTGTTCCTGATCTTAGGTGAAAAGCTTTCAGCTTCTCGCTGTTAAGTATAATGTTGGCTGTGGGTTTGTCATATATGGCCTTTATTATGTTGAGGTATTTGCCCTCTATACCCATTTTGTTGAGAGTTTTTATCATGAATGGATGTTGAATTTTGTCGAATGCTTTTTCGGCATCTATGGAGATGATCATGTGGTTTTTGTCCTTCTTTTTGTTGATGTGGTGGATGATGTTAATGAATTTTTGAATGTTGTACCATCCTTGCATCCCGGAGATGAATCCCACTTGATCATGGTGTATGATCATCTCGATGTATTTTTGAATTTGATCTGCTAATATTTTGTTGAGTATTTTTGCATTTATGTTCATCAGGGATATTGGTCTGTAATTTTCTTTTTTTGTGGTGTCTTTGCCTGGTTTTGTTATTAGAATGATGCTGGCTTCATCAAATGAGTTTGGAAGTATTCCCTCCTCTTCTATTTTTTGGAAAACTTTAAGGAGAATGGATATTATGTCTTCTCCATATGTCTGATAAAATTCAGCAGTGAATCCATCTGGCCTGGGGGTTTTGTTCTTGGGTAGTTTTTTGATTACCAATTCAATTTTGTTGCTGGTAATTGGTCTGTTCAGATTTTCAGTTTCTTGCTTGGTCAGTCTTGGAAGTTTGTATTTTCTAGAAAGTTGTCCATTTCTTTTAGGTTATTCAGCTTGTTAACATATAGATTTTTATAGTATTCTCTAATAATTCTTTGTATTTCTGTGGGGTCCGTCATGATTTTTCCTTTCTAATTTCTGATTCTGTTTATGTGTGTAGATTCTCTTTTCCTCTTAATAAGTCTGGCTAGGTGTTTATCTATTTTGTTTATTTTCTCAAAGAACCAGCTCTTGGTTTCATTGATTTTTCCTATTGTTTTATTCTTCTCAATTTTATTTATTTCTTCTCTGATCTTTATTATGTCCCTCCTCCTGCTGACTTTGGGCCTCATTTGTTCTTCTTTTTCCAGTTTCAATAATTGTGACTTTAGACTGTTCATTTGGGATTATTCTTCCTTCTTTAAATAGGCCTGGATTGAGAGGACAAGTAGTGACTCTATGGCATCTCACTACGCTGATGGACAGTGACTGTAATGGGGTTGTGGGGGGGGGACCTGATGAAGGGGGTACTGTAATCACCATAATATTACTCATTTAATTGTAGATTAATGATATCAAAATAAACTTTAAAAAGTAAATGAATACTGACATTTAGCTCTACTAATTCTAAAGATGAATGAAGACATGGGGACTTGCCTTACCAATTACCAATACTAAGTATAAAGCTACAATAATTAAAATTATAGTTTTGGCACAGAAATGGGCAAAATCAGTGGACTTAAATGGAGAGTCTAGAAAGAGACCCATGCTTATATTTGAACTTGGCATATAAGAGTGGAGTATTCTAACTCAGTAGGGAAAATGGCGGTAGACAATTAGATTTATACCAAAAATCCTAACAATAACCATACAGATCCCTACCTCCCAACAACAACACAATTCTAAATGAGTGAAACAAATAAAGATGAAAAACAAAGAAAAAAAAATAGGCCTGGATTGCTATATATGTTCCTCTTAGAACTGCCTTCGCTGCGTCCCACAGAAGTTAGGGCATTGTGCTGTTGTTGTCATTTGTATCCATATATTTCTTGATCTCCGTTTTAATTTGGTCATTGATCCATTGATTATTTAGGAGCATGTTGTTAAGCCTCCATGTGTTTGTGAGCCATTTTGTTTTCTTTCTACAATTTATTTCTAGTTTTATACCTTTTTAATCTGAGAAGTTGGTTGGTAGAATTTAAATCTTTTAAAATTTACTGAAGTTCTTTTTGTGGCCTAGTGTATGGTCTATTCTAGAAAATGTTCCCTGTGCACTTGAGAAGAATGTGTATCCTGCTGCTTTTGGGTGTAGAGTTCTGTAGATGTCTGTTAGGTCCATCTGTTGTAGTGTGTTGTTCAGTGCCTCTGTGTCCTTACTTATTTTCTGTCTGGTTGACCTGTCCTTTGGAGTAAATGGTGTGCTGAAGTCTCCTAGAATGAATGCACTGCATTCTATTTCCTCCTTTAATTCTGTTAGTATTTGTTTCACATATGTTGGTGCTCCTGTGTTGGGTGCATATATATTTATAATGGTTATATTGCCTTGTTGGATTGACCCCTTAATCATTATGTAATGTCCTTCTTTACCTCTTGTTACTTTCTTTGTTTTGAAATTTATTTTGTCTGAAACAAGTACTGCAACACTTGCTTTTTTCTCCCTACTGTTTGCATGAAATACCTTTTTCCATCCTTTTACTTTCAGTCTGTATGTCTTTGCGTTTGGGGTGAGTCTCTTGTAAGCAGCATATAGATGGGTCTTGCTTTTTTATCCATTCTATTACTCTGTGTCTTGATTGGTGCATTCAGTCCATTTACATTTAGGTTGATTATCGATAGATATGTACTTATTGCCTGCCATTGCAGGCTTTGAATTCGTGGTTACCAAAGGTTCAAGGGTAGCTTCTTTACTATCTAACCATCTAACTTAACTCTCTTATTAAACTATTATAAACAGTCTGATGATTCTTTATTCCTCTCCCTTCTTATTCTTCCTCCTCCATTCTTTGTATGTCAGGTGTTTTATTCTGTACTCTTTTGTGTTTCCTTTGACTGCTTTTGTGGATAGTTGATTTTATTTCTGCCTTTAGTTAGTATTTGGTTGGTCTGCTTTCTTTTCTGTGATTTTTTTTCTCTGGTGACATCTATTTAGCCTTAGGAGTACTTCCAACTAAAGCAGTCTCTTTAAAGTATCCTGTAGAGGTGGTTTGTCGGAGGCAAATTCCCTCAACTTTTGCTTATCTGGAAATTATTTAATCCCTCCTTCAAATTTAAATGATAATCGTGCTGGATACAGTATTCTTGGTTCAAGGCCCTTCTGTTTCATTGCATTAAATATATCATGCCATTCTCTTCTGGCCTGTAAGCTTTCTATTGAGAAGTCTGATGATAGCCTGATAGGTTTTCCTTTGTAGGTGATATTTTTTCTCTCTCTGGCTTCCTTTAATATTCTGTCCTTGTCTTTGTTCTTTTCCATTTTAATTATTATACATCGTGGTGTTGTCCTCCTTGGGTCCCTTGTGTTGGGAAATCTGTGCGCTTCTGTCGTCTCAGAGACTATTTCCTTCCCCAGCTTGGGGAAGTTTTCAACAATTATTTCTTCAAAGACACTTTCTGTTCCTTTTTCTCTCTCTTCTTCTTTTGGTACCATTATAATGTGAATATTGTTCCGTTTGAATTGGTCACACAGTTCTCTTAATATTCTTTCATTCCTAGAGATCCTTTTATCTCTCTCTGCCTCTGCTTCTCTGTATTCCCGTTCTCTGATTTGTATTCCATTAACAGTCTCTTGCACCTCATCCAGTCTGCTCTTAAGTTCTTCTATTGATTGTTTCATTTCTGTTATCTCCCTCCGGACTTCATCCCTTAGCTCTTGCATATTTCTCTGCAGGTCCATCAGCATGGTTATTACTTTTATTTTGAATTCTTTTTCAGGGAGATTGGTTATATCTGTCTCACCAGTTCCTCTCTCTGGGGTTGTCTGAGTGATTTTTGACTGGACCCGATTCTTCTGCCTTTTCATGGTAATAGAAGTGGTCGCCAGCAGGTGGCATGTGTGTCAGCTGGGAGAACAAAGCCCCTTATTGTTTGCTGGTTGCCTTGCCTTTTTCCCCTGCCTGTGCCAGTTACCCGCACACAGGGAGAAGTCTCTGGGATAATCTCCTGAGCTGCCGTGGGTGGGGCTGCCCTCAGCATAGCCTAGGGCGCTGTGGCGGGGGGGTGGGGTGGGTTCACAGACATGCAAGGTGTGTTCTGCTGCAAGAACGGCACCCCTTTGTGCCTTCCAGACCTTGTGCCAGCTTCCTCTGTCTGTGCCATGCCAGGCAGCTGTGCACCAGCAGCAGCCTCTGGGTCTCTCCCAGTTAGCTGCGTGCTGGGAGAAGACTCTGTGCAGTTGCTGTGGGTGGAGCTGTTCCCCGGCTGCTCTGCAGCTGTGGTGGGTCAGCCGGTTTGCTTGCAGCGGTGGTGGTGGGGAATGAATGGCAGGCTGCTTATTGCCATGATGGACTTCGAAGCTACATTACTACCCAGGGCTTTAGGGCACCTGAAGTTCCTTAAGATTCCCAGCCTGCTGGACTCAGTGTGCTGGGATGATTTTGTCCAGCTGTTAACCTTTTGTCCCTTTAAGACTTTTCTTTTGTCCTAGGGGAGCCAGCTGTGGGGACCTGCTCACAGTCTCCATTTTGAATTTTATTTTTCTGTTTCTCAAATCTCCAGTACACCATGCGATGTGTGTCTGTGCTCCTGGTGCAGATTACTAGGGCTGGTTATTTAGCAGTCCTGTGCTTCCACTCCCTCCCCACTCTGATTCTTTTCCTCCTGCTGGTGAGCTGGGGTGGGGGAGTGCTCGGGTCCCGCTGGGTCATGGCTTTGTAACTTACCCTTTTTGTGAGATGCTGAGTTCTTGCAGATGTAGATGTAGCCTGGCTGTTGTACTGTGTCTTCTGGTCTCTCTTTTAGGAATAGTTGTATTTGTTGTATTTTCAAAAATATGTATGGTTTTGGGAGGAGATTTCTGCTGCCCTACTCATGCCACCATCTTGACTGTCCTCTGTTCTTTCATTTCTTACATGAGTTTCATGTTGGTTACTTGGGGGGTGTGGATTCTGGTTCACTTCAGTGATAGTTAGCATAGTACTTAATGCTAATATTTTGTTAATTAAATTTTCCCTCTTCTTTTCCAATTCCCAAGATTGTTAGCATGAGAAGGATTCCTTCCAAGGATGCTCAGTATAGAAAAATCTGTCTCAGTCCTGAGAGCTTCTTACACAATCAGAAGTCCAGAACTTCCCCATCTTGATGACTGCGCATTGGAGCTGAATTGCGCCTATTCTTCAGGTAGCTCTCACTATTGAGTCTGCTGGAAAACACTTTCAATATACCTCTGATGGCATCTGGAAAACTGACAAGAAAGAAATATATACATCTCTCTTAACTTCAGGGCTAGGTTTATTTACAAAGGGCAAATATCCTTAGAGAGTTTAGGAGCTAGTCCCACTGATGTGTTTGATATAGATCCAGGACCTCAGCTGTTTCTATCTCCTAAGAGAGTATTTGTTCACATAAAAGGGAGGTGAGGTAATGGCATGAGGTTTTACAATGACTTGTCTCTGAACATATGTGAGCAGACACTGGTATAAGGAACTAGACCTCTTAGGAATCATTTTATTTTCTTTCTGTTGTTTTTCTTTTTTGTCTTATTTTAAAAGATAAACAGATGGAAAAACTTAATGGGCCTCTTCCTTTGGATCAGAAGGTAAACATTCTCTCACCATGAGATAAATTATTTGGGAAAGGGTAAATTACAGAGAGCAATTTGAGATGGGAATGCTCAGCCTATCTCTATGCCAGTAATGGATATTACCTCACGGAAAACTTGAAATTTTCCTCAGCCTGCTTGTAAGGGCTGGGATTTATAAAGTCAAGCATTTACATAACACCACTTTCACATTTTTCCATCGGTTTTCACACAGTTGTTCCAACTAGTAGGTAATTTGTCTGGCTCTTTGTAAAAGAATGCTGAATGCAAATGTTTCCAATGTCATTTCTACTTTTTTTTTCTTTCTTTTGGTAAAACTAAACTCCTTCAATAGTCAGTCTCCCAGTTAAATGATTATGGCCTTAATTATTCCCATGATTTGCAGGATTATGGTTATAAAAAAAATTAAGTCCTACAGAAAACTCATATAACTCATGCTACCATCTTTTGGGAATTAAACCCTTTCTTCTTGAAAAATCCTGCCATTTTTCTCTCCTGTAGAGATTGAATTGCTTGTGTATTTTTTTTTTAAGGAAGACTTCTATTTCAGGCTGTTAATTCAATACTCTATTATAAGTATTGTAAGTATAAATATATCCTCTATTATCAGTATGACTCAGCTAAACTTACTGTGACTTGTTTTTTAAAAACTCTTTTTTCCTTTTATTTTGGGGAATTTATTAGTATGACAGCACCTTTCTTTCCTATGAAGGAGCTTTATTGTTCTTATGTTGAAGGTTCCTAACTTATTTGGAAATCTCTAGATGTTACTGAATTACTTCATGAGGGTTGTTCTTTACCTTCCTTTGGATCAACACCTATTCTGTCTTTCCCTTTCTGTTCTTCTTTTTCTAATCATGATTCAGATGATATTGCTCTTCTATATTTAGGAGAATTTAAACATTTTTCAGGTGTGATTCAGGTTTCTTTTGTACCATAATAGAGAAACCAAAAATGATTGTTTGATGAATAAGTGTATACAATGAAGACTAGAAGTTGAGATAGATGAGCTTATTTTTTAAAGTGCCAGTATCAGGACCAGACCCAACTTCTTCACCTCTGATTCTTCTTCACCCCTGATTTCAGATCCTAGATTTATTTATTTGCTCTGTTGTGTCTCTCCATTGCCTAGTCTCTGAGGGAGAACAGTCACTGAGAAACTAAAGGAAACTAGTTTAGATCTTCTAGGACTTATGTGATCCAGGGAACTCTATCTCCCCTACGTTATTGAAAGTTCATTGACACTCTGAAGGAAAGGCATTAGAATTCTTCATTATTCATCCATTAATTAGTAAATCAATATGTATTATTACTATTTATTGTACCAGGTACTGTGGGTATGTAGAAACAAATACCAATGACAGCTTCCATTTATTGAACAAAATCTTTCCTAGGAACTTTTTATATCTTCTTTCTAATCTTCACAGCCATCTTTCAAGAAAGGAATTGTCCCCATTTTACAGTTGTGTAAACTGAGACTCGGAGAGATGAAGTGACTTTCCCAAAGTTACACAACTGGTAAATAGCTAAACTGAGATTTTAACTCAGATCTGATTCCAAATTCATTCTCTTTCTGTTATATCACATATCCTGCTCATTAACTACTTCTTCCATGAATAGACTTACCTTCTTCCTTTAAAAGATTTGCATGTACACAAAAAAATCACATATTGGATGATTCTATTTATATTAATTCTTTAGAACAGGCAGTCTATAGAAAGTAAATTAATGTTTGCCTAGGGCCAGTGGTAAGGGGATGGGGCATGACTGAGAATGATGGTATAGGATTTCTTTTTGGAATGATGAAATTTTTCTAAAACTGTTTGTGATGAGACTTGCACAATTCTATGACTGTACTAAAAATCAATTGCACCCTTTAAATGGATGAACTGTATGATGTGCGAATTAATCTTAAAGCTGTTATTTTTTTTTAGAAGTTAACAATGTAGTAAAGAAGACAGATCTATAAACAACTAACATGATACGAGGCAACATGAAAACAGATATGAACAATACACTCTGTAATCTCAGTTGAAAGTGGTGTTAAGTCCAGGGGACTAGAAGATGGATTTAGAAGTAGAAGCAATGGATCTGAACCTTTGAGCAATATTAGAGTGTTGGCAGGCAGAAGAGAATGGAGACAGAAGAAAGCACAGACATCACAGGTACATGTAAGGACTAAGTTTTTCTGGCAAAATGGCAAGTCATGACAAATCATCCAGTTGGAAGTTGGTGAAGGTGAAGAGTAAGTGGGGGGACATAGAAAGAAATGAAGTCGGGAAGGGGTCTGACCACATGGAAAGCCTTAAATGCCACATGGAGTTAGGTTTTATTCTATAAATGGTTCAGAATCTCATGGGAGAGAGTATATATATATATATTTTTAATTTAGAATGTCCAGTGTGATGATTTGACATTTCATTGTGTGAAATGATTACTACAATCAGGTTAACACACCCATCACCTCACAGATTTAAAAAAAAATTTTTTTATTAAGGTATTATTGATACACACTCTTATGAAGGTTTCACATGAAAAACAATGTGGTTACTACATTCACCCATGTTATCGTGTCCCCCTCATACCCCATTGTAGTCACTGCCCATCAGTGTAGTAAGATGCCACAGAGCCACTGTTTGCCTTCTCTGTGCTGCACTGTCTTCCCCATGATCCCCCCACACCATATGTGCCAATCATAATACCCCTCAATCCCCTTCTCCCTCCCTCTCTCCCCACCTGCTCTCTCCCACCCCTCCCCCTTGGCAACCGCTAGTCCCTTCTTGGAGTCTGAGTCTGTTGCTGTTTTGTTCCTTCAGTTTTGCTTCGTTGTTGTACTCCACAAATGAGGGAAATCATTTGGCACTTGTCTTTCTCTGCCTGGCTTATTTCGCTGAGCATAATATCCTCCAGCTCCATCCATGTTATTGCAAAGAGTAGGATTTGTTTCTTTCTTATGGCTGAATAGTATTCCATTGTGTATATGTACAGAGAGTTACCATTTTTTATTTGTATGTAGCAAGAATACTTACAGTCTGTTTTCTTATCAAACATCAAGTGCATAGCGTAGCATTATTAACTAGAGGCCCCATGCTGTATATTAGATCCCCAGAGTTTATTCATCAAATAACTGAAGGCGTGTTCCCATTGACAAGCAGCTCTTCATCTCTACCAATCCCAAACCATCACTGAAGAAAGTGTGTATTTTAAAATTGGATCTGAGTTTGCGCTTTTCTACGTCAGAGATCTAGTTTCCGCCAAACCATACCATCCATCAAATTAAGTTGCTGTTGCAATTTGAATTTTCCTAATTTTGTTTTAATATGTATAATTGCAAATTTCATTTTCTTTCATAGTTGTATACTTTTTTAAAGTGTAAGGAATTTATACCTAATTGTATGTTTTTATAAAATAATAAAAGAAAATCATACAAATTAACTTTTAAAAATTATAAAAATTATGAAATTAAAACATTTTTTAAATTACAGAAATTTAAAAAATTTTTCCTTTAAAGGGAGTTCTTGATTTACTTAAGTAGGAATTACTAGTCTGGATATAGAATATTAATCAGTGTCTCTTCCAAAGTTGACCTGGGGAGTCCTACTCCGTATTAAGTAACACTCCTCAGGGTGTCTATTCTGCAGGCCTTGAGCATCTGAACCTAAATCTCAGTCCCAATGTATATATATATATTCTATTTATTTATTATTTTTTATTGAGTTATTACTGATATACAATCTTATGAAAGTTTCACATGAGCAACATTGTGGTTACTACATTCACCCATATTATCAAGTCCCCCCCACACCAATTTCAGTCACTGTCCATCAGTATAGTAAGATGCTATAGAGTCACTACTTGTCTTCTCTGTGCTATACTGCCTTCCCCGTGATACCCATACATTATGTGTGCTAATTATAATGCTCCTTAATCCCCTTCTCCCTCCCTCCCCACCCTCTTCCTTTTGGTCATTGCTAGTCCCTTCTTGGAGTCTGTGACTGCTGCTGTTTGGTTCCTTCAGTTTTGCTTTGTTGCTATAATCCACAAATGAGGGAAATCATTTGGTGCTTGTCTCTCTCTGCCTGGCTTATTTCACTGAGCATAATACCCTCTAGCTCCATCCATGTTGTTGCAAATGGTAGGATTTGTTTTCTTCTCATGGCTGAATAATATTCCACTCTGTATATGTACTATATTGTCTTTATCCATTCATCTACTCACTGACATTTGGATCACTTCCCTTATCTTGGCTATTGTAAATAGTGCTGAGATAAACATGGGGTGCATATGTATTTTTGAATCTGGGATCTTGTTTTCTTTGGGTAAATTCCTAGGAGTGAAATTCCTGGGTCAAATGGTGTTTCTATTTTTAGTTTTTTTGAGGAACCTCCATATAGCTTTTCACAATGGTTGAACTAATTTACTTTCCCACCAGCAGTGTAGGAGGATTCCCCTTTCTCCACATCCTTGCCAGCATTTGTTGTTCCTTGCCTTTTGGATGTTGGCCATTCCTAACTTGTGTGAGGTAATATCTCACTGTGGTTTTAATTTGCATTTCCCTGGTAATTAGCAATGTGGCACATCTTTTCATGTACCTTTTGGCCATCTGAATTTCTTCTTTGGAGAAGTGTCTGTTCAGATCCTCTGGCCATTTTTTAATCTGGTTATTTGCTTTTGGGGTGTTGAGACATGTGAGTTCTTTATATATTTTGGATGTCAACCCCTTAATGGGTATGTCATTTATGAATATATTCTCCCATACTGTAGGATGTCTTTTTGTTCTACTGATGGTGTCATTTGCTGTACAGAAGCTTTTTAGTTTGATATAGTCCCATGTGTTCATTTTTGCTTTTTTTTTCCCTATACCTGAGGAGATGTGTTCAGGAAAAAGTTGCTCATGTTTATATTCAAGTGATTTTTGCCTATGTTTTCTTCTTAAAGTTTTATGGTTTCATGACTTACATTCAGGTCTTTGATCCATTTTGATTTCACTTTTGTGTGTGGAGTTACACAATAATCCAGTTTCATTCTCTACATATAGCTGTCCAGTTTTGCCAACACCATTTGTTGAAGAGGTTGTTATTTCCACATTGTATATCCATGGTATCCATGGCTCCTTTATTGTATATTAATAGGCCATATATATTTGGGTTTATATCAGGGCTCTTTATTCTGTTCCACTGATCTATGGGTCTATTCTTGTGCTAGTACCAACTTGTTTTGATTACTGTGGCTTTGTAGTAGAGCTTGAATTTGGGGAGCGTAATCCCTCCAGCTTTATTTTTCCTTCTCAGGACTGCTTTTGTTATTTGTTATTTGGGGTCTTTTGTGGTTCCATATGAATTTTAGGACTATTTGTTCCAGTTTGTTGAAGAATACTGTTGGTATTTTGATAGGAATTGCATGAAATCTGTAAATAGATTTGGGCAGGATGGCCATTTTGACAATGTTAATTCTTCCTATCCATGAGCACAGTATGTATATCCATTTATTGATGTCTTCTTTAATTTCTCTCATGAGTGTCTTGTAGTTTTCAGAGTATAGGTCTTTATTCTCCTTGGTTAGTTTTATTTCTAGGTATTTTATTCTTTTTGATGCAATTGTGAATGGAATTGCTGTCCTGATATCTCTTTCTGCTAGTTCATCATTAGTATATAGGAATGCAATGGATTTCTGTGTGTTGATTTTGTATCCTGCAACTTTTCTGAATTCAGATATTAGTTTTAGCAATTTTGGAGTGGATTCTTTAGGGATTTTTTATGTACAATATCATGTCATCTGCAAACAATGACAGTTTAACTTCTTCCTTACAGATCTGGATGCATTTTATTTCTTTGTGTTGTCTGATTGCCGTGGCTAGAACCTCCAGTACTATGTTGAATAAAAGTGGGGAGAGTGGGCATCCTTGTCTTGTTCCCGATCTTAAAGGAAAAGCTTTCAGCTTCTCGCTGTTAAGTATAATGTTGACTGTGCGTTGGTCATATATGGCCTTAATTATGTTGAGGTACTTGCCCTCTATACCCATTTTGTTGAGAGTTTTTATCAGGAATGGATGTTGAATTTTGTCAAATGCTTTTTCAGCATCTATGGAGATGATCATGTGGTTTTTGTCCTTCTTTTTGTTCATGTGGTGGATATTGTTGATGGATTTCTGAATGTTGTACTATCCTTCCTTCCCTGGAATAAATCCTACTTGATCATGATGGATGATCTTATTGATGTATTTTTGAATTCTGTTTGCTAATATTTGTTGAGAATTTTTGCATCTATGTTCATCAGGGATATTGGTCTGTAATTTTCTTTTTTGGTGGTGTCTTTGCCTGGTTTTGGTATTAGAGTGATACTGGCTTCATAGAATGAGTTTGGAAGTATTCCCTCCTCTTCTATTTTTTGGAAAACTTTAAGGAGAATGGGTATTATGTCTTCACTAAATGTTTGGTAAAATTCAGTGGTGAAGCCATCTGTTTCAGATGTTTTGTTCTTAGGTAGGCTTTTGATTACCAGTTCAATTTTGTTGGTGGTAATTGGTCTGTTCAGATTTTCTGTTTATTTCTGGGACAGCCTAGGAAGGTTGTACTTTTCTAGAATGTTGTCCATTTCTTCTAGGTTATCCAGTTTGTTGGCATATAATTTTTCATACTATTGTCTAATAATTCTTTGTATTTCTGTGGTCTCTGTCATAATTTTTCCTTTCTCATTTCTGATTCTGTTTATGTGTGTAGACTCTCTTTTTTTCTTGATAAGTCTGGCTAGGGATTTATCTATTTTGTTTATTTTCTCTAAAAACCAGTGCTTGCTTTCATTGATTCTTTCTATTGTTTTATTCTTCTACATTTTATTCATTTCTGCTCTAATCTTTATTATGTCCCTCCTTCTACTAACTTTGGTTCTCATTTGTTCTTCTTTTTCTAGTTTTGTTAATTGTGAGTTGAGACTATTCATATGGGATTGTTCTTTCCTCAGGTAGGCCTGTGTTGCAGTATACTTCCCTCTTAGCACGGCCTTCACTGCCTCCCACAGATTTTGCAGTGTTGAATTATTGTTGTCATTTGTTTCTATATATTGCTTGATCTCTGTTTTTATTTGGTCATTTGTCCATTGGTTATTTAGGAGCATGTTGTGAAGCCTCTAGGTGTTTGTGGGATTTTTCATTTTCTTTGCGTAATTTATTTCTAGTTTCATACCTTTGTGGCCTGAGAAACTGGTTGGTACAATTTCAATCTTTTAAAATTTACCGAGGCTCTTTTTGTGGCCTAGTATGTGATCTATTCTTGAAAATGTTCCATGTGCACTTGAGAAGAATGTGTATTCTGCTGCTTTTGGGTGTAGAGTTCTGTAGATATCTGTTGGGTCCATCTGTTCTAATGTGTTGTTCAGTGCCTCTGTCTCCTTACTTATTTTCTGTCTGGTTGATCTGTCCTTCAGAGTGAGTGGAGTGTTGAAGTCTCCTAGAATGAATGCATTACATTCTAGTTCCCCTTTTAATTCTGTTAGTATTTATTTCGCATATGTTGGTGCTCCTGTGTTGGGTGCATAGATATTTAAAATGGTTATATGTTCTTGTTGGATTGACCCTTTTATCATTATGTAATGTCCTTCTTTGTCTCTTGTGACTTTCTTTGTTTTGAAGTCTATTTTTCTGATACTAGTACTGCAACTCCTGCTTTTTTCTCCCTATTAGTTGCTTGAAATATCTTTTTCCATCCGTTTACTTTCAGTCTGTGTATGTCTTTGGGTTTAAGCATATAGAGGGGTCTTACTTTTTTATCCATTCAGTGACTCTATGTCTTTGGATTGGTGCATTCAGTCCATTTACATTTAGGGTGATTATGGATAGGTGTATACTTATTGCCATTGCAGGCTTTAGATTCATGGTTACCAAAGGTTCAAGGTTAACTTCCTTACTATCTAAGAGTCTAATGTAACTCACTTAATATGCTATTACAAACACAATCTAAAGGTTCTTTTTTTCTCCTCCATTCTTTATATATTAGGTATCATATTCTGTACTCTTTGTCTATCCCTTGATTGACTTTGGGGATAGTTAATTTAATTTTGCACTTGCTTAGTAATTAGCTATTCTACTTTCTTTACTGTGGTTTATTACCTCTGGTGACAGCTATTAAACCTTAGGAACACTTCCATCTATATCAGTCAGTCCCTTCAAAACACACTGTAGAGATGGTTTGTGGGAGGTAAATTGTCTCAGCTTTTGCTTATCTGGAAATTGTTTAATCCCTCCTTCAAATTTAAATGATTATCGTGCTGGATAAAGTAATCTTGGTTCCAGGCCCTTCTGCTTCATTGCATTAAATATATCATGCCACTCCCTTCTGGCCTGTAAGGTTTCTGTTGAGAAGTCTCATGATAGCCTGATGGGCTTTCCTTTGTATGTGATCTTATTTCTCTCTCTGGCTGCTTTTAATAGTCTGTCCTTATCCTTGATCTTTGCCATTTTAATTACTATATGTTTTTTGGTGTTGTCTTCCTTGTGTTCCCTTCTGTTGGGAGATTTGTACACCTCCATGGCCTGAGAGACTATCTCCTTCCCCAGAATGGGGAATTTTTCAGCAATTACCTCCTCAAAGATACTTTCTATCCCTTTTTCTCTCTGTTCTTCTTCTGATACCCCTATAATGCGAATATTGTTCCGTTTGGATTGGTCATACAGTTCTCTCAATATTCTTTCATTCTTAGAGATTCTTTTTTCTCTCTGTGCCTCAGCTTCTTTGTATTCCTCTTCTTTAGTGTCTATTTCATTTATTGTCTCCTCCACTGTATCTAATCTGCTTTTAATACCCTCCACTGTGCTCTTCAATGATTGATTCTCTGACCAGGATTCATTCCTGAGTTCTTGAATATCTTTCCGTACCTCCATAAGCATGTTAATGATTTTTATTTTGAACTCCTTTTCAGGAAGATTCATGAGGTTGATGTCATTTAAATAGTTTTAGAGTTGTAGTAATAATTTTACTTTGAACCAGGTTCCTTTGGCATGTCATATTTGTGTATGGTACCCTCTAGTGCCCAGAAGCTCTACTCTCTGGAGAAGCTCAGCCCCTGAATCAATGTCGGGGGTCACAGGGGAGTGGTATTGGTACCTCGGGGGAGGAAAGAGCTGTTTCCTGCTCCCCAGCTGCTTTCCCTGACTCCACTGCCTGAACCAGTGCGCCAAGCACACAGGTATAAGCCTCTGTGCTTTGTGTTTGTAGTTGCTGTATACAGATCTTTCCTCTGGCTGGCCTAACACCAGGGTAGGGTTTGCTGGTTTGTGAGCCAGGTGGGTCTGGCTGGGAGAAAGGTGCAGTAAGCTGCGTATCACGGAGGGGGTTCTTGGAGCTGTGTAGGCAGCCAGGGAGCTGGAGCACCTGAAGAATGTGAAAGCTCCCAACCCTGTTCCGTGAGGTCTGCTGTTTTCTCCAGGTGTATGCAGTCTGGTGCAGTCCTCTTTCCTGCTGCTCTTTCAGGTATAGTTGAATTAATTATATTTTCATATTATATGCTGTTTTAGGAGGTAGCCTCTGTCTCACCTCTCACGCTGCCATCTTTAATCCATGAATGTGCTTTTTTTTTTCCAACCAATACTTTTTTTTTGGTATCATTAATATAAAATCACATGAGCAACATTGTGGTTACTAACTAGATTTCCCCCATTATCAAGTCCCCACCCTGTACCCCATTACAGTCACTGTCCATCAGCATAGTAAGCTGCTATAGTGTCACTACTTGTCAGTGCTATACTGCCTTCCCTGTGTCCCCCCATGTTATGTGTGCTAATCATAATGCCCCTTTTCCCCCCTTATCCCTCCCTTCCCACCCACCCGCCCCAGTCCCTTTCCCTTTGGTAACTGTTAGTCCAGTCTTGGGTTCTGTGAGTCTGCTGCTGTTTTGTTCCTTCAGTTTTTGCTTTGTTCTTATGCTCCACAGATGAGTGAAATCATTTGGTACTTGTCTTTCTCCACCTGGCTTATTTCACTGAACATAATACCCTCTAGCTCCATCCATGTGCTTTTGTAAAAAAAAAAGTGTATATTCTGCTGATGTTGGATGGAGTCTTCTGTAAATATTAATTAGATCAGGTGTGTAGTGCTCTTCAAGTCTTCTGTATATTTAGTGATTCTCTTTCACCTCGGTCAGTTATTGAGAAAGCAGTATTGAAGTCTGACACCCACAGTAGATTTGCTATTTCTTTCTCCAATATTATCAGTTTTTATTTCATGTATTTGAAGTTCTGTATATAGGTCCAAACACATTTAGAATTGTGTCTTCTTGATGAATTGCTTCTTTTATCATTATGAAATGACCCTCTTTACCCTCTTTACTAATAGTCTTTCCATTGAAATCTACTCTGATATTAATATAACTTAATTACTGTAGGCACAGACTGTCATTTTTAATCCTTTCACTTTTAACCTATCTGCTTTTCATATTTAAAGTGGGTTTTTTATAGATGACATGTTCAGACATACCTTGTTTTATTGCTCTTCACTTCATTACTTTGCAGATGTTTCATTTTTTACAAACCAAAGGTTTGTGGCAACCCTACCTCAAGCAAGCCTATGGGTGCCATTTTTCCAACAGCATTTGTTCACTTCATGTCTTTATTTCACATCTGGGTAATTCTTGCAATTTTTCAAACTTTTATTATTATCATTTTATTTTTTATGGTGATACGTAATCAGTGATCTTTGATGTTACTATTTTAATTGTACTGGGGTGCCACAGAGTACAGTGAACTCAATTGATAAGTGTCTCATGTGTTCTAAATGCTCCACTGATCACTTTTCCCCAAATTTCTCCCTCTCCTTGGGCCTCCCTATGCCCCTGAGATGTAACATTTTTGAAATTAGGCCAATTAAGGACCCTACAATGGCCTGTAAGAGGTCAAGTGAAAGAAAGAGTCAATTGATGTGGCAAACTTCATCACTGTCTCATTTTAAGAAACTGCCACAGCCCCCCCCAGCCTTTAGCAAAACCTACGCTGACCGGTCAGCAGCCACCAATGCTGAGGCAAGACCCTCCCCCAGCAAGAAGACGGTGACTCACTGAAAGCTGAAATGGTGGCTAGCATTTTATAGTAAAACATTATTTTTTAATTAAGGTATGTACATTGTTTTTTAAACTTAATGTGCACTTAATAGACTACAGTATAATATAAGCATAACTTTTATATGCTCTGGTACCCAAAAAAATCATTTGACTTGCTTTAATTAGACATTCACTTTAGTGTGGTGGTCAGGATTTTAACCCTTAATATAGCTACCTGTAGTGTTTTGATATCTTATCTGAACTGGCAAGCTCTGCTTTTTATTTGGTGAGGTTAGACCCATTACATTTGGTATAATTAGTAATATTGTTGAATTTAAATCTATGATTTTTCTATTTATCTTTATCTGAATCATAATAAATTACAATTTTAGAAAGCTGACATTTATTACAAACATGGAGAGGTTTAGAAATAGGTAACATGTTTATAACTGCCTAAATATATTTTGGCTGCATCCGCTTTTACCCTTTGTTTGATTTCTTCATATGAAAATGACTTTGATAATATTTCCTATAAAAATAATAGAAAGATAATACTATCTGCCTTCTAGTGGTTGGTAAAAATTATTTTTATTATTGATGATATTTAAAACAAATTTTTTCAGTTTCACAACTCATTATAGGGATTATGCTATATATTTTTAGTATTGTCACATTTGGGAAAACTACAGTCAAGTTTCTTTCATATTTGATTTGTAGGATTTGGAGGAATTTTCCATTGACTAGCCTCTGGCTCCAAACATTTCATATCTTATTTCTTTGCTACCTATGTATTTTCAGTGTCAAGTGCTATGTTCCTATCATTACATGTCCTCTGGCCACACATTCTCCCACATTTCTCATCACAATTGACCTGGTAAGTGGTAGGAATATTCAGGAAGCCATTCCTATACTAGGGCAATTAGCAATAACTTAAGTATACACGGAAGTAACTATGAGCCACAAAAATATATTCCACTAAAAACAAACTAAGTGAATTCTCAACTCAACATCCCTTTAGAAGATCTCAAAACCTTATAGTTACACCAAATGTTTCTAGGAAAGTGTGATAGAAAGAAGTTGGTGTAGAAAGGGACCACAGTCTTACTGTTGCTGCTAAGGTATTTTACTTTAGCAAACTTGACAAAACACATGACTTGAGAATACATGACCACGTTCCCGTCAGTAGCTTTGGAACAGACCCATGCTGGTGAGTGACCCTGAAGGTCAGGCTTTATTAGCTTCATGGTGAATCCATTTCAGGGATGATTGTTGTAGGGGAACATGTGAGACTCTTATTAAACCCTAGAGGGAATATTTGGCACAAATTATTAATCCTTATCTTTAGAATGTTGGGTAGTTAGCATCAGTAGTTGTCAGCTAAGGACTTAGTGCCAATTCTGGGTCAATAGGAAAAGTCACTGACTTACTCTGTTCCTTAGAATTTTGCTCTAGACTTTGGTCTTTTCTCACCCTATACATTCTTCCTAGGACCTTTTCTACTCCCACTGACTCAGCTGCCACCTGTATGTTAGTGACAGCCTCCCTTAAAACAATGAGATAGCACTACACACCTATTTTAGGATGGCCAACACCTGGAATACTGACAACACCAAATGCTGGAAAAGATTTGAAGCAACAGGAACTCTCATTCACTGCTGGTAGGAATAGAAAATGGTACAGCCACTTTAGAAGACAGTTTGGTGGTTTCTTACAAAAGTAAACATACTCTTACCACACAGTCCAGAAATTGTGCTCTTTGGAATTTACACAAATGAGTTGAAAGCTTATATCCATACAAAAACCTGCACATAGATGTTTATAGTAAATTTATTCATATTGCCAAAACTTGGAAGCAACTAAGATTTCCTTCAGTAGGTGAAAGAATAAATAAACTGTGGTCCATCTAGACAAGGAAATATTACTCATCACTACAAAGAAATGAGTTATCAGTCAATGAAAAGACATAGAAGAAATTTAAATGCATACTACTAAATGAAAAAAGCCAATCTGGAAAGGCTACATATTATATGATTCCAGCTATATGACATTCTGGAAAAGATAAAACTATGGAGACAGAAAAAGATCAGCAGTTGCCAGGTGGAGAAATGAATAGGCCAAGCGGTTTTTTTAGGGCAGTGAAAATACTCCATGTGATATAATGATAGACGTATGTCATTACACATTTGTCTAAATCCCTAGAATATATAGCACCAAGAGTGACTTCTAAGGGAAGCTATGGAATTTGGGTGATTACAATGTACCAGTGTAGGGCTCATCCTTGGTAAAAATGTACCATTCTGTTGAGTGACACTGGTAATGAAGGAGGTTGCACATGTGGCAGGGGTGGGGTGCTGGAAGTTGGACCAGTCAATGGCCAATAATTTGTTCAGTCATGACTATGCAGTGAAGCCCTCACAACACCCATGAGAAGAGCTCTCTCTCTCTCTTTTTCTCTTTCTCTCTGCTCTTCTCTCTGTTCTGCTTTGCCTGCTCTACTCAGTTGAATCCTGCTTCTTGGTTGGAGAAAGCTTCTATGTTTGGGGAACCAGAATGCTTCCACATGCCACCAAGCCAGGCCCCACACTCCACAAGGATAGAAGCTCCTTTATTTAGGACCTTGCCCTATGTCTCTCTTCATCTGGCGTTAGCTTGTATCCTTTATTAAACCTAAGTGTTTTCTTGAGTTCTGCGAGTCACTCTAGCAAATTAATTGAACCTAAGGGGAAGGTCGTGGAAACCTCCAATCTGTAACTGGTAGGTCAGAAGCACAGGTGACTGCCTGGGGCTTGTGACCTATGTCTGGGTGGAGGGCAGTCTTGTAGGACGGGGCCCTTAACCTGGGAATCCAATGCTGTCTCCGGCAGATAGCATCAGAATTGAGTTGAGTTATCCAACACCCTGCTGGCGTTCAAGAATTACTTGGTATAAATATGTGTGGGAAGACCCCCTCCCACATACTTACACACATTGAAATAGGGTCCGGATACCTGAATAAAGTTATAGTACTATTACTGCTGTGTATAATATTGTTACTGTCATACATATATGTAGGAAAAAAATACACCATCTCCTGTGGTGTCAGAGATATTATGGAGACACTTTTCCTGCTTTCTGTTGTTCACCCTTTCTTTTCTCAGTGCCCCATTCCTAATGGCCAAAATCTAACAGTATAAACAGTAAAGGAACATTGTTTTGTGTATCCTTAGACACCTATCTTAATTGACCTTGTATTACATTCCTTTTTGTGCCTGAATTATCTGCCTTACTAGACTGTGAACTATGTCTGAACTTTGCATGTACCTTCAGCTTTTATATCTGTCCTTAGCAAGGATTTCATAAGTGATGGTTAAGCTGAATTGAATTGAGTTTATAGGACAAAACAGATGCAACTAATCCACTCTAAAATACCTCAGTAATCCAGCAGAGGGATTAAAATAGGAAAAAACATGAATATGGAACCTCCGTATACTCTGGCATACACAAAAACAGTTCCTGAATTGTGGCAAATTGGCAGAACTAGTAGGTTGAGAAAACAAGCATGCTAATTACTGGGCAAGAAGGTACCTAGTACCTCTGAGAATTAGGATCAATGACACAGACTGAACTCCTATATGGTGATTTAGCCTCAAGTGGTCCTCAGTAGAATCTGACAGGTAGACCCCACATGGGGATCCAGGAAATATTGCAAACCCAGAAAATTCAGCCTATCGTTCATGTTGGCCAGGAATCAGACACAATATGACTTAGGAAATACCAGAATATGCAAAGCAAGAATGTTTCTGTCTCACTTACAGGCATCTAAAGATGGAATTACTTGCTAATGGGAAAGAAAGAAGCAACCAGATTCCTCAAGAGGAGGGGGAGAGGCTTTGATTCCTATTTCTTTCTTACAGATTTCTCAATGGCTAGCAAAACTATGCTTATCAGTCCTTTGGGACTGAGAGCAAAACCTCCCACAGTATCTGCCAGTTGGCTGTTCTGTAAATCATCCACCTTCTCCCTGACTTACTGCATTCAGAAGGACCCTAAGGGGGCAGCATCGTGCCTGAAGCTGAAAGTGATTGCTTATCTTTATAGAGACAGAGAGAGGCCTGAGGGAGGGAATAATGGAAATAGTGATTGGGGTGGGGAGGGGAAGGGTTTACAGTTCAAGGACAAATTGACCAGTTTGCAAAGTAACCATTCCTCAAAGATCCAATTCAAAGCATTCACAGGTCTGCACATCCAGCCCTGGTGGCTTGTCGTCCAGAGCAGCGGCAGAGATCAGACATGGTGGCAAGGCAATAAGAATCCTGGGTAGGGGAGAGATGATCCTGTGGTCCATAGGACCTTCTGCCTTCCAGCTTCCAGCATTGTCTGTTTAAAAAAAAAGAAAAAAAGAATTTTTTTTTGTGTTTCTAATCTGAGCAGTTTTCCCGAGAGGGGTGGAAACTAGCATGCATGGTCTATTAGATTTGCTTTCTTTGTTCGGTGAGACATAAAGTCACTGTTTTGCCAACAAATTGGAATACCTAGGTTATTCTCTTTGTTTTTCAGTCTTTCATACGTACACTTACTCCCCACTGCCCATGTGCATGCATACACACATACACATCCATCTTATTACTTTAAAATCAGGTCCTTTAAAAATAACACACAGTTATAGATGGAATTAATCTCTCTTTTACTCTCCATCTCTCTTCCTTTCTCTACTATTTCCCAGATTAATGGCTAACTTTCCCCCCACATTCGGTGGTTTTAAATTCAGGGTTACCCTAAGAGAATAAAGACATTTTACCATTAAGAATATTTGAAGAAAAAAGAAGTGTCACCAGCCCTGAAGGAAATACCAAAAGGTCATTCCAAACAATCTTTTGAGCAGGAATTAATTACTGAAATAAATGAAATAACTGACATTTTCCCACAATGGCTAATTTGAAGAGACAAGAGGTAACTGGAAGTATAGGTTTGGTGTGTTTGATAAAAATAAAAGTTTTCTTCCTTCATAATTAAAGCTTGTGTTATAGGTTTCTTCTTAATGTGGATATGTTACCAAGGCAATAGCTTGGCAATCTTCTGCATGGCTGCTTTTACATTGATCCACACAGGCTTCTTGGACATTAAGCTTTACAACACATCTATGCAATCCAGAAGGGCAAAATGGATTCCTTTTTTAGTTTGCTTTTCATGGTAGGGAAAGACCATTAGAAAACAAGCTTTTCTCATCTCCTTTCTTCTTTCCAGGGCTCTAAGTCAGCACCCAGACTATAGATTTTGAAATGGCCATAGGACCTCAGGCCTGTGGGGAAAAGAGAGCAGGAGGCCTCCAGGGAGTACATGTAGCAAACCAGGGTGAGGACACAGCTGATGGTCAGAGCTGAAAGTTCTGCTACTCAGACAAGGTGAGAGCCAGGAGGCCAAAGCCCAAAAGGAACCAGAGCCAAAAGTCACAGTTAGCAAAGCTCAGGGCCAGAGCACAGGACAGGACCCAGAGAAGCAACCACCCTGAGCAGGGATGTCCAGTGTCAGCATTCGAAAGCTGGCCCCATGACCACTCTTGGAGTGGCAGTGTTTCCTCACCTCCGACTGGAAAACATCCGCTGTGGCTGGGCTTTGAGGGTGTTATTAGTTGTGGAGTCAAAGTGAGCTGGTTAACTTTCACAATGAGGCAGAATACAGACAAGGTCTTCCTAACCAAGACGTCTCTGGAGTCCTAAAGCTCACCAAGGTGGTGTCATTGAAGCAGAACCTAGTCTAGGAGGGTGAGTAAGGCACCTAGGGTGCCAAACTTCGGGAGGCATTCATTCTTTGGGTCATACAAACACTGGTCACAGAGGCTGAGAAGGAAGGGCCCCTTGCCACCCAGGGGGCACTGGGCTTGACTCCTAATGGTCTGATTCCTTTTGACATTCAGCCATGAGGCCATTCAGAATCAGTCTGTGGAGCTCACGATGTTTGTTGAAACAAAATATATGATTAATATTTAGCTACTCCTTGGCATTTGATAACATAAGATGGTGGAAAATAAACTCCTAAATTAATGCAACGGGAAAGTTTTAGGGCACACTATAGTACACACATTATTTTCCCCACTGTTTTGCTGGCCAGGAAGCTCCAAATACCTGTGCAAGAGTGTTTGCTTCCAAAAGAATGGAGAGGTGGTTACTGAGAGACCCCAGCAAATGCCTGCTGAATGAATCCATAATGAAGTAGGGCTGATGACAGGGATAAGTGGACTCCTGTGAATGCCGTGGAAAATATTCAGTATCCACTATGTTATTTCATCTGGTGGTCAAATTAACAACATTTATTATATATACTAGTTTTTTGTACCTTTTACAGAAGGTGTAAGAGGTATCGGTATTATGTGCCCAAAAGCTTTTCCTTTGAAATTTATCATTTAAATCACTTTACTTGACTCTGATCCCAACCAAGTAAGATATTAAGGCAAGAACAACAAAAATAGTATAAAACTTTATCCACCATTTAAACAAGGGCCAATTGGCTAATTTTTATTTGGGTTGATTGTGAAGAGATCTCCAAATCCAATATTCCAAATATAAATAGGGGTTTCTTTAGTTTTTCTTTAAAGATGTAATTCTCTTTCTTTTTTTCCCCGCTATGCTCCACAGATTGGGCCGTATCCTCTCTGCATCTGAGGCTGTCATTTGTCATCAGGATTCAGAGCTGCTGACAATGTGCTTCAATAATTCACAGGGAACGGGGCTCACTTCACGTTCCCCCTTTTCTCAGCTGTTTCAGTGATGCAGACAGATTAAAAACATGCTTTTTGTCAGTGGAATAAATCAAGAGGAGCCAGAGACACTGTAGGAGGAATAATACGGAAAGAGATACCACTAAATGTTTTCCCACCAGTGCACAACTGTATGAAACCAGAAACATGCTAGGATCTGTGGTGAACCCTTGAATTTGACTTGCCTGGTGACTGTGTTGAAGTTAATTTATACTGGCAGCTCAATGTATCTGGCTTTCAAGTTTTAAGGAAGGAAAATCTAGGGAAAAAATGAACTTCTAAGTTCATGCACTTATAATTTGTAACCTGTGGCCTTTGTTTGCTTATAATGTTGGTAAAATGCATGAGTAGCAGCAATTATTCATTGTTTCTATAACTGTCTTCAAAAGAAGATGCCTTTTATTTAGAGTAGCCGCAGACAACAGGGCAGAAGAGAGAAAGAAGCCCACGCTGCCATACCTTCCACTCCTCAGTGTCCAGGAGAAAGAGCCTCCTGGGAACCAGCCAGGGCTTCATGTTTCTTCAATATTAAATGTGACAGGTTCTGTGTCAGGCCAATCCCCAGTCTGGCCTCATCCCAGAGGAGGCCCGGAGCCTGTCAGAGCTTACAGTGTCCTGAATTCGTTGATTGATTCTGCTCATTAAAATCAACAGCAGAGAAAGAAGTGGTCCTCTGCCTGCAGCCAGCTCCTGTCCCTGAGCAAACACAACTGCTGCTCAGAGGCGATGTGAGCTATGATTTCCACAGCCAATTTCAACACTCGGTTCCTCTCTGAAGCCAGTAACTAAACCTGTACCACTATGAAAATGGACATACCCATCTAGATAAAGAATGTATTCATTTGGGCTCATGCAGAAACCAAAGAAGAGAAAGCAGTAGATGACAAAATCTTGCACTGGACCATGCCACTAAGCTGAGAGCTGTTTCATGGATCCGGCCTGACCACGTCAGCCTCTGTGCACACACACATGCTCTCTTAGATTCTGACATGCCTTGAGTTTTCAGTTTGGTGTTGGCATTAGCAGTGTACATAGGTTTTTCTCCTCTGTATTTTTCACACATCTTATGCCATTACTGAAAGTGTGTTTTGGATAGACTGGTCCTAGCAACTGAGTAAAAACCTATGGTTTTGAAGAGTATTATTTTCAGCAGAGTATTATAGACTTCACTATCTGGATAAATCTTTACATATCTAAATATGTAAATGTACATAGGTATATATAGAGAGAGTTCTAGGCCTAAAATATTAGCTATATCTATATGTGATTTTCTTTGGGTGATTATATATACACTTTAACCTCAGTTCCACTGACTTTTGGCAATAAGTTGGCATCTGGTTTTTTGTCTAATTGGCAAATGCACGTGATTAATAAATGAGTTTAAAGAATACAGTTTTCCTTTTGTTTTCTTTCGGATATAATTTGATATTGGAGTAAAATAGGGTGAATATGAATGAAGGCCAGGAACCTTCCATAAATTTAATATGATAAGCCTTTGGTGCCTCGAACCACAGCCCTGAGGTCCATTCTACTCCAGAAATCCCCATCATCAAAATCTGACATGTTTTCACTCCTCCATCATACTCTGAAGGTTATGGTGTCCTAAAAGCGTTTCCAGTTCACTGTTACAGCTCTTCCCCAGGCTGAAGGAAGAACTAACTCCAATACGTGTTCTGACGATAGCCTCGTCATGCCCTTACCTTACAAAGGTGATAAAACTAGCAGGGCTCTAGATGCAAGGGAGGTGGCCCAGGCTTCCCTCCAGGGGCTGCTGGGAGTAACTAGCTCCTCCTGTGTCTCCCACATAGAAACACTGACATATTCCCACCCACCTTTTCTCATACCACTACTGAATAGTGATTTCTCCAATTACCAAGGTTATTTCCTTTTCTTCCTCCATTCCTCTCCTTCCTTTCTCCCTTCCTTTCTCTATTCCTTCCCTCCATCCTTCTTTCCTTTCTTTCTTTTCCTAATATCTAATATTGTCTAGATGGCATACAAAAGAAAAAAAAGTGACTCTGAGGTATCTGGTTGTGACTTCTCTAAACCTTTATATTTTGTTGAATTACAAAAAAGGAAGAAAGAAAAGAAGGTAAGAAGGAGAGAAGAAAGGAAAGGAGAGGAAAGGAGGGGAAAAACACACACACAGAAGGTCTCTCACCCTAACAGTGAGATTGCTCCCTCAAAAACACTATAGGTTTTCTTTGGTTATTTTGATAGGGGTTATAATCAGTTTTAAACTCATCCATTTAAAATTCAATAACTTTTTGTTGAGAACCTATCTATTACATGCCAGACGGGTAAGGTATCTGTGTTCACAATGTTTAGTTTTTTGGGGGGGAGATATTTAATAAATGAGAGAACATGTTTTTCATAGCAAAATTATTTCAGATAATGGCACATGCTTGTAAGGAGCTCTATAATGACTCTTCCAGATGTCCTCTCAGGTTTCATGTTCTTGTTTCCCAGCCACTGGCAATGCTGTCAGCAGATAGTCCTCACTTCTCAGCCCCCTTTGGGAATTATCTTAGCTAGAAAGAGTTAAGACAGGCCATGTTCTTTCTCTGGGGTAGTCTATGTCTAAGAGCTGGTCACCACAGAAGCATCAAGGGTGGACCCTTTACCCCAGCTCCGCACAGCTCTGCAGGCCCCCACCAGCTTTCTGTGGGCTCAGCTGAGGCTTTTGCTAAAGGACCATGACCCAACTTCCTCCTCGATCCGCTCCTGTGCCCTTCCCTTCTACAGGCAAGAACCCAGGAGTGTTCCCTAGTAACCGTGCTCCCACTACTCTCTGCCTCGGGCTGCTTCTCAGGTGCCTTGAGCCCATAGCAGTTAGTGCCTTCGGGGACTGCAGAAAACACACACTGAATTAGACTTTGGGGTCTGAATTACCTGCTACCTAGCTAGGAATAAAGACACTACCCTGGGTGCAGAGGTCAGTGCTCTCATGGGCACAGCAGAAATCCAGCCAGCTAGCAGCAGAGACAAATGCTGAGTCCCCAGTACCACACTAGCCCTTGAGGATATCAACCAGCAGTGGCAATTTAACCACATCAGGCCTCGTCCACCCTGGAAAGGACAGTAGTTTGTTTTTGACATGAAAAGAATACATTCTGGGTTTGGGCTCGCTTTTCCTTCCCACCAGCCAGCACCACTGTTTGAGGGCCTGCATAATGTTTAATTCATAAGCGTGGGATACCACATAGACTACATCAGAGTTAGGGGATACAGGACAGGATACGCGACTATGAGACCCACTGGTCCCGTCTTCTACTGCACCACCAGAGGCTGCTGGCTTGGCAAAGTGAGGGAATGGTAGATCCAAGGCTCAGCTGAGCAGCAGCTTTGAGATTATACCTGGTGAGGAGGTGGGGAGGCCATCATTCAGGGTGCAGTGTGTACTTGACAGCAGTGAAATTTAAATGGTACTGAATCCCTTGTTGGTAAAATACACGGGTCCAGGAATTACAGGGTGGAGGCGGGAAAGGGCCTGTTCACCTCACTTCCAGTTATCTCCTTTAGGAATATGCTTCCCTCTCCTTGCATCTCGGGTTCTGTGGGTTTAGTGGTCCTAGTTCCCAAAGGGAGATTCCTTTCACCAGATGACACAGCCAGAGTCCTTTTAATCTGTACACTACAGCTGGCTCCTAGGCCCTCCGAGTCCCTTGTACAAAGGGACCGGGCCCCAGAAGCGGGGTGAGCAACTGCTGACCAGTGGAAATAGGGAAGGATGTATTTGGGTCTCAGATGATTTAATTAGATGCTTCTTGGTACTCCTTGCCCAATTTTGACAGTGACAGTCAAGTTAATGAGCCATAGAGAGACATGGTGACTAGAAGTTTAGACCCCTCAGGGATGAGGGTTGGCTCATGCCACCGGGTAGGACACCTAGACCTGTGGAGGTGCCAGGCGAGGTTGGGGAGAATATAGAATGGATAGTAGAGGAGAGAGACAATGAGTTTTCCAAGACTGGCTGCAGTGGCTGGATTCTATTCCATTCCACTAAACCTCAGTAAATTTTACCTGAGAAAGCCATGCACCAGCATCCTAATAAAGCTGTTTCCCAAATATATACAAAGCAGTGGATTCAGAGAGTGGAACTCTGGCGAACTCTGTGAGGTGCTACCCAGATCCTCAGATAGTACAGGGAACATACTCCTCAAGCTGCTGGGAGGGCAGCAGACAGTGTTAGCTGAGCCATCTTTCTTTGGGAATTACCTCAACTGAAGAGGGCTGTTGTGCCTCTTTGGGGCAGCTGGCATCCAGTAATGGGCTGATGTGGGATATAAAAATGTGTCCTCTCTTGCTAAAACCTGGTATATCTCTAAAGGGCCCCTGCCGCTTCAGATCTCCCTGAGCATTGGCTGAGGTCTTTGTTGAGACTGCAGGTGTCTAGTCAGCTTCTCCCTTTGCCTAATCCTTCCCTTCCCCAGGGGCTGACCAAGAGAACCTCTACTAAACTTCCTATATGCCAAACCACTTCTCAGTCTCTGATTCCTGGGGAACCCAATCTGCAACAGTGCTATGAAAAAAAAACAAAACAGGGCAATGGAATAAATATCAGAAATTAGGAGGGGCTGCTCTATTAGGATGGCCTGGTAAGTTTCCTCTGAGTAGGTGATATTTGAGCAAATGTGTGAATGATGAGAAAGGGTGCAGAAAGATCTGGGAGCATTCCAGACAGGGAAGCATGAGGACCCTGACGTGAGAATAGTTTGTCATGTTCCAGAAAAAGAAGGAAGGCCGGTGTTAACTCAAGCATGGCTAATGAGAAGAGGCTGGTAGAAGGCGTGGTCAGAGCCTGGATTTTGAACTTTATTATAAATACAATAAGGAATTATTAGAAGTAATTAAAAATATCACTTTGACTTCTGTGTAATGAATAACTTGCAGCAGTTGAAGGGCAGAATAAGAAAGAGGAGTGAGTTTCAAGACCATACCATTCTCCAGGAAAGAGACACGGCATTTCAGACAAGGGTGGTGATTGTGATGTGTAAGTTGACTATTGATATTTCTTTTAAGTGAATCCAAAAGAAGTTGTGATGGATTATATGCAGGACAATGAAAAGAATAATTAAAGCTGACCCCTAGGATAAGGCCTAAGCACCCATGGCAGTGTCACTGACTGAGATAGGGAAGATGAGTGCACGAGTGTGTTTGGAAGAGGGACCCTCAAGTAGCCTAAGGATGGTACAAAGTTTCCAGAGAAAAGGGACAGATTTGAAGGTTAGATGGCCTAGTTAAGTAATGAATTCAACTCTATCAATACTTTCAGTCCCTCTGCACTTCAGGTTCTTAGTTTTCCATTCTATCCTACACAGTTATGAAATTTTGACAGACCTCAATCCATAATAATCTATAAACTGATTTAAGTTTTTCAGATATTCTGTACTTTTAGCATCTCTCAGGTCATATTAATGCTGTGGTCTGAGGATATTTTGAACAGAAAGGTTCCAGTGAAAATAATATTATTAAGCCAGACAGACCCAGCTTTGAATGATTTCCCAGCCAATTATTAGTTGTGTAATATGGGACAAGTTTACATCTGAGAGCTTCAGTTTCTTGTAAAAATTGAAATAACATACCCACCTCATAAAGTTACTGGGATAATTAAATGATGTCATGTCTCTAGGGCAAAAAGCAAGTAACCAGGTTGCTACAGGGATCACTAATTTAGTCTCCCTCCCTCGCTTTCTCAGAAAGGCTGTATATTCACACATTATATTAAAAAATTTAAAAGTTCATTATGAGACCTTTGGCATTCAGAGAACTAACGTGTGGTTTTGACTCTTGCTAACTAACCCCTGTGGTCCATATACTGTAATCATTGGAATTTTGCTGAGGTCCACATTTGAGTCCTACACACTGAGAGGAGGCTAGCTGGCAGGAATGGGTCCCTTTCGTGGGTGAAGCCTGTCCTATGCCAACCATCCTCATCTCAGCCTGACTTTATGGTTCCTGGCTCATCTTCCCATCCACACACCCTCGTGTGAAGCAAGAAAGTGTCTGTATTTTATGGAAGATGTTAAACAAAGGAACAAACAAAAAAAATCAGACAACTAAAACCCACCAGTGAATATTATTGGCAGGCAGTAAAGATAAAGTTAAGAAGTCTAAGAAATGGATGAAGCTTATGCAGAAAAATAAGTGTTTGGGATAAATTATGGAGTGAAAATGCCACGGGATCCATGACATGAATGTCTTTACCATGTGCCTCATAAGGAAGTAAGAAAAGGCAATTCACAAACTATTTCAATAAAATTTCCAGACAAATTAATATTATTAGCTTTATAAATGGGTCTAGTTCCTCAATATATAGAATTATAAAGGTCTTAAGGGGTCAGTTAAAAGTTTTTAGTGACACTTGACTGAACTTTATTGGGAAATTCTATGCTATAAAAATGGTATCTGTGATTTGGGGAATTTGTAAATATCTCAGGACCTATCTATTAAGAATGTCAGAAACTGTTATAATTATTTTTAATACTACCACTTAGATCCTGTAAATTGTAAAATGCAAACTATTAATCATTTGGGTTAGTAGTCACATTATAAAGAGAGAATTTGCATTTTTAATTTCCTATTTTACAATTAGTCTATGGTATTTGTCAACACTGTGTACCTAAGGGTCTGTGCTACAAAGTACAGGGACAAATAAGACATGGATCCTGCCTTACTCTGAGGAAGAGAAAATACGAGCTCCATGATGCAAACAAAACCCTGAAAACTGGGAAGATAAATTATCTTGGAGAAAGACTATTGAGATCTATGACTGGAAGAAGGTCATAATAATTTGGTACATTTAAATAGTTATTAATCTTTGGTAATCACCTAGGGAGACAAAAAGGAGATACCATTTATTATACTAAAAGCACAGAGCTAGCTCTAAGAAATCTGACACAGCCTAGATGTGATCCGCAAACCCCAGCACTTTCAGCCTCTGTGAAGTCACTTCACTTTGACTGGATACTTCCTGTGGTAGGTCAGGCTCACACATCTAAAGATAGAATAGATACATTTCCACAAATAATGATTTTTATGCTCACATCCATAAAAAACAGCAGTCTCATTCTCACAAGGCTCCAAGCAGTCTCTGCACTGTGTTCCTTTCATTCTAATTTTGTATTCCTTATAGGTAAGGCAATCTCACATTCCATTTAAAGAATTTGAGTTGAATTCTGCAGACAAGCTACGCTATGTTGCAAAAAAACCTGGTATTTCCTGGGGCAGATTTAGGGGAGTGAACTACAAGATTGATTAAAATTCAGCCAGGCACTAATTCCTTCATATTACCTTCTGGAATTTTCATTTAAAATGCAAGTAGTCCAGGGAAGGTAATACATATAATGAGCATTAACTAGTTTCTAGTTAAAATGTAGATTGAACACAAATATTTACTATTTTCCCTCTGGAAATCTCTCTTAGGAAAGCAGAAAAAGTAAAGATTTAAAATTTGTAAATCCACCAAGTATAAAGAAAACAGGAAAAAAATGACAAATTTTGAAGGCTGGAAATCAGATGGATGAGTAGTTAACTAACTTAAGAAACTAGAAAAGGCCTGGAAGTGATTTGAGGTGGGGAAGCTCCAAGGAAGCTCTAGAAATAAGCACATGCACATTACAGAACCACAGAAAACCTGGGTCACTGAGCTGTCAGTTACCCCTGAATGTTGGGGATCCAAGTGAGAGCAAAAGCCAGAAGCTGAGTTGAAAATCTGTGTAAGAAACAACCTCATAGATCACCACAAGCCTGCTCAACCAAATGATCACCCTTCCTCCACCATGAGAAGCTCCCTCAAGAGACTGAATCGGAGTTTCTCCAATGTATCTAGTAGTGAGGGAGAGAACCAGAATGCTTTGGACTATGATTCTTGGCCTTGCCACAAATGGTTCAGAATTCCACTGGTCACCACGGCATATCCTGCATCTTGGTGACAGAAGCTTTATGGGTATGATGAGAGTTACTGAGAGAACTGTGACGCCCCAAGTCCTTCTTCTTGAGTTATTTGTCCAGGGAGGAGACAAGCTGGAGGGATTAAGAAGATAAATGCTTTTTTAAAAATATAATTTATTTTATTATCATTAATCTACAATTACATGTGCAATATTACGGTTATTAAACTACCCCTTCATCAGGTCCCACCCACCAACCCCATTACAGTCACTGTCCATCAGCGTAGTGAGATGCTATAGAATCACTACTTGTCTTCTCTCAGTTGTACTGCCCTCCCGTGCCCCCCCAACATTACATCTGCTAATCGTAATGCCCCTTTTTCCCTCTTATTCCTCCCTTCCCCACCCATCTTCCCCAGTCCCTTTCCCTTTGGTAATTATTAGTCCGTTCTTGGGTTCTGTGAGTCTGCTGCTGTTTTGTTCCTTCAGTATTTTTTCTTTGTTCTTATACTCCACATATGAGTGAAATCATTTGATACTTGTCTTTTTCGGCTTGGCTTATTTCACTGAGCATAATACCCTCTAGCTCCATCCATGTTGTTGCAAATGGTAGGATTTGTTTTCTTCTTATGGCTGAATAACATTCCATTGTGTATATGTACCACATCTTCTTTATCCATTCATCTACTGATGGACACTTAGGTTGCTTCCATTGCTTGGCTATTGTAAATAGTGCTGCGATAAACATAGGGGTGCATCTGTCCTTTTCAAATTGGGCTGCTGCATTCTTAGGGTAAATTCCTAGGAGTGGAATTCCTGGGTCAAATGGTATTTCTATTTTGAGTTTTTTGAGGAACCTCCATACTGCTTTCCACAATGGTTGAACTAATTTGCAGTCCCACCAGCAGTGTAGGAGGGTTCCCTTTTCTCCACATCCTCGCCAACATTTGTTGTTGTTTGTGTTTTGGATGTTGGCCATCCTCACTGGTGTGAGGTGATATCTCATTGTGGTTTTAATCTGCATTTCTCTGATGATTAGCGATGTGGAGCATCTTTTCATGTGCCTGTTGGCCATCTGAATTTCTTCTTTAGAGAAGTGTCTATTCATGTCCTCTGCCCATTTCTTAATTGGATTACCTGCTTTCTGTTTGTTAAGGTGCATGAGTTCTTTATATATTTTGGATGTCAACCCCTTAATGGGTATGTCATTTATGAATATATTCTCCCATACTGTAGGATGTCTTTTTGTTCTACTGATGGTGTCCTCTGCTGTACAGAAGCTTTTCAGCTTGATATAGTCCCACTTGTTCATTTTTGCTTTTGTTTCCCTTGCCCGGGGAGATATGTTCATGAAGAAGTTGCTCATGTTTATGTCCAAGAGATTTTTGCCTATGTTTTTTTCTAAGAGTTTTATGGTTTCATGACTTACATTCATGTCTTTGATCCCCCTTGAGTTTACCTTTGTGTATGGGGCTAGACAGTAGTCCAGTTTCATTCTCTTACATGTAGCTGTCCAGTTTTTCCAACACCAGCTGCTGAAGAGGCTGTCATCTCCCCATTGTATATCCAAGGCACTTTTATCAAATATTAATTGACTGTATATGTTTGGGTTAATGTTTGGATTTTCTATTCTGTTCCACTGGTCTGTGGGTCTGTTTTTGTGCCAATACCAAATTGTCTTGATTACTGTGGCTTTGTAGTAGAGCTTGAAGTCAGGGAGTGTAATTCCCCCTGTTTTATTCCTCCTTCTCAGGATTGCTTTGGCTATTCGGGGTCTTTTGTGGTTCCATATGAATTTTAGAATTATTTGTTCCAGTTCATTGAAGAAAGCTGTTGGTAGTTTGATAGGGATTGCATTGAATCTGTAGATTGCTTTAGGTAGTATAGCCATTTTGACAATATTTATTCTTCCTAGCCAGGAGCATGGGATGAATTTCCATTTGTTAGTGTCCTCTTTAATTTCTCTTAGGAGTGTCTTGTAGTTTTCAGAGTACAGGTCTTTCACTTCCTTCGTTAGGTTTATTCCTAGGTATTTTATTCTTTTTGATGCAATTGTGAATGGAATTGTTTTTCTGATTTCTCTTCCTGTTAGTTTATCATTAATGTATAGGAAAGCAACAGATTTCTGTGTGTTAATTTTGTATCCTGCAACTTTGCTGAATTCAGATATTAGTTCTAGTAGTTTTGGAATGGAATCTTTAGGGTTTTTTATGTACAGTATCATGTCATCTGCAAATAGTGACAATTTGACTTCTTCTTTACCAATCTGGATGCCTTGTATGTCTTTGTTTTGTCTGATTGCTGTGGCTAGGACCTCCAGTACTATGTTGAATAACAGTGGAGAGAGTGGGCATCCCTGTCTTGTTCCCGATCTTAGATGAAAAGCTTTCAGCGTCTCCCCGTTAAGTATGATGTTAGCTGTGGGTTTGTCATATATAGCCTTAATGATGTTGAGGTACTTGCCATCTATACCCATTTTGTTGAGAGTTTTAATCAAGAATGGATGCTGAATTTTGTCAAATGCATTTTCAGCATCTATGGAGATGATCATGTGGTTTTTGTTCTTCTTTTTTTTGATGTGGTGGATGATGTTGATGGATTTTCGAATATTGTACCATCCTTGCATCCCTGGGATGAATCGCACTTGATCATGGTGTATGATCCTCTTGATGTATTTTTGAATTCGGTTTGCTAATATTTTGTTGAGTATTTTTGCATCTACGTTCATCAGGGATATTGGTCTGTAATTTTCTTTTTTGGTGAGGTCTTTGCCCGGTTTTGGTATTAGAGTGATGCTGGCTTCATAGAATGAGTTTGGAAGTATTCCCTCCTCTTCTATTTTTTGGAAAACTTTAAGGACAATCGGTGTTATTTCTTCTCTATATGTCTGGTAGAATTCAGAGGTGAATCCATCAGGCCAGGGGTTTTGTTCTTGGGTAGTTTTTTGATTACCAATTCGATTTCGTCACTGATGATTGGTCTGTTTAGTTTTTCTGTTTCTTGCTTGGTCAGTCTTGGAAGGTTGTATTTTTATAAGAAGTTGTCCATTTCTTCTATGTTTTCCAGCTTGTTAGCATATAGATTCTCATAATATTCTCTTATGATTCTTTGTATTTCTGTGGGGTCCGTCGTGATTTTTCCTTTCTCATTTCTGATTGTGTTTATGTGTGTAGATTCTCTTTTTCTCTTAATGAGTCTGGCTAGGGGTTTATCTATTTTGTTTATTTTTTCAAAGAACCAGCTCTTGGTTTCATTGATTTTTTCTGTTGTTTTATTCTTCTCAATTTTATTTATTTCTTCTCTAATCTTTATTATGTCCCTCCTTCTGGTGACTTTGGGCCTCATTTGTTCTTCTTTTTCCAATTTCAGTAATTGTGTCTTTAGACTATTCATTTGGGAATGTTCTTCCTTCTTTAAATAGGCCTGATTGCAATATACTTTCCTCTTAGAACTGCCTTTGCTGCATCCCACAGAAGTTGTTGCTTTGTGTTGTTGCTGTCATTAGTCTCCATATATTCTTTGATTTCTGTTTTGATTTGGTCATTAACCCATTGATTAATTAGGAGAGTGTTGCTAAGTCTCCATGTCTTTGTGAGCCTTTTTGATTTCTTTCTAAAATTTATTTCTAGTTTTATACCTTGGTGAACTGAGAAGCTGGTTGGTAGGATTTCAATATTTTTGAAATTACTGAGGTTCTTTTTGTGGCCTAGTATGTGGTCTATTCTGGAAAATGTTCCATGTGCACTTGAGAAGAATGTGTATCCTATTGCTTTTGGGTGTAGAGTTCTGTAGATGTCTGTTAGGTCCATCTGTTCTAGTGTGTTGTTCAGTGCCTCTGTGTCTTTACTTATTTTCTGTCTGGTTGATCTGTCCTCTGGAGTGAGTGGTGTGTTGAAGTCTCCTAAGATGAATGCATTGCTGTCTATTTCCTCCTTTAATTCTGTTAGTATTTGTCTCACATATGCTGGCGCTCCTGTGTTGGGTGCATATATATTTATAATGGTTATATCTTCTTGTTGGACTGACCCCTTTATCATTATGTAATGTCCTTCTTTATCTTTTGCTACTTTCTTCGTTTTGAAGTCTATTTTGTCTGATACAAGTACTGCAACACCTGCTTTTTTCTCTTTGTTGTTTGCATGAAATATCTTTTTCCATCCCTTCACTTTTAGTCTGTGTATATCTTTGGATTTGAGGTGAGTTTCTTGTAGGCAGCATATAGATGGGTCTTGCTTTTTTATCCATTCTGTTACTCTGTGTCTTTTGATTGGTGCATTCAGTCCATTTACATTTAGGGTGATTATTGATAGGTATGTACTTATTGCCATTGCTGGCTTTAGATTCGTGGTTACCAAGGGTTCAAGGGTTGCTTCTTTACTATCTAACAATCTAACTTAACTTTCTTGTTAAGTTATTGTAAACACAGTCTGATGTTTCTTTATTTCTCTCCCTTCTTATTCCTCCTCCTCCATTCTTTCTATAATAGGTGTTTTATTCTTTGCCTTTAGTTAGTATTTGGATGGTCTGCTTTCTTTGCTATGATTTTATTTTCTCTGGTGACATCTTTTTAGCCTTAGGTGTGCTTCCATCTAGAGCAGTCCATTTAAGATATCCTGTAGTGGTGGTTTATGAGAGGCAAACTCTCTCAACTTTCGTTTGTCTGGAAATTGTTTAATCCCTCCATCATATTTAAATGATAATCGTGCTGGATACAATATTCTTGGTTCGAGGCCCTTCTGTTTCATAACGTTAAATATATCATGCCATTCTCTTCTGGCCTGTAAGGTTTCTGTTGAGAAGTCTGATGATAGTCTGATGGGTTTTCCTTTGCAGGTGATCTTTTTTCTCTCTCTAGCTGCCTTTAATACCCTGTCTTTATCTTTGATCTTTGCCATCTTAATTATTATGTGTCTTGGTGTTGTCTTCCTTGGGTCCCTTGTGTTGGGAGATCTATGAGCTTCGGTGGACTGCGAGACTACTTCCTTCCCCAGCGAGGGAAAGTTTTCAGCAATTATTTCTTCAAAGACACTTTCTATCCCTTTTTCTCTCTCTTCTTCCTCTGGTACTCCTATAATGCGAATATTGTTCCGTTTGGATTGGTCACACAGTTCTCTTAATATTCTTTCATTCCTAGAAATCCTTTTATCTCTCTCTGCCTCAGCTGCTCTGTACTCCTGTTCTCTGTTTTCTATTCCATTAACAGTCTCTTGCATCTCATCCATTCTGCTGTTAAGTCCGTCAGTCGCTTGTCTGATTTCTGCATTGTCTTTCCTCAGTTCCCTCACTTCGTCCCTCAGCTCTTGCACATTTCTCTGTAGGTCCATCAGCATGGTTATGACTTTTATTCTGAATTCTTTTTCAGGAAGACTGTGCATTTCCATCCCTTCAGACTCCCTCTCTGGGGTTGTCTGGTTGATTTTGGTCTGAACCATATTCCTCTGTCTTTTCATGGCTATAGAATTGGTCACTGATAGTTGCCACGTATGTCAGCTGGGCTCTTTAAGACTTTAAAAAGAGAAGAAAAAAAAAGAGAAAAAAAAGAAGAGAAAGAAAAAAAATAAAAAAAGAAAGAAAAGAAAAAACAAAAACAAACAAAAAAAACGCCCACCGGACGTAGATTCTGTGGGAATGCTGTAGGTGGCGCTAATGCCCCACTATTCCACAGCTGTGGCTGCACCGCTCTGCAGGGCCCTTTATCACTCTGGCAGGGGTGGGAACGAATAGGAGGCTGTTGATCTCAGTGAGAAGTGTTAAGTATGGCTACGCTTCCTCAGTCGCCAGCTAAGGCGTCTGAAACTCCCCAGGACTCCCAGCCTGCTGGGCTGAGTGTGCTGGGGCGATCCGGCTCCTCCGCTGGGCTCCTGTCTCTTTAAGACCGCTGAAGAAAGCGCACGGTTTTTTTTTTCCTTCCCGGGAGCCAGCTGCAAGCACCCTGGTGCGTTCCCTGCTCAGATCCTGCCCCTCTATCTCTCCAATCTCCGTTGCACTGCGCGATGTGGGTCAGCACTCCCCGTGCAGATCACCGGGGCTGGCTACTTCGCGGGGTGTACTTCCACTCCCTCCCGGCTCTGAATCCTCTCCTCCCGCCGGTGCGCTGGGGTGGGGAGGGCTCGGGTCCCGCCGGGTCGCGGCTCCGTATCTTACCCGCCTCTTGGGGTGCCGAGTCCTCTCGGGTGTAGCTGCACGCTGTGTGCTTTCCTGTATATTCTCGTCTCTCTTTTAGGAATAGATGTATTTGCTGTGTTTTTGTAGATAAATATAGTGTTGGGAGGAGATTTCTGCCGCCCTGCTCACACCGCCATCTTCCTGGAAGTCCGATAAATGCTTTCTTGAAGGAGCTACAAGTCTCTGTTGTGTATGCCTGTGTGAAGACCTAGCAGTGGGAAAGGCACATTTTAGCAATAAGGTGTCCACTAGTGCTAATGGGACAATTAGCATCTCTACTAAAAGCATAGGATTGGAAAAATTCCTATAAAATGAATGCATTCAAAACAAGCCAATTGATTTAATATTTCAGCCTGAACAAATGTTACCCTTGATAAGTTACAATTGTAAGGAAAGTTCAAGTTTGTTTATTATGACACAGTAAAAGGCAGATTAATTTTATTTTCGTATTAAAAAATACTTTACCAAACCCAATGCCATAAAGTCATACATGATTAAAGCATAGAATTTGGTTGAAAAGTCCATATGGAAAAATTATCTCTGCTTTAATTTTCACCCTTGAGAAATCCTGGAGTAGACTTATGATTCTTTATAAGATCAAATCAGAAGAATAAATATTCATTAAGTACACACAATGTGCCAGGCTTTGCCTTAAGTCCTGTGGGAGGAACAAAGAGAGCTCCTGGCTTCTTAAAATTTTGTAGAGGAAAATTGTTAAGAACTGAAAGTTTAAATAACATCATGAGGTTTAAGTAATAGTTTAAGACAGCAAAGGGAAAGAACATACAAGGTCAGTTATGAATGCAAGTCAGGTATTAGATTCCTTTGAGAATCAGTAGTTCAGCTATTTAGCTAAAGAACAGAGTTTTTGAAAAATGGTACAGGAGACAAGCCTGGAATGATAAACTGGGTGAAAATTGTGGGCCCTAGATGCCAGGCTAAGGTTTTAGAATTTGATTTTGTAGGGAAACGATTGGAAATTTTTAATTCTAAGCTTAAGTGGAGAGGTGACAAAATCAGAGCTGCATCGTGGGGAGATGAATCTTTCAGTTCTAGGCGGACTGCACAGATAAACTTCAGACACCGAGGTGGGTCCAAAGGCTACTGCTGTTTTAAGGATTGTCTAGGTCACTCCATGGGCACAGGACAGACCTCCCACCTCCCCAGATTCAGTTCGGGGCCTGGAGTGGTGCCGCCGTGCACGCACGAAAAGGGCGTGAACAAGTCTACCACTCCCATAATGAGGGTTTCTAGGCAGAGCAGGACAAACTCCCAAGCAGGTCCAATACTGGCTTGAGAGAGCAGAGAGAGGTGACTGGCTTGGATTTTTATAGTTATTAGAGTAAAAGGCTGGAGTGGGTGTTCCGTCATATGTGCTGGGTTCACATGATTTGAACTTCCTGCTGGTGCCCAAGGAGGAAACACCCAGGCTTTCTTATTAGCTTATACACAGTGGGGCAGAAGGAGGAGGGGAGTGATGTGTCTTGAAGACTGTCAGCAATGAGACATGGAAAATGGAGTAAGACTATTATAGACACGGGGTGGTAAGAGCAATACATTCCTGCATGAGGTGCTCTGCTAATATCATAGATGGGCCATAAGCCTCTCTCACAGAACATGCATTGTGGACGCAGATCCCTGGAAGAATGGATTTTAATGAGCATGTAGTTACCTAATATTCAATTTTTAGGTCCATTGAGGGCCTATGGAATACAAAAGAGCTCTTTGAAATAAATATCCCAACAACCACTGAATTTTTGTTCATTGCATTTCTTATTTTTAAACATTTGGATATATTGTACATGTTTTGGAAAAATATTTGTAAAAAGATGCGAAGATTGTATCTGAGATCAGATCTGTAGATTCTATTGTTCAATTAATCAGTCACTTTTGTTTTGAGTGCCAGTTATATGTTGTCAATGTATGTGTGCAGTAAAAATCATTAGCAAACCTGTTCACAGTGTCCATCCCTGCCCTCAGCCGCAGGGATTCTGGATTCTTGCGTGGGTCTTCAGAGCATGCGTCCTGACAAATATTTCTGACGTAGGAGTTTATGTGCCTCAGCTGAGAAACCTTGCCCAGCTGTGTCTCCCACACTGCACCAGGTATTTCCAAGGCGCCAGGCAAAGTCCAGCACAATCACAATCAACAAGAAAGTGACCGCTTTGCCAGTTCTTTCCTTGCTTAACCAATCTTTGAACTTCTGAACCTATGAAGTTTGTAAAAGCAAAAAGAAATGTCAAGGCCACAGTTTTATTTGATTACTGTTCAGTGCTTGACTGCTTACTCTTGAGAAAGAGCTTTACATGCTTTCTCTACTTTCACAAAGTCAAATGATTATCACATTACAGTGTAGCAAATTGAGGCTCGGGAATATTAAGTGACTTGTTTAAGTAATACAGCCACTGAGTGGTAAAACCAGGTCTTGAACCTGGTTTTGTCCAAATCAAACACTACTAACCATGACACTCTATTTACTGCCAGGAGCCTGGTGGTGACTTTGCAGTCTCACTGAAGGGACCACGGGGATCCCATGAGACTCAAAGCAAGGGGAAAACGAGGCCATTGCTCCCTTAGTTTTCTCAAATATTGTCAGAATAGCAGGTATTGGTCTGATGTCCTAAGGGTCTCTTTGTCTCCCAGGATAGAACCTTTCATTGGCTGGCCTCTCAGCCCTTCTATGGGCTTCTGGAAGAATGAGATTTGTACGTTGCTTCCCTGTAAGCACAGTTTGTCTCGTTTCAAATGGCCCGCTTTGGACTAGGCATTTTCAAAAGGCTGAAAGGACATAGGCAGTTGGAGGAGGCAGGAGGAGGGGAAAGATGATATGACCTGAAACTTGATAGTGTAATAGGGCCCAGGTTATACAGCACTTTGGGGGTCATGGCAAGAAATTTGGTTTTTATTATTCTCAGTGTGGTGAGAAACAAATTCAGTATTTTAAGGAGGGAAGTTAGTGGTCTGATTTTGTGTCTTAAGAATAGTCTTTTGGTGGCTATGTGAAGAACAGATGAGAGAGAGCAAGAGTTGAAGTGGGAAGACGAGTACACAAAACTCCACTGGCATAAGACAACTAGTCATGGAATTAGCATTGGGGATTTTTGTGTGGGGGGTGGGGGAGACATAAAAGAAGATGGGTTATGCTATGCTCAGAAGACAGTTTCTAATTCAGTATTTCCCAAACGTCTTTCTTCTCTCAATTCTCTCTCCTTGATCTTGGTTGCCATTTCTTTTTCTCTTTGGTCCTTAGTCTTTTTTGAGGCTGGAGGTTGGGGTGCAGTGCAGAGAAAGCTTTTGCTCCTCTTGCCCCTTGCTTCCGGAGCTGTGGCAGCTCCTCTCCTTCCCCCATGGGTGACAACCACATATTCCCAACGAAGGAGTACGAAGGCGAGGCCCTCTCAGCGATGGTGCCATTCTGCCAGGACTCATGAGAAACCGTGATGTGAGCGGAGCAACCGAGATGGAAGGACCCCTGAAACCACTTACAAAATGAGAGCCGAGTGGGGCACACAAAAGACATGTTTCTTCTGCAAACCGCACTGATATGGGATACTGGTAACCAGGTAAGACACGCACAGAACTAGGCACAGCCCCAGTTTCACCGGCTAGAACCGAAGATCAGATGCTTCTTTATTAATGAGGTTGACTTTTTATTTATATAGATATGAAATGTATCACATAGGGGTATTGATCTGCTCATGATTTTTGATTTGGGGAAAACTGCACTCATCATTTGCTCTGCTTAGGAGATTGTAATTCCCCTCTATGATCTAACCTCCTACTTCCCCCATATCCGTGGGTTTCAGGCATCTTTCACAGGGTTCGTGAATGAAGATGAGAGCTGAATGGTCAACAGGATGCTTGCAGGTCTCTGAGCAGATCCCTGTGTCTGAAGTGAATTCAGAAAACAGGCTGTGCAGTGATCAAGACCGCAAGCTGACTGCCCCAGGTTCAGCAGTTCAGGGTGGGAAGTGAGGGCAGGAGCTCTCTGTAAAGTGTCAAGGCATGTTCCTGCATCCCCACCTTTGACTGGCTTGAGGGCTCATATCTCTCAAGCTCATCCAAGAGAAAGGAGGCCTTCCCTGGTTCCTCCTGAGGAGGCAGGGTCAGGGGGGAGCCATAAGCGGATTTTTGCTTAAATTAACACCACCAGCCAAACAATGTGATTCTGAAGATTTACTGAAATAACTTTGTTAACTTCAGAGTATTATATAAATGTCACTGGGTTTAATTTTAATTTCCTGAGTTGTTGGTTTATAAGACTTATTAATGTAATTGAGTACTTAATTATGTGATTAAATACATATAGTGACAACTTTAGGCTATTGATTAGAAATTATTTATATGTATACTTTAGAATAAATGGTGATTTCATGTTTATATATCTGTCTTTCATAAGTTTGAGTACCTTATATGCATGGGTGTATTTGTATGTATAGTACAATTTTAGCTGTGCTTTTTGTGAATGACAAAGGGATTTGAAAGTTTTGCAAATAAGTTGTAATTATAGACTCCTTAAGAGAACAATTTCAAAATGGAAATACCTTTAATTTTCCTATGGTTAAAGAAATTTAAAAGCTTATAAAAATGTCAAGTGATTCAAACAACTATAAAGAGAAAGTTAACAGTCATCTATAAACCCAGGGTGAAGCGATTACTTCTTAAACATATAAACACAGAAAAATCTACAAAATAAATCATGGGCATTTTTCCATTTAAGTAAATATTAATTTTACATTATAATTTTTATAATTTACTTTGAAATAATTTCGAGTTTAAAGGCCACCTTACCCTCTCTGCCCAGATTCCCCTGTATTAACATTTTACCATTTACCTACTTCATTTCTCTCTCTCTCTATCTATATATATAGACACACACACACACACACACACACACACACACACACTTATATCTCCATCATCATTAGTCTTTTTCTGAGTCATCGGAGGGAAACTTGCAAATATGATGTTCCATCATTTCTAGATCCTCCAGTGAGTAGCTTCCATCCCACCCTCAAACAAGAAAATTTTCCCTTTCTAATATGGGACCCGATCTGGAATCATGAGTTATATTTAGTTGTCATATCTCTTTAATTTCCTTCTACCTGGAACACTTCCTCACTGTTTTCCTGTCTTCCATGACCTTGACATTTTAAATTCTGTATCTGTATTTGACTCAGTTTTCATCTGTATAATGTCCCTCAGGCTGAGTCTGTTCAATGATTTCTCGTGCCCGTACTTGGGTCACGCGTTCTTGGGAGCAATCCCCCAGAAAGGACGCTAGCAGTGCCTTTCCTAGGACGTCACACAGGAGACAATATGATGTCGACCCATCTTGCCACAGAGATGTAAACCTTGATAACTCCATGTGGTAGGCAGCCCTCTGGCCCCCAAAGATGTCGTAGCCCCAGTGCTAGCAAGGTGTATGTTATGTTAAATCGCAAAAAGGACTTTGAAAATGTATTTATGATTAAAGACTTTGAGATGGGAAGATTATCCTAGATTTTCCAGGTGGGTCCAGTCCACATGAGCCCTTTATAAAGATCAGAGCCTTTATTAAGGCTACACAGAACCAGAGAGATGGCAGTGTGAGATGGACTCAATCCACCATTGCTGGCTTTGAAATTGGAGGAAAGGGACTCTAAATGGAAAGATGCAGAGGCTGTAAGCCTCAAAAACCTACAAATGGCAAAGAAATGGATTGTTTCCTTGAATCTCCAGAAAGGAACACAGCCCTGTTGACACCTTGATTTTAGCCCACTAACACTTGCATACGACTTCCGATCTACAGAACTGTAAAGATTATAAATTAGCATTCCTTAAGCCACCAAGTCTGTGATAATTTGTTGCAGTAGTAACTGAAAATGAATGTGCTTGGTCAAAATTGTATTTTTGGTTGAAAGCCACCGCCTGGGCTTATCTGGGCATGAGAGAATATTAAAAGAGCATCAAGGTTCTCACAGATCCAATTGTAGGCTTGAGAATAAGGGTTTGGCAATGGTCAGAAAACAAGGCAGCTCTGAAATGCCAGGGGAGTAAAAAAGAAAAAAATCAATAACAGTTTCAAGCAATCCTGAGAAGGAAGAATAAAGCTGGGGGGATTACACTCCCCAGCTTCAAGCTCTACTACAAAGCCACAGTAATCAAGACAATTTGGTATTGGCACAAGAACAGACACATCGATCAATGGAACAGAATAGAGAGCCCAGATATAAACCTAAGCATATGTGGTCAATTAAAATATGATAAAGGAGCCATGAATATACAATGGGGAAATGACAGCCTCTTTAACAACTGGTGTTGGCAAAACTGGACAGCTACATGTAAGAGAATGGAACTGGATTACTGTCTAACTCCATATGCAAAAGTAAACTCAAAATGGATGAAAGAACTGAATATAAGTCATGAAACCTTCAAACTCTTAGAAGAAAACGTAGTCAAAACTCTCTTGAATATAAACACGGGCAATTTTTTTCTGAACACATCTGCTCAGGCAAGGGAAACAAGGCAAAAATGAACAAATGGGACTACATCAAACTGAAAAGCTTCTGTACAGCAAAGGACACTAACAGTAGAACAAAAACCATCCTACAATATGGGAGAATATATTTGTAAATGACATATCCAACAAGGGGTTAACATCCAAAATATATAAGCAGCTCACATGCTTCAACACCCAAAAGCAAATAACCCAATTAAAAAATGGGTGGAGCATATGAACAGACACTTCTTCAAAGAAGAAATTCAGATGGCCAATAGGCACATGAAAAGACACTCTTCATCGCTAATTATCAGGGAAATGCAAATCAAAACCACAATGAGATATCACCTCACACCAGTAAGGATGGCCGGCATCAAAAAGACTATGTACAACAAATGCTGGTGAGGATGTGGAGAAAGGGGAACCCTCCTACACTGCTGGTGGGAATGCAAATTAGTTCAACCATTGTGGAAGGAAATATGGAGGTTCCTCAAAAAACTAAAAATAGAAAAACCGTTTGACCTGGGAATTCCACTCCTAGAAATTTACTCAAAGGAAACAAGATCCCAGATTCAAAAAGACATATGCAGCCCAATGTTTATTGGTTTATTGCAGCACTATTTATAACAGCCAAGATATGGAAGCAACCTAAGTGTCCATCGGTAGATGAATGGATAAAGAAGAGGTGGTACATATACACAATGGAATATTATTCAGCCATAAGAAGAAAACAAATCCTACCATTTGCAACAACATGGATGGAGCTAGAGGGTATTTTGCTCAGTGAAATAAGCCAGGTGGAGAAAGACAAGTACCAAATTATTTCCCTCATTTATGTAGTATAACAACAAAGAAAAACTGAAGGAGCAAAACAGCAGCAGACTCACAGACTCCAAGAAGGGGCCAGCAGTTACCAAAGGGGAGGGGTGTGGGAAGACAGGTGGGGAGGGAGGGGGAAAGGGATTGAGGGACATTATGATTGACACACATGGTGTGCGGGGGGTAGGTCATGAGGAAGACAGTGTAGCACAGAGAAGACAAGAGGTGATTCTGTGGCATCTTACTACACTGATAGACAGTGACTTAAATGGGGTATGGGGGGGTACTTGATAATATGGGTGAATGTAGTAACCACAATGTTTTTCATGTGAAATCTTCATAAGAGTGTATATCAGTGATATCTTAATAAAAAAAATCAATAACAGCTTAATTCTCCAACCTTATCCCACCAGACCTGTACACAATGGGGAACAATAATTTTCCAAGGAATTAGCAATGGGCATATGATGCTAGATCATCACCCCAAAAAAGAACAGCTAGGTCCTGCATTATAGGAGTTTAGATTTCATCCCAAAGACCGCAGAAAGATTCTGGAGGGCCTTAAGCATTTCATAAATTCACTCTTTAAAAATGAAGTTTTCCACTCAGTTCCTCCAAAATCTATGTATTACAGTTTCCCATTTTTTAAATGTAGATTCTGATTTTCTCTTGGACTACAATTCTGCACTAAAACTCCAGATCCTGATTCCTTTTGAGTCTTTCCTCCCTCCCTTCCTCCCTGTCTCTCTCTCTTTCTCAGTTTTTGGCTTTCTTCTCCTTCATTTTTCTTTTAATTTGTCTTTTCTCAGTCTTTGGGAAAAATAAAACACATTTCTGGGAAGTTCTCCAAGCATGCGTTGCTGATTTTCCTGCCGCATCTTTGCACTGACTGCCCCCCCCCTCCTCCCCGTGCCTGGCAAACTACCACTCATCCTTCACCACCAAGATTAACTCTCTGACCTTTCTCTGCAAGCCCCAGAGTGGATCACTTTCTTCTCTGAGGCACGACTGTATCTTCCCTATTCCTCAACTATAGCACCACCTTGACATTATTTCTCTTTCTTCTGCCCCTTTTTTAGAAGTTATCCTCAGGGCTTAGCAATATGCCTAGCCCATAATAGATAGAGGTGATCGAGTGAATGAGAGAGACTGCAAGGACCCTTCCTGAAATCTGCTGAGGGTGCTATGTCCTCCCAACAACCTCCATGTACACTTCACCCAAGAAACGTAAGATGTGTTTTATAAAATATTTTCATTTGTGTGTATTCTGGCCCAAGTAACAGGTCTAAGATTCATAGAAGACTTAAAGTGGGTGTGAGGGAGGCAAATGATTCTGAAGTTGATTACATTTTTCTCAATATAATCTTAAGTCTTTATAAAAAGGACAAATACATCTAATATTCTCCCCATCTCCCACTTTGAGAATGACTTCTACCAGGACCAGGACAGCTGATCTAAGTGTGCTGCTTACATCATTTGTATTGTGTTGTGAAGTGGTGAGAAAGGGGACAATGAGCTCCCATTCAGATTTTAACACTGGACAGAACCTTCTGGACAAATCTGAACAGCAGGATAAGGGCTTCAAGAAACAGAGAGAGGAGTCACATGAGCATTAAGAATGCACAAAACTAGAATTAATCTGTAAGTTGAATGACTGCTCATAGAATTAGAGAATAAAATAAAATTTTAGAGCTGGAAGGCACTGTCACAAACATTTAAAACAGACTTCTCACCTGTCGGTTGTTAGGGACTACAGATGGACGGTGTCAGTGGGCTGCCTCGTTCCTCTCGCCTCACTTTCTGGGCTTGGCCAGCAAAGGAGACTCGAGTGAAGCACTCCTTAAAGGTGATGCAGAGGGGGGATGCAGTGGCCTGCTCTGCCAGTGCCCGGAGGGTGGACACAAAAGATAAAAACAGCGGAGGCCTGAGGACAGCCAGTCCCTTTTACTGGACAGCCAGTAAATGATCTAAGGTCATTTATTCATGTATTACCAATCCCTTGTTTCATTCCAAAAATTACTTGAGTTCACATTACGTATGAAAGCATATATACAATGCCACAGGATAACTGAAATCAAAGGGAAGGAAAAATAAGTAGAATGAAATAAAATCAGAGACAAGATTAATGGACAAAATACTTGAAATACATTGCCTGAAGTGAGTTCCAGATTTGGCTCTTAGCTTCCTAACTGCCAAAGAAAATGAAACATAATTGATTACAATGTTTAGAATGTCTACAAATGAAAACAAACCGTTTTTGCAGAGATCTATAACTCTTCTGATACTGAGATAGGAAAGAAACCTCTCCTGTGATGTCCCTTGGAAATCAACATCTTCAGTGTTATTTCTGCAATAGATAAAATAGCAAGTTTATAATGACTCCCTCTGATTCCCATCCTGTCTGCAAGTCCAAGGCACAATGCCAAAGTGTAGTTGCTATATGAGGCATCAAAGCAGTGGAATCTAAATAAAATCTAAAGCAATTTTTTTTCTCTTTAGCTCTTTTAGATTCAAGAGGAAGGATTGACTTCTATAGCTTTATGGCAATCTTCCTTGAATGATATTTCCTAAAACAAAGCCTTTTATTAAAACAAAAAAGGTTCCACAAAGAACTTCACAGTGTATGTCTATTTAGAACCCAGTCTCCAGTTTACCAATAAAGGGAAGTTCCCTACAGTTTTTAGAATATTTTGAGAATGAACTGAGGGAAGAATAGGTTTGTCATTTCCTTTTGGAATGTTATGAATAATAGGTGGTCTAACCAGGGCATATGCTGCTTGGTGGCAGCCCACCTTCATGCAGGGGTTAGGTAGAGGAAGTACCCTTAGGCAGGGCAGTGATTTCCCTTCAAAGTAGTTAACTGTCTAACTTGACCACATAGTCAGAGAATCTAGAAGTATTAGGGATAATACATGCCTGCAAAAGTTTTAGTCTGGAAAATGTGACAGGTAAGTGATATTTACCTGAAGTGTCTATTAAAAAAACCTAAAAGACATAGTCTAGTTTAAGAACTAATATAAAATACTATTTAATGCAAACTAAAATTTACAGTTTCTGAACTCAAAGTGATAGCTGAGAGTCTGGAATAGTCGATGTTATTTTGTTCTGTTTGTAGTAACAGCTGACCAGTGCTTGTCATCAATGTCCAGCTACGATGGAATAGCTTGTGGCATACTTATGTTCCCACTGGAAAATGAAAAGATATTAAAAAAAAGAAATTCTTTTTGAAATCCTGCCAAAGGAACCAGTACTTAAGGGGCTAGGATCCCAGAGAAAAGGGAACAGAAGAGAGTTGAACTGACTTCAGTGCCTGATTTTTTTCCTTGGGCATTTGCTGATACTTCACCTGGGGCAAGAGATGAGAGTCGGGGCAGAAATCTGCAAGTAAGAGGCAAATGATTAAATAATTAGAAATATTCTCTTGGGGGAAATATAAATGTAGAGAGATAATTAAGGGAAGAAAAAGTAAAACAGACACATATAAATGCCACTGATTTTACTCTATCAACGTTCAGCCACTGAACTGTCACACGTGCCATGCCACACTAGGGGCAGGAAAGTCAACCTCGCCTTCCCACAGGATTGCTTCACTGTCCCAACCGATTGCTGATGGGTCGCCCCCAAGGAGCTGCAACCTGTGCACCAGGATGCATCCAACCGAGATCAAGGGTAGGTGAGAGGCCCGCCCCCCACCTGTCCAAGGCACTCTGGCACTGCCTGCCCAGTGTGGGAATGTCACCACTGTGCCCTGCCCCAAGATGGTGTGACTCTCCTGAAACCTGGGCTCCAGAAGGCACCAGAGGGCAGCAGCAGTCCCTGGCAGGGGGCAGGAAGGGGAGGCTGGGAGTGGCCTGGAGCACCAGGGAATGGGACAGTGGGCAGCTGAGAGCCTATCCAAGGGAGACGGGTGAGACAGGCTCTCCTGGGGGCCAGGGCTCCAAGCCGCAAACCCACTCGCATGGGCTCCATCGTCTCATTAGACTTCATTGTAAAAACACAAATTCAAAGATAGAATCAAGAATTTCAAGATGACAACACAGAGCATTAAATGCCAAGCACAGGTCCTTGGAGAGCTGCGGGCCCTGGGAGCCTGCCCTGGCGGCGTGCTCGGGAAGTGGCCCCGGGTGGAGATGTGGGAAGGGGCTGGGAGCCCAGCAGTCATCGGATGCCTGGTTCTTTTTATTGAGCCAGTTGCTCCCCTCTTTCAGTCTTTGGTTTTTGATGTATTATCATTCATCTTAAACGCAGCATTCTCTTTCTCCCCAGTAAATAGCTTTAATAATTCCCCCTGTCTGGAATCCTCATAGAAAAAGTAGAATGAAGGTACTGCTAATTTTCAGGCTAGCGTATTGATATGCTTAATTTAAACACCAACAAAATAACCCATTTTTGTTGATTTTAACTGGGTTGTGTTAGGCTAAATTCTGTCTGTATGATTCCACATCCTTTCTTTATTCTGATGATCAAAGGCACTGTTTAATCTACTAGCGACCTCCTCCCACATACTAGTTTTTGTAGTTTCTCCTGAGTGGAAAAATTAGAATCTCACACTGGTTTGCAAGTCTGGATCTGATGAATGAGAATATTGTAGGTTGAAGTTCTACTTGGAAAAATATATTTCAGACTCCCAAAGAGGTGGGAATGATTTTTTGGTTGTTTGTTTTTAGTTTGTTTTCAAGATTTCTGATAAACAGTAGAGCCCAAAGCCACTAATAATCCACTACTAATAGTACCAATCCACTAATAACTCTACTAATCCACTTCAGGCAAAGAATGACTAATTCCTATAAAGCCCCTTTTCTAGAAACTTGTAATTATATTTGGGCAACCGAAATAGGATCTTGAAATTACACTTTCTCTGGTACAGCTCACATACTTTGTTTCCTGGCTCCAAAGAAAAACACAACTTTAACATATGTCCAGTGCCTCTTAAAATACATTCTGACTCATTTCTCAAACTCCAGTCCCCATATTCCTGCTGTAAATTTGATATCAAAATACATGTTGAAGCCTCAAGGCATGTGAGTTTGGTTAGATTTGAGCCTGACTTATAATGTGCAATCTCCATTTGGTTTCCTTATCTTTCTGAAAGATTTCTGGCTCATTCAACAAAACTGGGTTGGGAGAATTACTGTAGAACTCAGCAGCATAGGCAATGTAATGGGGAAAAGAAATCTTCAAGGAGGGAATGGACTCTTTGAGGATAGGGAGACTGGTCATGAAGCATATACAACTGGACAGGGCAATTTTCTGCATGCTTAACTAGGTCTAGAAGTCATTCTCTAGTGCTCCCAATTTCTGCTTTCTAAGAACCTCCAAAAAACACTTCGTTTCCTGTGTAGAGTGCATGGGATGAGTGGAAATAGCTGAAATGAAGTGCTATTGGGAGGTCCTGGTGATAGGGAGACAAAGGGGGTTTCCAAAAGGTTGGCTGGTATGTCCTGATTTAGTGTGATGCTGGAGAAGGCTAGTATTGGCTTAAGAGAGAATATTATTAAATATATTGGTTGCTTGAAAATGGCCCTACAAATTGGTATACAAATCAAGCCCCGCCCCCAACCCAAGGGCTGGTGTACCAACACCACATTCTCTGATTTTAAGCTTATACTACTTTCTAGAAGTGTTTTCTGGTTCCCTCTGATTGCTTGTGGCAATTCCTTTGACCATTATTTCCATTTATCATCACTATTTCTGTACCTGCTCCAATTCCTGGCCGTATGGGCCATTATGTCTAGTACAAGTAGATGATTATCAAATGTCCCTTGTATCAATGGAACCATAAAATACATATTTTTCAGGCTACATTAAAACCAGGAGCAGAGAGATCTTTACTAGCAGCATTTTTTTCATTCCTTTATTCATTTCTGTAACACCTATCATGTAACAATGTACTAGGCTCTGGAGACTTACCAAATAGTAAGGCATTTTCCTTTCCTCACGAAGCTCCCAGTTTTCTGGGGAAGACATATGTCAATAATCACATGTGTCTTGCATCTACGTGCAGGTCTCCTCTGTTATACAAAAATAGAGCATTCCTATGAAAACTTTCATAAACTGAAATTGTATAAAGTGAAAAAACAGTTACCATTAATTTATATGGAAAAAATTTTCATGTTCCCAGACTTCAAAGCCTTTTCTGATACCTTAGGACACGTCTTGCTAACGGATGCAAGTTGAGGTAAAGCACAGATGCTCACACAGTTCAAAGCCATGGCAGTTTTATGCTGAGAGTAATTCCTGGGGAAGGAGCTTGGTAGGGCCACTCTCGCTGTTTTGGGTACATGCTGCCTCTATAAGGGCTCCCTGCAAAACAAATGCCATTTTTGCTTTTCACCTTTTTTCATATAAGCAGGAATCCTCTTTGGATTTCTTTTGGTTAGAGAAAATGGGTACTAATACAGGTCTTAAGCAAAGTGGCATAACATGATCTTTTTAAAAGCTGAGGATACCCGTATTAATAATAAAAATCTGAATAAAGATGGCAATGGTCAATTTTAAGAATGAGTGTGTTGCAGAATGAGTATGTTTTTGCAATGAGTGTGTTCAGAATAATTTGTAATAACATAAAACTTGAAGCATCATAAACATGTCAGTAAGGGAGTAGTTAAATAAATTATGAAACACCAGTAAAATGAAACAGTGGCAGTCGCTAGAATCAGGTAGTCATGTATGCTGATATGAAAAGATTCTCAGAGATACGGTATTCAAAGGAAAGAAAAACACTGAAAGTTGCATGTATGTAACAGTCCTTTTTTATTAAAAAGACACGTATTTGTGTGTGTATGTAAGAATGCTATTACATCATATGAAAAATGTTTAAAGGAAACACAAGGTTGTTCCCTTTAGAAGGGATTGTAGAGAGGCGGACTTTTTAATTTCTTTATATATTGCAACTCTATATTATACGTTTCAGTGGAGGCTATGGGACACTTTTGCTTCCTTCTTCATACTTTTCTGTAATAAATAACTCCAAAACATTCTTTTAGAAAATAGTGAGGGGAAATATTAATATGTGTTTAAGTTTATACAGCCATTTGGTAATACTTAGCAAAAATGTAAAAATGTAACAAAAGTTCGAGTATTTTCACTATTGTATCCTGCCCATATTCCCAAACAAGAGCACAAAGGTTTGCATAGAAGGTTTTGGCGCATCACCTATATACATCATATACACCTACATAATGAAAACTTGGGGTAAAATGCCCATCAACAGGAGAAAGGTAATGTGAATTACAGTACAACATCTAAGCAACCACACATCAGTCAGTGATTAAAAACAATGAGATAAATAAAAATTTGAAAAAAAAACTCATGGTTGCAAAACACTATGGTGACACTGTCATCAGAATAACAAAAACATATTCATATATGTCATGGAGTCACATCCAATGAGGGCTTTGGTCTTGAAGTAAATCCATAGGGTGAAAATCAGCTGTAGTCAAACCTGTATCTGTGAGCACTGAACCCACAGTCAGCTCCGTGACATGTTCATCTGACATAGGCTGGGAACGCAGCTTTCCTAAGGGACAGCAGATCCACGGCTTGTATCCCAGCCTCTCTCAGGGCTGTGGGTGCACTGAGTAGAATAGTGGCCTTAACTAGTCTATTTATTTTTTCTTTTATTCCCTTTTCTTTTTCTTTTTCTTTTTTTCTTTATGTTTTCTGTTTGTTTTATTAAAGTATCGTTGATATACCTTATAAAGGTTTCACATGAAAAACAGTATGGTTACTACATTCACCCATATTATCAAGTCCCCCCATCCCATTGTAGTCACTGTCCATCAGCATAGTAAGATGCCACAGAGTCACCTCTTGTCTTCTCTGTGTCACAGTCTTCCTCATGATCCCCCACACCATGTGTACCTGTCAGAATACCCCTCAGTCCCCTTCTCCCACCCTCCCCACCCACCCTCCCCAACCCCTTCCCTTTGGTAACCACTAGCCCCTTCTTGGAGTCTGTGAGTCTGCTGCTGTTTTGCTCCTTCAGTTTTTCTTTGTTGTTATACTACACACAAGTGAGGGAAATCATTTGGTACTTGTCTTTCTCTGCCTGGCTTATTTCACTGAGCATAATACCCTCTAGCTCCATCCATGTTGTTGCAAACGGTAGGATTTGTTTTCTTCTTATGGCTGAATAGTATTCCATTGTGTATATGTACCACCTCTTCTTTATTCATTCATCTACCAATGGACACTTAGGTTGCTTCCATATCTTGGCTATTGTACATAGTGCTGCAATAAACATAAGGGTGCATATGTCTTTTTGAATCTGGGATCTTGTTTCCTTTGAGTAAATTTCTAGGAGTGGAATTCCTGGGTCAAATAGTATTTCTATTTTTAGTTTTTTGAGGAACCTCCATATTGCTTTCCACAATGGTTGAACTAATTTACATTCCCACCAGCAGTGTAGGAGGGTTCCCCTTTATCCGCATCCTCACCAGCATTTGTTGTTCCTTGTCTTTTGGATGTTGGCCATCCTTACTGGTGTGAGGTGATATCTCATTGTGGTTTTAATTTGCATTTCCTTGATAATTAACGATGAATACCATCTTTTCATGTGCCTGTTGGCCATCCAAATTTCTTCTTTGGAGAAATGTCTGTTCATATCCCACCCATTTTTTAATTGGGTTATTTGCTTTTTGGGTGTTGAGCCATGTGAGTTCTTTACATACATTGAATGTCAACCCCTTGTCAAATATGTCATTTTCAAATATATTCTCCCATACCGTAGGATGTCTTTTTGTTCTACTGATGGGGTCCTTTGTTGTTCAGAAGCTTTTTTGTTTGAGGTAGTCCCATGAGTTCATTTTTGCTTTGTTTCCCTTGCCCAAGGAGATGTGTTCAGGAAAAAGTTGCTCATGTTTATATTCAAGAGAGTTTTGCCTTTGTTTTCTTCTAAGAGTTTTATGGTTTCATGACTTACATTCAGGTCTTCAATCCATTTTGAGTTTACTTTTGTGTATGGAGTTCAACAGTAATCCAGTTTTATTCGCTTGCATGTTTTGCCAACACCAGTTTTTGAAGAGGCTGTCATTTCCCTATTGTATATCGATGGCTCCTTTAGCATACATTAATTGATCATATATGTTTGGGTTTATATTTGAGCTTTCAATTCTGTTCCATTGATTTATGGGTCTGTTCTTGTGCCAGTACCAAATTGTTTTGATTACTGTGGCTTTGTAGTAGAGCTTGAATTTAGGGAACGTAATCCCTCCAGCTTTTTTCTTCCTTCTCAAGATTGCTTTGGCTATACAGGGTCTTTTGTGGTTCCATATGAATTTTGGAACTATTTGTCCTAGTTCATTGAAGAATGCCATTGGTATTTTGATAGGAATTTCATGGAATCTGTAGATTGCATTAGAAAGCATGACCATTTTGACAATATTAATTCTTTCTATCTATGAGAACAGGATGTATTTCCATTTATTGGTGTCTTCTTTAATTTATCTCATGAATGTCTTGTAGTTTTCAGGGTATGGGTCTTTATTCTCCTTGGTTAGGTTTATTTCTAGGTATTTTATTCTTTTTGATGCAGTTGTAAATGGAATTGTTTTCCTGATTTCTCTTTCTGCTAGTTCATCGTTAGTATATAGGAATGCAACAGATTTCTGTGTGTTGATTTTGTATCCTGCAACTTTGCTGAATTTAGATATTAGATCTAGTAGTTTTGGAGTGGAATCTTTAGGGTTTTTTATGTACAGTATCATGTCATCTGCAAACAGTGACAGTTTAAATTCTTCTTTACCAATCTGAATGCCTTTTATTTCACTGTGTTGTCTGAACGCCATGGCTAGGACCTCCAATACTATATTAAATAAAAGTGGAGAGAATGGACATCCTTGCCTTGTTCCTGATCATAAAGGAAAAGGTTTCAGTTTTTCACTGTTATGTTTAATGTTGGCTGTGGGTTCGTCATATGTGGACTTCATTATGTTGACGTACTTGCCCTCTATACCCACTTTGTTGAGAGTGTTTATCATGAATGGATAATGCTTTTACAGGATCTATGAAGATGATGATGCAATTTTTGTCCTTTTTGTTTATGTGTTGTATGATGTTGATGGATTTTCAAATATTGTACCATCTTTTCATCCCTTGAATAAATTCTACTTGATCATGATGGATGATTTTTTTGATGTGTTTTTGAATTCGGTTTGCTAATATTTTGTTGAGGATTTTTGCATTTATGTTCATCAGGGATATGGGTCTGTAATTTTTTTTTGTGGTGTCTTTACCCGGTTTTGGTATTAGAGTGATTCTGGCCACATAGAATGAGTTTGAAAGTATTCTTTCCTCTTCTACCTTTTGGAAAACATTAAGGAGGATGAGTATTAGGTCTTCACTAAATGTCTGGTAAAATTCAACAGTGAAGCCATCTGGTACAGGAATTTTGTTCTTAGGTAGTTTTTTGATTACCAATTCAATATCATTGCTGGAAATTGGTCTGTTCAGATTTCCTGTTTCTTCCTGGGTCCGCCTTGGAAGATTGTATTTTTTAGAAAGTTGTCCATTTCTTCTAGGTTATTAGTTTTTCATAGTACTCTCTAATAATTTGTATTTCTGTGGTGTCCATCATGATTTTTCCTTTCTCATTTCTGATTTTGTTTATGTGTGTACACTCTCTTGTTTTCTTCACTAGAGGTTTATCTCTTTTGTTAAGTTTCTCAAAGAACCAGCTCCTGCTTTCATTGATTCTTTCTATTGTTCTGTTTTTCTTATTTTTACTTATTTCTGCTCTGATCTTTATTATGTCCCTCCTTCTACTGACTTGGGGGTCTCATTTGTTCTTTTTCTAGTTTCATTTATCATGAGGTTAGACTGTCCATATGGGATTGTTCTTCTTTCCTGAGGTAGGCCTGTATTGCAATATACTTCCCTCTTAGCATGGCCTTCACTGCATCCCACAGATTTTGTGGTGTCGAGTTATTTTTGTCATTTGTCTCCATATATTGCTTGATCTCTGTTTTTATTTGTTCATTGATCCATTGATTATTTAGGGGCCTGTTGTTAAGCCTCTATGTGTTTGCGGGCTTTTTGTTCTCCTTGCAAAATGTGTTTCTGGTTTCATACCTTTGTGGTCTGAGAAGCTGATTGGTACAATTTCAATCCTTTTGAATTTACTGAGGCTCTTATTGTGACCTAGTATATGATCTATTCTTGAAAATGTTCCATGTGCACTTGAGAAGAATGTGCATTCTACTGCCTTTGGGTGGAGTGTTCTGTAGATGTGTGTTAGTTCCATCTGTTCTAATGTGTTGTTCAGTCCATTTACATTTAGGGTGATTATCAATAGATTTGTACTTATTGCTATTGCAGGCTTTAGATTCATGGTTACCAAAGGTTCAAGGAAAGCTTCTTTACTATCTAACAATCTAACTTAACTCACTTAGTATGCTATTACAAACAACATCTAAAGGTTCTTTTTTTAACCCTCCCTTCTTTTTCTTTCTCCTCCATTCTTTATATATTAGTTATTATATTCTGTATTACTTGTGTATTCCTTGACTGACTTTCGGGATAGCTGATTTAATTTTGCATTTGCTTAGTAATTAATTGATCTACTTCCTTTACTGTGGCTTTATTTTCTCTGGCGACAGCTATTTAGCCTTAGGAACACATCCATCTATTGCAGTCCCTCCAAAATACACTGTAGAGACAGTTTGTGGGAGGTAAATTCTCCCAACTTTTGCTTATCTGGGAATTGTTAAATCCCTGCTTCAAATTTAAATGATAATCTGGCTGGGTAGAGTATTCTTGGTTTGAGGCCCTTCTGTTTCATTGCATTAAATGTATCATGCCATTCCCTTCTAGTGTGTAAAGTTTCTGCTGAGAAGTCTGATGATAGTCTGATGGGTTTTCCTTTGTATGGTATCTTTTTTCTCTCTCTGACTGCTTTTAATACTCTATCGTTATCCTTTATCTTTGCCATTTTAATTAATATATGTCTTGATGTTGTCTTCCTTGGGTCCCTTGTGTTGGGAGTTCTTTGCACCTCCATGGCCTGAAAGACTATCTACTTCCCCAGACTGGGGAAATTTTTAAGAATTACCTCCTCAAAGACACTTTCTATCCCTTTTTCTCTCTTCTTCTTCTTCTTCTGGTACCCCTATAGTGTGAATATTGTTCTGTTCTGATTGGTCACACTGTTCTCTCAATATTCTTTTATTCCTAGAGATCCTTTTTTCCCTCTGTGCCTCAGCTTCTTTGTATTCCTGTTCTCTAATTTCTATTTCATTCACAGTCTCCTCCATCTAATCTGCTTTTAAATCTCTCCATTGTATGTTTCATTTCAGATACTGTGTTTTTCAAAGTTTCTGTCTCTTTATTTAATTCCTCTCTCAGGTCCTGAATATTTTTCTTTAGCTCTGTGAGCATGTTTATGATTTTTATTTTGAAATATCTTTCAGGAAGATTGGTGATTTCAGTTTCACTTGGCCCTCTTTCTGGTGTTTGTGGGATTTTGGGTTGAACCAGTTTCCTTTGACATTTCATATTTGTAGTTGGCGCCCTCTAGCGCCCAGCAGCTCTACTCTCTAGAGCTGCTCAGCCTCTGGAGCCATGGTGGGGGTCACAGACGAGCGGCAGGTGTGCCTGCCCGGAGGCATGAGCTCTTTCTTGCTTCTCAGCTGAAGTGCATGCGTCCACTGCCAGGACCAGTCAGCCAAGCGCACAGGGAGGAGCCACCATGCTACACCCTTGTAGCTGCCGTAGGTGGTGCCGCCCTCTAGCTGGCGTGGTGCAATTGTGGGGACCACGTATTTGCGAGCCGGTGCTGGCTGGGAGGAAGGAGCAGCAGGCTGCATATCACGGTTGGGTACCTCAGAGCTGTGTTGCCAGTCAGGGGGATGGAGCACCTGAAGCTCCTGAAAGTTCCCAACCTACTTGACTGAGTGCGCTGGGACTATTTTGTCCACCTGTTTCTTTCCCCTGAGCAGCAAGGTCTTTGCAATCCTTGCTCCTTTAGTAGCCTTCTCACTGTTGGGAAGTCTCTCAGAATGCCTACCTTTCTTTTGTCCCAGAGTAGCCGGTTATTGGTGCCTGTTCTCCTGCAGCAGCTGGAATCCCAGTATCTCCTAATATTCTGCCTGTCTTAGCTTTCCAACCCCAACTAATCCCCAGAGTACTGTGCAATGTAGGTTCATTCTTCCAGAAAAGATCTCCAGGGCTGGGTTTTCAGCAGTCTTAGGCCTCCACCCTCTCCTCGCTCCATTTCTCTTCCTCCCATTGGTGAGCTGGGATGGGGGAAGGTGCTTGGGTCCTTCCAGATCATGGCTTTGGTACTTTACCCTTTTCTGTGAGGTCTGCTCTTTACCCAGGTGTAGGCAGTCTTTCACAGCCTTCTTTCCCGTTGCTCTTTTAGGATTAGTTGTATCTGCTATATTTTCATACTGTATGTGGTTTTGGGAGGAGGTTTCTGTCTCACCTCTCATGCCGCCATCTTTAATCCAATCCTGACCTTTTCTATTTAGATTGCTTTCTATTTTTATGTTTCTCTCTGTTTCTATGTATTTTTTTAATGTGTGCATTATTTGGCTTGGTGAGTTATAATGCAACTTCAATGCTTAAGCATTTACATGAACATTTACCATTTATCTGAAGGGATACCCATCAAAACATTAACAGTTTACTTCTTGGGGTTAAGAGATGGAGATAGAAAAAGAGAACATAACATCTTTTTCTGTTTGAAGTTTTGAGTATATATGTTATTTTATGCTTAGAGTATCTAAAAATAATTTTAAAAATTGGTATGACTAATACAAATTCAAGGTTGTGTAGAGGGGCATGAGACCAGGATTTGAAAAGAAGTTTGGATTTGATCCTATAGATAATGAGAACCACATGGAGATTTTTAACCTGAAGGGTAATGTGATTAATCTGTGTTTTTAAATGTAACATATAGAATTGAGAACTATAGGTGGCACTGGTGGGAGGTAGACAGTGTAATGGAGTAATTCTCTTTGGTTTTTATTTATATAATGAAAGTGTTCCTCCATTTTATTTTGGGTGGAAATAACTTGCACTGGAAATTCCTAGAGTATGGCACTCAAGTCCTTACATGAGTCTATAAAAGCAGACAGATGGTCCAGACATTCAGTCTCTTCTTCTTTCAGTTCTAATGTCATACCCATCTTGTGTCCTGCCATCCATTAAATGTTTACAGGTGTCTTGGGAAGGGGGAAATTCAGTCTGCTTCTGAGTCACATGAGTGGGTCAACAGTGGTGAAGGGTGGAAAGCTCCTAGTAGAGGTTGGTCTTGCTGGAAATACAGAGAAGGAAATTCCCTGTTCCTAGGGTCATTAAGGGTGTCAGAGTACAGTTTGGAAGGTGTCATTTAAGAGTGTTCTTGGTTGTACTCAATGGCACTGACTTTCAACCAGCTGGCTGGGTCCCTTTGAGTTATAACAATTTCAGTTCCTTCTCCTGTTGATGTTCATAGGCAGCTGATCTCTTCTAGGGCAGGTTCAGATGAAAATAGATGTGAATATAAGGTGGGTGAGAGCCCAATGGGGTACCAACCACTAGATCTGAAGTACCTCATGTAGAGTAAGATGACCCAGAAACCCTCCTGCAGAAGACGCAGGCAAGGAAGCACCATCTGTGCATTGATTTGACTCAAGAATATTGCCTACGTGTGGTAAACACTGCATGCTGTTCAGGAACATGGCAGGGAGCTGGGTGAGCTGCTCTGCTTTGGCAGAACCCTGTTCTGACCTCAATAAGGCTTTGGGGGAAGGTCATGTACTACTCATGGCTCAGTTGAGATACTGTCAGTCTATAATAAATTTGAGGCTCATGTTGGTACCATTTATAGAGATTATTTCTTGATTATATACCCAGTCAGTTCAAAGGACAGGCCTTTCCAGGAACAATGAGTCACGACCAGTTCTAGTGGGTCTGTCATGTCATAGAAATGAAACAACTATCCCCTTCTCTGTTTCTAACTCAAATCCAGGGCTGGTCTACTGGGCCCATCGATTTCTACCTTTGTGGTAACTTTATTTTGGACCTTTCTCTAGCCTCTCTGCCCACTGACCTTATTGGTACCACCCTAAATGGATCTTTCCAACTCATTCATTCATTCATGTTTTTTGATAAGTACTGTATTGACCGGTAATGTGGCCCAGGCACTAAGTGAGGCATTAGAAATATACTAAGGAGCAAAGAGAGCCCTAATATTGCTTAAAGCCTGGAGGATGACTGGAGGGTGACAATATAAGCACAAAGCCACAACTGTGGCGAGGCAGTGATGGAGTGATTTCATCTCCAAGGAGGGTCATCTGGCTAAGAAAGTGAGCTAGGGCTTCCCTGGGGGGTGATTCTGCTGAGCTCTCCTGCAGGGGGAGAAAAGCCTGGCTTCTGGTCAGGTTGATCTACTTCATACCAGGAGGTAAAGCAATTATCTCCCAAGTTACTCCAAATAAAATGAGAAATAAAGGAGTCCTGCTACAACACCATAGTTCAGTGGGCCTTACTCAGCCATATTCACAAAACTAGGGGCTGCTCAAGTGATTCTGAAGAGCAAAAAGAATTCTTAAAAAAGCAAACAGATATGACCTGCTACATTTATTACAATGTAGCTCAGTATCTATATAGTATCTGGAAAGAGTATATATAGTCCCTTCCTGACACCTGCATCTGTGGGGCCAAAAAGTCATTGCTCACTTTTTAGGCACTTTTTTCCCTCTGAATGTTCTGTTCTGTAGCCAGCCTATTAAAGCCTGTTTCCAGTCACATTTCCAATTTTTCAAGCTCCTTCAAGAGTTTGATCAGCAGTTACTTTTTTTCACCTCACCAAGAGACATACTTTAAGTTGTCTATGACTGTAACTGACTCAGTCATTTCACTGTAATGCTGAAGGAACTTTGAGAGGTAAATAGAGTTGTCAGGTAATGAATTCTGCTTTCTGGAATTTCCAGGATGGAATTTCCAGCCATAAGCAAGGGTGCTAGTTGGCATTTCTGGATGGAGAGTCTGACTAACAGCTCCCTTCCCAGTAACCAGGAGTGCGGGTTGCCAGGCCTTAGTTATTAGCAATTGTGGGACTGTGCTCACCAGTGATGTGTCGCAAACTTCTCTTCCATGTTCCCCTAGCTAAGAGAAGACTAATGAGTCAGAATGTTGGGAACTGCAAAGGCAGCCATCCTGATTTTCAGGGAAATTTGTCTGGCTTGTAAATCATAAAAATAAGTAAGTGCTATCTATTTAGAAAGAGGTACAGAGATGTGTAGGTGTGGAGGGACTGAGATGGATACAAACATACCAGTAACTCCTTATTTACCAAAGAGTCCCCTGAAACAGTGGTTTCCAGGGTAGATGGATGGAAAGGATCATAATTCATTTGAAGTATTTAACATGTTCTGTCAGTCATTAGGTGCTGTACAAGTCACAGTGCAGTGGACTCACAAACTGAATGTTGATTGGTAGTAAAGCAGCAAGTTAAGCAAAAGAAGAGAGTGTTTAATTGTTGCTAAGAAACTGACCACCTTTAACATGTAGGAGTAATTAAAGTAATTCCAAAATAATGGAAATTATTAATGTCAAAAACAGGAAGACACAGTCTGACTGTATTTATTTAAAAATGCATATATTTTGTACTTAAATTGCACATTTTTTCATATTGTTATTCCCTGTGAGCATCATTAAATTCCCTTTTTTCCTGTTACATGAGTTTATTTTTCATTTCTGATTATAAACAAAACATTTACCATGAATAATTCAAAAAGATAGAAGGCGAGGCATGAAGTTAAAAGAAAAAGTCACAGGGAAATCTCAGCCGAGATCATCACCATTAAGAATCTTGTCACACACGCTTGCCTGTATACATACAGTAGGCACCAGTGTAATGATCTTGCATTTGGTACAAGGCTAAGGTGTCGTGGAACATGCATAGTCTATCTATTTTCATTCTACTCTCTGGGAAGGAAATTCTGTTCATGTAGCATTTTCTCCTCTTCTCACCTTATTATTCATTTTATGGTGATCACCAAAGAGGGAACCAAAGGGAGAGAGGGAAGAGGGAGAGAAAGATAAGTAGTTGGTCCATCTGGGGACAAAGTTTGTGGCTGGGGCTGGAAAGGGCAGTTAGGCAGAGAAACCTTCAAGAGCCACGACAGTGTTGGAGATAAGAGAACAAGATGGAAAAGGTAGAGGACAGAGGACATGTTAGGGTGTGGTGTTGGGCTTAGGAGTTCTATGTTCTTTAATGTTTTCTGAAAATGGAGAGCAAAGGGGGAAATGACTTTGTAATGCCTTTTGGTGGCTGTGCTTTTTCTGCGAAGGGGAAGCTGCTGAGCTGTGATCACCACAGGATCTGGGCTTATTTCATTTACACATGAATGGGGTTGTACCAGCTCTGCTGCTTTGTTAATCCTTTTCCTTCAAAATATGTCATGGAGCTTCTACTCAAGTCAACAAGTGTAAATCTCCATGATTTCTTAGGAAATACAGAGATTCTCTTGTGTAACTCTAATATATCTTCTCTTAACTAGCCCCATGTTGATGGATGGTCAGGTTTCTCACTGTGATGACCTTCTTTGTATATCTTTGCATATTTATGTGTCTATATCATTGGAATAGATTATTTATTAGATACAAAATTTTCTGCATAAAATGGTACATACATTTTAAATTTTATTACATAATGCCAACAACAAAAAAAGTCATACTGATTTATATTCCCATCACCGAGTATGAAATTCCCATAGCCACCCAATCTCATCCTTAACATTTCTCATGAGTTGGTGAGGGTTACTTCAATTTTAACAATGTTTCTAGAGCACACACATGAAGAGGCTGAAGCCCAGGAAGGCTGAGGTTCTCTCATCTAAGGCCTTAGGACTGTGATGGGTACTTCTAGTCTATTGGCCTCTAGAGGTGATTTATACCTGAAGAGCCAAGTGACAATGATATCAGGCCACCCACAAACTAATGTCACCCGGAGGGGAAGGGAAGATACATAAAACTGGCAAATGGAACTATTTCAGTTCAACTCTTCAGGGTAACAGGGGCACACACATCATAGTGATGAGATGATGTGTGTAAGTACTCTGTAAATCACTGGAGAGTGAAGCACTGTTTGGGAAAACAATCCCCCCCTTTATCAGCATAACGAGGACTCTGTGTGTTCAGCTAACAGATGGGGATCATACACGCTATGGTCTGACCTTGCATTTGAGCGTCATTTTTATCTTCTGTGACTTGATAGCCAAATTCCCAGTAAATGAAGCACTTATTATAAAAAGTGCTGACAGAGTCAGTGCCAATCTGGGTCACTTTTTCTTGTGATACCCTGATGATTAAAAGCCAGAATGCCCAAATCTGTACCGTTTTGTAGCAAATGTACTACAGACCATGTTTTTTTTTTCTTTACACGTCCCCAGGTTGCCTCTGACCTTGGCCCAGGAGGTCTGCTGACACTATGCTTATTTATGCTCATTTTGGCTCTAGAAAAGTGGGTCCAGACAGCTCTCTCCGAGTTTATTTTACCAGCTCAGGTCCTGCTGGACTCAGGGATTTCAGGCACCAGAACAGCTGCGTTTCACTTTGTCCGTTAGTGCTTGTTGGCAAGGCTTCTAAAAACATAAGGGTGACGAAATTGCAAGAGGAGAAAGCATCTGGGTTAAAATAAACTATCACCAGACAAAAGCTATCTCCTTCCATTTTTTTTTACTGTAAGAAAAACAGTGATCTGGCTTTGATCTTATTCGTAGGTGAGATTTGTTGTTCTAATCTTTTTAGTAGCCCTTATCTCAAAATCTGATCAACGATAATAAGGTGGGGCGGTGGGGAAGGAGTGTGTCCAGTTATCTGCTTGTAGGAATACAGATCCAAATCTAATTTTGTAGTTCTGCCTTTAGCATTCTTATTTTGAATTAGAACAGCACAGGAAGCACGGATTATGGCCTCACAATTGGAGCATGCCTTATGTTGCCTGGTTACCGGGACTCTCTGGAGCTTAGACTGTCAGGATATTTAGATGCACAGCAAAGCAGACAAACAAAAGCCTTACCTCTCCGTCCGTCTCTGAGGACAGGGCAGCTGCTAGGGTGGAAACCCAGGTGGGGAGAAAATCATGTCTGTGAGCAGAGAATGATGAATAGTAACAATTTTCAACTCTGTCTTCCAGAAGAGATGGTCTCACCATCTGAGAGGCATGGTCAGTGGGAGTGGCTATGTTGAATATGATGAGTTGCATATTGCTCTAATTCTAGGGACGCTTGGTGGTCACGCACAGGCCTGCTTTTCTTCAAAAGCTGTTTTGTGCAATCTGCCAAATAAGAGAAGAGAGCTTTCTAATTCACTGGTCTTCAAAAAAGTAAAATAGAAGCAGGCTTTCAAGTATCCCTAAGGAGGGCAGTGTAGGATTTGTTTTGGAAATGGATCTAAACACGGAGAGATGGGCAGGTCAGCAACAGGCAGGCCCCAGTTCTCTTCCATCAGCTAGTTCAAACCCATCTAAGCTTCTGTCAAATAATGTTTTTTAGCTCCACATCACCATCACCACTTCTGTATTCTCGGCTGTATCACAGGAGAGATGTATAGAATGACATTTTTCTGAATTCCTTTTCAGTAGAATTCTAGGTTAAATCTTCCAGTGATAGGAACGTAGGTGAGATTTGGAAGGCAGAAGAAAAGAAGAGATTTCTCTCTTGTGACGGCCACGAAGAGGGAGCTGATATCCTCCCTGATGGCTTCCCTTGGCCCTGGGGATTCCTGTAGATGGGCCTTAGCTTCTCTGTGATCACTGCATCTCCAGGTCTACTAAAGTGGCCTTTTGACCTTTGCTTCCCCAGCTCTCCCAGTGGTGTATGGAACTCTAATTTTTCATGTAAAGTGTCTTGCTGTTCAAAATACAAAGAGTCACTTTCTCCTCCCTGAATAATCCTGAATGACACAAAGGCCCAAGAGTGTAGTCATCTATGTTGATAAATCGCAACTCTGATTAGCACCAAATTATAGACTGATGCATGGCTACAGACATAAAAAAATGCATAAGGTATAATTTCATTTCAGTCATGTTCAAAAGGAGACTAATTTGTAGTGTTAGAAGTGAAGATAGTGATTGTGTTCGGGGAGTACCCAGAGGGTAATGATCGGTTGGGCCATGAAGAGGGTTTGGAAGGCTGGTAATGTCTGATTTCTTCATCAGAGTGGTGCTTAGATGGTTGAGTTCTTTCTTGTGATAATTCTTTAAGCAAGATAACCATAATTTATACATGTTTTAGAGATGTTAAACTTTAATAAAAATTGATTTAAAAATAATTTAAGGCCGGTAGGAAATTCTGTTTTTCAGTATCAATCCTAAAATGACAATTTAATTATTGAATCCAATCTTGCTCTTTGACAGATGGTGCAACTGAGGCAGCAAGAGACCCAATAACTTGCTCAAGGTTTGCCTCCTAGCCCAGTTTTCTATCCGTTTATAAACTGATTGAATGTGAGAAAAAAAAAACAACAGGTTGTGCTAGTTACTTTTCCCCTACTTTTTTTTTTCTAATTATAGTCAAATAGAAATCAACTTTACATGAAAATAAAAGGAAGCATTCCAAGTGATCTGTCACCTCAGGCATCACTTAAGAAATATTAGACTCCCCAGGGAAAAGGTCTATGGGGAACATCAGTGGAAAATGTGCCAACCTTGCCAAGATATTTAGAATTTAGGAGGAGGAAGCAGAGAAACTGCTTCAACAATGGGGCATTGTGAATCGGATGTGGCTTTAAATCAAGCAAAAGCGCACATTGTAAAATGTCAACAAGAAAGCTAAATTAAATACTACTTGAAAATTCATACTAATTTTGTCCATTTGTCCACTTCCCACAGCTTCTGCTACCATTAAGCTACATATATAGCCATCTCTTAGGGCTTGAGATCCTTAAGGCCTGATGGACCCACTGGCTCGGCATTACTTTCCCCACTGTTCTTGCCCAGAGAAGATGGGCTGACCTGTAAATGGCCACCAAGTGAACCCTGTATTTCAGAGAGTTTTGCCAAAGGAGGGCTACTTCTTGGGGATCCATAGATTTTATAGTTAACAAAAGACAAGTAGGTTCTTTCTGCAGTTCTTCCCCTATGCTGCCCCTTCCCACACTAGGGCCTAAATCCTAATATATTCTAGAACATTCTACATCCATTACAACACACATATGGTTTTGAAATCTCTTAACCCATTACTTTCATAAACCATCAATAATGTGTACTTTCGAGCTTCTCAGATTTATGCATAATTCAGAAAAGATTACTTCTCACAATCTATTCATTCAACATACATTTATTAAACTTCCACTATATACCTGGTAATGGGCTGGGTGCTGAGGTCACATGATAAATAAGATGCAGTCTCTGTCCCCAAGAGGCTCACAACTGGTTGCAGAACAGTCATACAAAATAATAGTTTAGTTACAGGAGTGAATTTTGGAGCTGGTTAAAAGCATATCATTTAAGTCCTAATTATGAGTTTTGAATTCTATTTTCTTGATATCTCATTGCTGGTGACCTTCCAATATGAGGCTCACTATTATTTTGGATAAAAGGTTATTTTGAGACTTCACCCTGCTTGACTTCACTTAAATGTACTAAAGTTGGGCATAATGTGAAAACACCCAAGGTCAGATGATGAGAAGAATACACATATAGGAAATAGGCTGGGACTTTTTGCTTGAAACTGATACTAATTAGAAGTCCTAGGAGTAGGGAATTTTATGACAAGAAGCTCCTGTAACAGTGACTTATAAACTCAGTTTGAGAAGGTTCTGAGAGACATACTGGTATTGTATTAAAAGAAAGGCCAAAGATAATGTGGAGTAGGTTTGATGGTTACTGGCCCATCATGAGACAGTACATTAGAGCACGGAAAATGAAAGGTAGCTCCTCTAGACTCTTGAATTTCTGTATCTTCCCAAAGCAGAGAAATTTTATCCCAGATCTAGAGATACCTATTTGCAGTTACTCTTGATTTGTTGTCAGGGGTATAAATGATCTGCGAATGTGATCAGAGACTTGGACTCAGGCTATGACCTAATTTTTATTGCTCATGGGTTTAAATGAACAAAAATTTGGTTAAAAACCCTGCTGCAGGACTCTTCTTCACCCATGATAGAAAGTTCTGATAATGAATATCCCAAAGGCCAGGAATCACAGGGAATGTGGCCTGGGCTGGATGATGGGGAGAGAGGGAACGGGTTGATGTGGAGGCTGTCCACCTTGAGTAAAGGAGCTGCTTCTGCTTATATCTCTGCATATAAGGATGCAGGCCTAGTGGGTTCAAGAGAACTTCCTATCGAGAGAAACTGGCAATCTGTGCCTTTCACTGGGTTTTCCTAATTTTACTTGTTATCATTTAATTCAAAAACTAGAAAACGGTAAAGGGAGAAGACTTCTATTGCCAGGTAGGATATAGAAGGATATGAAAACCCTTTGCCCCCATGGTAACAAAAAGAAAAATCCATACAAAATTTAAATCATACTTTCTTATGGGGCTAGCAAAGAGCAGTGGCCACAAGGAAGCCCTGATGAACAGAACTTGCTGAACAATTCTCTTTCAAAACCCAAATTTTGCCAAGAAGGCCACAGCAAAGAAGAGGATGGCCAGCAGAAAGGACATGATATTATACCCGATGTTCCTGTGGTAACTGGATTCCAGGACCTTGGGTTGGATCTAAAGATGAACCAAAAATACCTGCAAGGCAGCCAAATTTTCTCCTAGCTCAAATACTGGCAAGATCAGAAGGGCAGTGGAAAGGAGGTTTGGGTTGCGCTCAACATCAATTTTCATCAGAGAAATGCAAATTAAAACCACAATGAGATACTATTTCATACCCACTAGAATGGCTAAAATTAAAAGTATGACATCAAATGTTGGTAAGGACATGAAACAACTGGAAGTCTTACACATCACTGTGGGAGGGCAAAGGGCGGTAACTTCTCCAGAGCACCCATTTGCAGTTTCTTATAGTATTATGTATGCCTATCTATGACAAAACAATTCTATTTCTATGCATACACCTAAGAAAAATTTTAAAAAGCATGTCCACCAAAAGACTTGTAAGACAATGTTCTCGATAGCAGTGGCTTTATTCATAGTAGCCTAAAATATTCCTGAAAATAATGGGAGTTATTTCCATCAACAAAAGGATGTGTGAATAAATTATGATATATACACACAATGGAATACTATCTAGCAATAAAAAAGAACAGACTGCTGATGTATATACCAACAATATGAATGAATCTTGGAAATGCTATACTGAGTGAAAGAAGCCAGACATGAAATAGTACATACTGTAAATTCCATTTATATGAGGCTCAAGAAATGTATGGTGACAGAAATAAGAATAATGGTTGCTTTTATAAGGGAAATTCGGTTTTTGACTCTAAAGGGACACAAGAAATCTTTCTGGGGTGATGGAATTGTCAGTACTCAGTCTGCTTAAGAAAAAGTGCATTTCCCTATGTAAAATTACATGAAAATGAAAAATAAAAATCTCAAATAATAATAATCGTTTTAGGCCAAATATGACATGTGGGCCAAATAGAACAGTTTTATGACCTTTTCCCATCTGTGACTTCAGGCCGATAGATGAAAGACCCCGTCTTCCAGCACCAGCCCAGGGTTCATGGACAGCAGAATGGCCCAAACTATTCCTCTAGGCTTAGGTGGATTCCCTTATTATGGGAGCTGCTAAGAGATGCTCAGAATGTTCCAGTAAGGGGATGTATTGGAATGATCACAGCTTCTGGGGAACTCTCTACTGCTAGCCTGGGTTTATCACGTCCCCAGAGTTGTGACGGGGCTCAAGAATGAGGCTCTGTTGCTCTCATTTCTTTCGCTTGGTTTCTGGGGTACCAAGCTTCCTTGGGCTGCCCATTCCTGGGTTCAGCCCCTCTAGGACGCTGCCTAAAGTCCAGCAAGCCTGTCCTGAAATAGTTGGTTGTAATCACAGCTGAGTTCCCCTCTCTATCAAGAGGTCTTAAACGGAGTCTGACTACTAATGGATCTCTCCACAGAGTTCTAGAACGGGAATGGGAAAATTATATATTTATTTTAACCAACCTGTGATGAAAACTTGACATTTCCTTTAATCATGAATGTGAGCGGCAAACTGTAGTGATCTTAACCATACCTGTGACCGTCACGATTAGAGATCACAGGCGATTTCACGTCTTGTTACAGCTATGCAGGTACCTCAAAACATCACCGCTACTTCCAAATTATGGTAATTGTACCTATCACAAAAGCTTTTTATTTAGTGACTTAGTTAATTTAGTGAATATATATATATCACTTTAAAATATTTTCATAGTGGTTTCAATATAGCTGCTTTCCTTTGTAACACTATGCATTTTATTTATGCCTTTACAAACATTTCAAGAGGAGGCCTGCATTGGTTTTCTATTGCTGTTGTAAGAAGTTATCACAAACTTAGTAACTTAAAAAAATAAAAATTGGTATCTTACTGTTCTGTAAGTCAGAAATCTGACATGGGTAGAAGTGAACGGGGTGGAGGTCAAGATGTCAGCTGGGCCGTGTCCCTTCTACAGGCTCCAGGGGAGAATCTGTTCCCTTGCCTTTTCCAGCTCTTAGAGGCTGTCTGCTCATGACTTCCTCCCTCCACCTCAAAAGCCATGTTTGATCTCTTCTCAAATCCCATCACCTCAACTTTCCCTCCCACCTCTCCCTTTTCCACTTTTAAAGACACTTGCAATTATATCAGACCCATTTGAATAATCCAGAATAATCTCTCTGTTTCAAGGTCAGCCAATGTAATTCTGTATAACAGAAATTCTCCTTTGTTATGTAAAAGAACATATTTACAGGTTCTAGGAATTAGATGGACGTATCTTTGGAGGGTATTATTCTGCCTACTGTAGGTTCATAGAGATGTCCACGGTATAAAAGTCTAATGCCCAGCCTAAACCCTGGTCTGACCTATGTTGGCCTGGGGCTGGCTCTCCGGCTGCATTGTGCCGGCCTCTCTCGGGCTACCACTGTAGGCAACCAGAAGAAACCCCGGGAGAGGTGCATCCATTACCTTCCTTCTCACCTGACCCACTCCTCCTGCAGACCCCAGCTCACCACCCCTTCCCTGTGAGGTCTCCCTAGTGGTCTGCCTGACAAAGGGCCCCTCCTGTGTGTGTCTCTAGCCCATTAGTTGACACCCATCAAGGCCCTATTCTACTCAGACTCATTTACTTTTCTGTTTCTCAGACAGGACCATGAGCTCCTTCCCGTGAAATCTTTTTCACTTATGTACCTGTAGCCTGTATCTGACTGTATCCAAGCCATCATAAGAATTTATGGTTTGTGGAATGAAAACATGAACCAGAACTTCATAAAGAGAGAAATAGAAGCTTGTAGAATTTAAGAAAAAATGCTAGAACTAAAGCTGAGACTGAAAAGATATTTATAAAAATGCTTCTATTTCTGGGCTGCCTTTAAAATACATTTTAGTGTGGGTGTGTCCTAGAGCCCAGACTCACTATCTAACTCTGCTTTAGACCCTACCTAAAACAAATCTGGGGCAGCGTAGGGTCTGAGAGAGGAAATTATATGGATTTTAATACATACGGTTCTAGCCAAAGCAGCTGGGAGCACCTTTCACTGCAGGTAACACTGTGAAATGGCTGAACTATGAACTGTTGTTATGGCCAAGGTCAGACCCTGTCTTGGACTTGTGACTATTACAGGGACAGGGCACATGGATATGTCTCCTCCACTGGTGTATATGACAAATGGAACTCCTCCTCTTGATCTCAGAAATCCGAGATGATCATGGAACAAAGAAGGGACTGGAGGTCTGATAGAGGATCATTTGGATTTCTGAACTTTTTAATATCACTGTTTCTCATATTAAAATGAGAAAAACAGCATATGGTCCTTCAGCTCAAAGTGAGAATGGCACTGGAGTTTGGAGACCAGAAAGCAAGAGAGATTTCCAGGATTCCCTCAAGGGACATGAAACTTACCTGGAGTGAAGGCGAAAAACCATCAGATATCTCCCCACCCCCTTCATCCTCCCTGTCGCACACACAGAGGCCCAGGATAGGCAATGCTAGTACATCTTCTGAGGAGAAAGAAATGAATAAATCTAACAGAATTCATCTTTAGGGGAAAACAGACGGTTATATAATATGCATTTTGAGTCCTAAGAATTCCTAGAAAGAGCAAAAATAATAATTGACAGCTCATATTAATTGCTGCCCCTTACAACCTTTTTCTCTTTGCACAGAAGGTAAGATGACACCGAGAAAACCTGCCTTGATTGCTCACAAAATCATGCTAACAAGTCAAGCAGGTTCTTCCCATGTAAAGCCAGCACTAGGTCCCCCGGTTCTATCTTGCTTCACTTCTTCCAGCGGCCTTTCCCCCTGGGAGATACTGAGCTTCCTGTGGAGTGAGCCCGGCCTGGGGGCCTTCCGTTGGAAGGCGCACTGGCAGCCTTCTGACAGGCAGGACGTGACAGACTTCGGAGAGTCAGTGCCATCCCTCAGACTGATGCCTGACAGGACTAGTTGGGTACCTGTACCGGCACTTCCCCGGGGCCATGGCACATGAGCCAGGCTAGCAGCAGTGAAAAGAACATACAGCAGTTTGCCTTGCATCCTTATGTGCTCACTTGCTGGAGCAAATAGGGAATGTTCCAGGCCTCCCATGGTTACCTGGAGGATGCTAGCCTCAGATAAGTTCACTTACATCTGCCAGGGTGCATGTGTGCCCATGCACGCACACACATGCACATGTGTGCTGACCTCGTTCATCCATTTATTCAGAGTGTCAGCTAACGTCTGGGTAGGCAAAGCATTTGCATATGTGTACCTGGGGGCAGTGGGCACGCGGGTGAGGACTGGGCTTACAGGGTTCTGCCCGAACGAAGACTGTCATCTGGAGTAAGTTGTGTCTGAAGTTAGGGGAGGAGAGCACCTGTTTGGGAAATAATCTAGTAAGTGGCTTATAACTGGCCCTTCTAAGCCCCCTCTCAGTCCCTTCATCCCTTAGTTTTGGCCATGACAGCACTGGACTCTCCCATTTTCTACACATGCCTGAACCAATGAACTCCAGGACCAGGGTTGGCCACAGACAACTTGCATGGCACCCACGCCCATGGCAAACATTGGGGTGCCATCCAACCCCCACTCCTGGAGGCCTGTGCCTCCGCTCCCCACTCCCCAGAAAACCTAGCATAGTGTCCTCTGTAGAGTAAGGACTAGGCAGTGTTTGCTGAGTCAGTGAGAAAATAGATGAAAAAGTGAATTGATTTGTTTTGGGTGCATCTGCTATACAGTTTTTAGTCTGGGTGAAGATGAGCCAGAACATAACCCACAGCAGAAGAAAGCCTGCAGGCATTTTTTTTGCCTTAGGGAACAAGCCAGGGGATCTGAGGCACAGGCCTCATGCACAGCCCCTGAGCTCCCCAGGTCACTGATGATGAGGAGGTTAGAGGTCAGTAGTCCAGAACCCTGGGAAAGGGGGCCCTTGGGGTGCTGGGGCTCCCTGATCCGCTAATTGGGAATCCTTAACAGCACGACTGGTGTTGAAGTAGGCTGCAGTCAAAGGGGAAGAAATTCTCAGTTGCACTCAAGACTTGGTAATGTGGTTTATGGAAGAGACTTCTTTAAATAGCGAATTAAAAAGAAAGGTTGTCACGGGGTTTGACTGGAGAACTCTGTGGACTCACCCTGAGAAATCCATCTGTGCTCAGGCCACCAGGTCTGCAGGCAGGGTTTGTTCCAAGAAATGTGAAATCAAGTTTTGGGCTAGCATGAGTGTTTTTCTGTTGTCTGACCTTTGGCCACACTGCCTGGGTCTTTTCTGACCAGCTATGTTCTCATTGAAGGTTAGGGCCTTTGCCAGTCATCTCTGGAGGGATCCTGGCTTACTTACACAATTCTGTGAACACAACATCACTTCTCTGGTTCCTATAAGAAATAGATGAGCAATATGACAATTAACAATTCATTGTCCCTTAAAGGTTAGTGATGTGTGGAAGTATTGTCTATTGTTTTTATCATTTGAGTCCAGAGGTGTCTGAAAATCAGACAGAGGCCAATGAGCCTTTCAAGGATATATTTGCTTAGCAGCCCTCTGGAGAGGCTGTGGCTAACACCTATCGTTTGGGGCTTCCATCACCTCTAAGTAAGCAAACATTTGCATGCTTACAGCCACTCACCCCCTTGTATCGCATCATTGTGAAGGTTTCTCCCTGCTCTTCGCAGCCTCTTTTCTCACTAAGCAGGTCTCTTCATTCCTTTACATTTTAACATTTAAAACATGTCTTAAAGCTTCCAGCTTCCTTGAGGTCTTTATAGGAAACCATTGTCCAAATCTTTTCACTTTGGTAGGCTTGGCTCAGCCAGAGCTTGTTTGCAGCCAGAATAAGCCATATATGTGGTTTTGTTTTCTTATTTGCACACTGTCATGTCTTTCCCTTTGGGCTGGACTTTGCATCTGTCCCAGGTGGGCAAGGAAGGTCTTTAATTTTGCCACAACCTGAGAAGCATGTTCTGCATATGGCAGATGTTATTAATGGAGTCTAACTGATGGATGAGATGGTGGGTCAGATTTAAGTTGGCAGAGAATAAATGAGACATGAAGGCCTAAAGTGGCTGAAAAAATAGGCCCAGAGTTACCTAAATTGACTATATTTCATTTAAAGTTTCCTGTTCAGATGTAATAAAGAACGGTGGTGACTCTATGTACTGACGCTGCCATCTGATGGACACCTGGCCACTTCCCGCGTTGGGCTCTCAGCCCAGCTCTTGGTGGACATATGCCCTGCTGACTTCAAGCTCCAATTACAGGTGAATTACCTCTTTAGAAAAAAATGGTTTCCAGAAATATAACATAACTAAATGAAATCCAGTACTTTTAAAAGGCAGGAAGAAAGACTGGTTTCCTAACACTTAGCTGAAATAGGACACATTTTGTTCAGTTCTCACTGTAGGTAGATTGGAAAAAAATGAGAAGCGGGTGAGTTTGAGAAATTAATTATCCTATCATTTTGTCATAGGCTGTAATGCTTTAAATGTAGGATTAGATAGTCATCATCTGGGGACTAGATGCTAAGAGGCATCCTGGAGAGAGGAGGAAAACAAATGCAAAATGTTCTTGGTCAGTCATTTCATCAGTTCCCCTTGACAAAGGAGGACCTTGTGTTGTAAGTGTTCAGGCTCATAGAGTGAAAGATGTGCTCCACATTCTCTTGTACACCAGGGGCATAATCTGACCCAGGTGTAACCTGAGCTGAGAGTAAAAAGGGTGCTTTATAATAGGATTTAATCGTACTTGGCTGGAATTTTGACCCTCATTCCAGTTGGGGATTTAATTAATCCTTACCCAGAGGTCAGTCACTTCAAGGCAAATGCCATACAAGGGCAAAGAATTATCTTAATGTGGATTAGAGTCAGATGCAGGCAGTTTTCATTTTATTACTATTGTCAATTGTTCAAAGAACTTTGCTGAATGATTTCTTTGTAAATTTTGCCTTGGGGCTTTTTAGAGCAATTTGGTAAACACATTATCAAATAAACCACAAGGTTATTAAAATGACTTTAAACAGTATGAGTCCAATTTCCAGTGGAGGTTGTAATACCCATATTTACTCATAGTTCATCCCCTTATATAATCATTCACACTCCATATTTCAAGGATAAAATTTATGAGAAGGGGTACCCACCTAATTATCTTGCCACCTCCTTACCCTTTTTTTTTCTGTTATTTCTCCCCTATGAAATAACCTTCTGGTTCCTAGCAAGATCTCACAGGGGCATTTAAGAACTAGAGGCTGAGTGATCTAGAAAGCACCTTCTTTCATGCGCTTGCTTTTCAATAAATGTAATCTTTTCCTCATCAAGGAACACTCTTTGAAGAAAATAGAATGGGTTTGTCCTCACCATAGCTGGCAAAGGAATAAATTCAAGGATTCTTCTGTTTGCTTTTTTACTACCTTTAATATTTCTTTCCTGTTTCTGTCCCCAGGTTGCCTGAAGTGTTAGAGGCCAGGTAGGAACCCCTGCTAACTGCCACCGAGCAAGATTAGGAATGGGTGAGGCGAGGAGAGCTCCCCCGTGGATGTCTGTTTGCGGCTGTAACCCACCACAATCCTAGGGAGGTAGAGGGGCAGGTTTGAGGTGATTTGCCTGTAGAGGTTTCCTGGTAACCTTTTCAGATCAAACATACCAAAGTACTAAATATGAAACTTGAAAGAAAAGGACATGTTAAATAAAGCCTCTTTTTAATCACTTCATAAATACGTTTTCTTCTCTCTCTTTTCTTGTTCATCTAGCTTTCTCATTTCTCTCTCTTATTAGTTGCCAGAAGAATATTTTAAATCAAGAGCTCTATCACTATCCCTTCCTTATATATGCATAAAATGTTTGATATGGAAAGGTGGTTTGTCATAGAAATATAAAATAACTTGCCTGGATACATTGCAAGAATAGAGAGTGCTGGATTTATAGTCAGACCACCAGTGTTCAAGTTCTGGCTTTGCTATCAACTACTGGAAATAATCATACAGTGCTATTGTTTATTAAGGTGCAAAGGGGACCTAATATGATACTTAAAATCTCTATTTCACAAAGACTTGGTGAGGCTGAAGTGAGATAAACAGTATATAAAACTTAAATGGAAAATACATAATACAGAAATGTCAACTATAGTGCATGGTAAATAACAGTGTCATGGAACAACAAAAGACCCTGAATAGCCAAAGCAATCCTGAGAAAGAAGAACAAAGCTGGGGGATTACACTCCCTGACTTCAAGCTATACTACAAAGCTACAGTAATCAAAACAGTATGATACTGGCACAAGAACAGACCCATAGATCAATGGAACAGAATAGAGAGCTCAGATATAAACCTACACATATATGTTCAATTAATACACAACAAAGGAGCCATGAATATACAATGGGGAAAAGACTGATCAATAATGGGTTTTGGGAAAACTGGGCAGCTATATGCAACAAAATGAAACTGGATTACTGTCTAACTCCTACACAAAGGTAAATTTGAATGGATTAAAGATCTAGATGTAAGATATGAAACTATAAAACTCTTAGAAGAAAACAGGCAAAAATCACTTAAGCATAAGCATGGGCAATTTTTTTCTGGACACATCTCCCTGGGCACAAAATAAAAAACAAACAAGTGGGACTACATCATATTAAAAGGCTCTGTACAGCAGAAGACACATCAGCAGAACAAAAAGGCAGCCTACAGTATGGTAGAATATAGTCATAAATGATTTATCCAATAAGGGGTTAACATCCAAAGTATATAAAGAACCTATATGCCTCAACACCAAAAAAACAAATAACCCAATTAAAAAATGAGTGGAGGACCTGAACAAACTTTTTTCCAAAGAAGAAACACAGATGGCCAACAGGCACATGAAAAGATACTCCACATCTCTCTAATCATCAGGAAAATGCAAATCAAAACCACATGAGATATCACTTCACACCAGGTAGAATGGCCCCTATCCAAAAGACAAGAAATAACAAGTGTTGATGAAGATGTGGAGAAAAGGGAACCCTCCTACACTGTTGCTGGGTATGTAAATTGGTGCAGCCACTGTGGAAAGCAGTAAGGAGGCTCCTCAAAAAACTGAAATTAGAAATAACATATGATCCAGTAATTCCACTTGTAGGAATTTATCCAAAGAAAACAAAATCCTTGATTTGAAAAGATATATGTACCCCTATGTTTATTGCCACATTATTTACAATAGCCAAGATGTGGAAACAACTAAAATGGCATTGGTAGATGAATGGATAAAGAGGTGGTACATATACACAATGGAATATTATTCAGCCATAGAAAATAAAGAAATCCTGTCATTTCTGACAATGTGGATAGAACTAGAGGGAATTATACAAAGTGAAATAAGCCGGGTAGAGAAAGACAAATACCATATGATTTCACTTATTTGTGGAATCTAAAACAAAACAAAACAAAATGAATAAAATAACAGTAGACTGAGAGACCCTGAGAAATGACTAGTGGTTACCATGGGGGAGGTGTTAGGATGGGTGGGTGGGTAGGAAGAAGAAATAAAGGGGCTCAAAAATTCTCAGTCATAATATAAATAGGTCACTGGGATGACAGTACAGCATGGAGAACACAACCAGTGATCCTATAACATCTTTTTATGTTGACAGAAGGTAAATGCACTAGTTGGGGTGAGGATCTAATTATGTGGATAACTGGTGAACCACTGTGATGTGTACTTGAAACTAATATAAGACTGTATATCAACTATACTTGAATTAAATAAATAAATAATTTTAAAATGGTGTTGTAACTTGATTTGTTCTTTGTTGTTTTTATTTCTTCTATAATAGCCAATATTTATGTTTCAAGCATGTGCTAAGTGGTCTGCACTTATTATTTATATACAGAATTATTGGGTACTATTGCCATCTCTATTTTACAGATGAGGAAACAGGCACAGAGAGATAAAGCAAGTTGCCCAGCATCACAGAGCTGGTAATGGGTGCCTGTAGTGGGTTAAATTTTAACGCCCTAAAAAGATATGTCCAAGTCTTGTCCCCTGATACTTGTGCAGGTGACCTTATTTGGAAAAGGCTCTTTGCAGATGTAATTAAGTTGGGGATCTTGAGATGAGGTCATCCTGGACAAGGGTGGGCCCTAAATCCAATGTGAGTGTCTTATAAGAGAATGGACACGCAGAGACTCAGAGAGGGAAGACGGCTTTGTGAAGGTGGGGGCAGAGATTGGAGTCACGTTGCCACAAGCCTCGCAATGTCTGGGGCCACCACCATCAGGGAGGAGGCAGGCGAGAATGCCTCCTAGAGCCTTCAGAGGGATCACGGCCCTGCTGACGCCTTGATTTAGACTTGCAGGGCCAGGACTATGAGAAACTACATTTTGTCACTTTAAGTCACCAGTTTGTGGTAAATTGTCACAACAGCGGCAGGAAACTATTATAGGGCCCCAAGATTCAGACAGAGGGAGTCTGACCCCAGAACATGAACTACTTGATCATTTTGCTTTATTTTACTTTTTTTGAAATGTAATTCAGTTCAGGAACAAAGAAAATTACACAAGTGACTGTGGTATGATTGTTTTGGGAAGTGAAATGGTTAATTGTGGGCGTGTGCTCTTACACAAGCTAAGAAGTTAAAATTGTTGCTCTGCAGAGATGGGAATTATTGTTGGAATTCTTAGTTTTTCAAAGTGTCCAGCCTAGAAGTGGCCCAGAATAAATTTTTAATTGAAAAATCAAAATCCACTTCAGAAGGAGGGAGAGGGCATTAACACTCAGCAAAGATGAAGTTACCAACAAGGAAGCCAGGTAAAGAGCTTAACACAAGAACTTTCTAACTGATGAGCTGACATCATCAGATTTAGATCAATACTGTCTCATGTACTTAAAGGAAAAAAACATTTGTTTCTTAGTGATACTGAGTTTCTTGGGCCGGATTGAAAACTTCTCTTTACAATCTAGCAGTTCATAGACACGGTTAATATTTTTACTTATGAATAAATTCTTCTTCTATAAAATTTTCTTTCTATTTCCAGTGATTTATAAGTACACTGTTTAGAAAGCTTTAAAAAAGATAATTCTTTGGAGATTGAGAAATATAAAGGCTTTTATCTCTGGGTAAAGGCTGCCTCTTCTCTCGGACATCTTGGACATCAGCTTGTCAGCTTTGCACATGGCCACCCAGGTAGATGGTTCAGAAGGCACCCTGGTCCATGCATTTCACTCATGTTTCTGTGAGACACAGGGAGGACCAAAGAGCCTTAGGATATGAGGAAGTGAGCAAAACAGCCAGGATTCTAATCCACCCATGGAAGCATCTGGAGCAGCTACTAAGCTTTGTCTTTTTATGCTCAGAAAAACTGAAGTCTGTTGGAGCTGCATCATCTCTACCTCTGTCTCTGATGTCTCTCTTAAGCTCTGTCCCCACATGTGCACTGTTTGTTTTAAATCTTGATTTTCCATCCAATGTCCTCTTCCTCTTTCCAACATGCTCCCAACCTGCTCCTAACCTAGGCCTTCTCTGAATTACTCCGGCTGTTAAGGGCAAATACCATCCTTCCTGGAAGCAAAGCTTGCAACTTTGCTGTCATCTTTGATTCTGACCACCCATTATTTGTGCTTTGGATCAGTTACCAAGGGCTGTTCACTATATACTTTCACAACCAAACTGCCCTCTCCAAACTGTCATTACTATCAAGGTCTGTATTGTGACCATGCATTATTCGCACTTCTGATCAGTTACCAAGGGCTGTTCATTATATACTTTCACATCCGAACTGTCATTACTACCAAGGTCAAGTTATGACACTGCCTCCTGCCTACACTATTGAAACAACCCTTTCACTGGCCCTTAATGCTTAAACTCTTGCCCACTTAATACATCACCCCTGTAGTCATGACTTGTTTGTGCTCCAAAATGTTCCACTTCTCTCCCTAGTCTACAAGATATATTTCAATTTCCTTAGCTGGTCCCGACTGTCACTTCACAATGTGGTCTCATAATACCTTTTCAGACTTAGTCCCTTCTCCTGTGCTCGCTCTGTACACCACACTTCGGTATTCTCCTTCTGCAGCAGCCCTTTACCACTCACTTCCCTCCTTTGATTTCTGCAGCTTGCAAAACCAGGTTTCCCCTTCTATGTGTGTCTGAATTTTATCCTACACAAGCAGCTCTTAGGTGCCATCTCTTCCAAATTTCCAGCACTCCTACCCCAAGTAGAGGTAAAGTACTAGATGCCAAAAACACAGAAGAACAAATAAAACTTTTCTCAAGGATTTTACAGCAGTGAGGAGACAGACAAGTAAACAGATAATCAAATCTGGGGTGATGTGGAATTAGAAGCTTAGGCAGGCTGCTGTGCAAAGGCTCCTTTCCGGGATGATGCCATCCTCTGGAGTCGGTGCTCTGTGATCACAGAAAACCCATGTTGTGTCCATTTCCCTTAAAATACTTCTCATTCTCATAACTGCCCATTATTCTGCTATTGTCAAAGTTTCTGCTTTTCATCTTGTTTCTTTGGTACTTAAGACACTGCTCTAGGCTTCAAATTCTTAGACGTACAATCAATAAAAGTATTGAAGTAATAGAGTCTTACAAATTTAGCCCGCAACTTACTTATGTATTGAGTAGGAAGGCACTCACCCATAGATACCCCTCTTCTTCCAGGAAAGAGAATTTCTTTCTGATGGCATGTCTTGCTATAGTCATGGCCATTTTTCTCTGTCCTCTCTGCCAAGCCAGGACTCCTGGCTCCCAAGTAAATCCAGACATCTTGCTGGAATCACTGAAAGAGTTAGTGTTTGACTTGACAGTCTCACTATTGTCAACTGAAATTTCGCCAGTAAGCTCAAGTGACAGCTGGAGAACATAGCAAAGAAAAGGTTTCCATTATCAGAGGCCTTAGTGATATGTGCTCATTATCAAGGTTCAGAGGGGCTAGAGACTCAAATGGGTTGGGTCTTGGTGAGGTCAGACATCTCTCAGCACACTGTCAACACCAGTGGTTTGCCAGGTTTCTTGAAAAAAATGCAGCTGTTTTCTCTTCAAGCAGTTTATGTGCTAAGTAGTAACACCAAGGCGTGCTCACAGTTTGTATTTGTGCCTTTTTTGGGGGACAGGGGCTTCACCTGTGCAGTCCATGGAGGCCCGGACTGGTTGGGCACGGGCCTGTCATGGGGTAAAGCGCTAGGTGTCTTGCAGGCTGGATCAGTTCCCACCCCCCTTGGCTGATTCTTGGACTCTAGTAATTGGCTGTACTGTTCATTATTTTCCACTGGCTTGTCCTCTTTCCCTGCCCCATTCTGGAGTGAGAACGCAGGACTGGAACTGCTGACCTCCAGCCTTTTGACACCGTGTCATCTATCCGACCCTTCTCTGCTAGGCAAAAACAAACACAACCAAACACTTGTGTAACTCTGGGCAGAAAATCCCGGGGCAAAATCCATTTGAAACTGAAATCAGTCAAAGGGAGAAATAAAGTGGGAGAAACCCATGTATTGCCTACAAGCAGTCATCCACTTCTGCTCTCCCGTGTCTCTCGTGGCTTGGCTACAGAGAAGGGACCCCACCCGACCTCTCTGGTCCAGAGAAGCCCTTGCTCATCCTTGTAATTACCTGTTGATATGGAGATGGACTACACCCTTTGGAAACACCTATTGATATGGAGATGCACTAAGGCCAGCCAAGAGATTCTAGAAATATTGCAATTTTACCCACAGCACACCCCTCCAGAGATCTCACCTCACAATCTACTCATTCCCCAACTTCCACAATGGCCCCTGGGTGAGAAAACTGGCACATTGTAACCATTTTAAGAACATAAAATAGCAACACCAATAAGATAATCCTCAAGCGGAAGGATTCAGTTAGGTTCAAAGTCCTATGCAGATTAAGTCCATAGCTTGCCCATTCCACAGGCGGGCAGCAGTGGAGCAGGTGGGGAGTCCAGAGCAACCATCATGCAGCAGCTGCAGCCGGGGGGCAGGTCCAGGCCACAGGGACTGTAGTAGAAAATATCCTTAAGGGTGATAACATAATGTTTTAATGGCACCAGCATAGGCAAATCTTGTCCATCAGGTAGGATATATGCAAGAGAGTGGTCCTGTGGTACGACGGTGGAAGGAATGGGGTCTCATCCTGGTCTAGTATACCAGACTTTCACCCCCCTCCCTGTGGGAGTTACAGATGGGTCGATATATAGGGCTACGGGAGGTACATGCACTGGCCATAAAGATTAAAAAAACTTTTCCGTAAGATGCTCTTACCTCCCGGATGTTTTGGATACAATACCATGATCTTTGGGAGCCTCTCTGCTGTTATTCCAGGAATACACAGGAGGCCAGCTTCCAGGCCATTTTCCCAAGGTGCCAAAAGGACCAGCCATTGTTGGTCCATGTGCCAGAATATCCAGGGCCACCTCCATTCAACAGAGTCTCCAGGGTTTAATGCAGTGGGGCTGGTAGCAGGATGTTGCTCTGCTGGCCACGTCCTGGCTTCAGTAACTCCTCTTTGGTTTGCACATACAGTTGTATAGGGGAGGCAGCAAGGTGTATTAGTGTGTCCACAAGGCTCAAGTTTCCTTTTTGGGGCTTCTCATTCAAATGCTGTAGTACTGGCCATAAGTGAACTGACCAGCCCTGTTGACTATTGGTGTCCAACTTCAGGCCAGATTTCAACAAACCATCGTACTTCTCTGTCATGCCTCCCCCAGTAGGGTTATATGGTACATGAAACTTGCACTTTATTCCTCATTGCTGCTCCCATTCTTATAACGCATGACCAGTAAAGTGGTGCCTTGATCTCTCTCAGTCACCTGTGCCCGGCCATAGGCTGCAAAGAGACACTCCAGGCCCCTCTTGGTGGTTTGCTGATGGAAGGAAAAGCAACCAACAGTCCAGTAGCTGTGTCCACACAAGTCATGGCATACCGATATCCTGTTATGGGCAGAGGCCCAGCATAGTCTATCTGCCACCTGACAAGGGGTATCGGCCCCCTTCCTGTTGCCCCGTGTTGTTGTGGGACTCGGTGTGAGTCCCCCTGAGAGCACACAAGGCACCCCTTCCGGGCTCTGCTGATTTCTTCAAAGGTCAGTGGCAAACCCCACCAACAAGCTACAGCCCATGTTGTCTTTTGCCCCAAACAAAGGCTGATGTAGCCATTGGGCCACATCAGAGGCAGGCTTTCCTTCTGACCAGTGCACCTGGGCCAATGTGTCTGCTTCATCATTCCCTTGGTCAGAGTTGTTCCAGTGATGGGCTCTGTAGCCAGCAAGGAATGGTACACAGCAGCCAGTTGCTTCTCTATCAAGGTGTACCGGACCTCTGCTCTTTTCCATAGTTGTGACCAGAATCCAATGGGTTGGCATGTCTGTTCAAGCCACTGCCAAAGAGCCCACCCATAATCATCTTTGGTTACATGAACATCTAGCTCACAGGGCCTTGATGAGTCCATTACACTCAAGGCCTGTATGGCTTTGACTGCTCACTTAGCAGCAGTAAAGGCAGGTGCACATTTTTCATCCCAGTCCCACCTGATGCCCTTTTGTACCAACCGGTATAAGGGCTTCAGAATTTGTGCCAAGTGCAGGATGAATACTCTCCAGTATCCTAAAAGACCCAAAAACTCTTGGAATACTGCCGCAGTGGACCTTGTCTATGACTGCTTCTGGGATAACTTTAGTTTTACCCTACCAGAAAATCCCCAAGAACTTTACAGACAAACCAGGTCCCTGAACCTTGGTGCTTTTCACAGCCCATCCTTCCTCCTGTAGGTGTTGCAGCAATCTAGGAACTGCCCCTTCTAAATCTGCAAGAGAATCAGATGTGAGCGTGGTATCATCAATGTGGTGATACAGTTACACTATCTGCAGTTTATTCCGTGTGACCAAGTCCTAGGCTACAATTTCATGACAAATGGTGAGACTGTGGAGGTACCCCTGTGGAAGGACAGCGAATGTCCACTGCCAGCCTTCCTACATGAAGGCAAACTGTTCTTGACTTTCCTGTGCTATCTCAATAGAGAAGAAAGCATTAGCAAAGTCCACAGTGTAATGATATGTCTTTATTTCATGACAGGGTGTCTGTAAAGGCTGCTATAGAGGGGACAGCAGCATGCAAAGGGGGTGTGACTTTATTTAATTATCTGTAATCCATAGTCATACACCAGGAGCCATCTGGCTTTTTCACTGGCCACACTGCGGAATTAAAAGGACTATGAGTGGGCTTTATGATGCCCACCTTCTCCAACTCCTATAGAATTTCTCCAATTTCCTTGTGCCACCCCAGGAAATTTGTACTTCTTAGTATTTGTCACCTGCCAAGATACAGGCAGAGCTATAGGTGGGTGCTTAGCATGTCCCCTCCGAACTGCCTTTACCACACATACCCTCAGTCTGAACTCACCTGCAGTGGTCTGTAACCACACACCCTGCAGGATATCAACCCCCAAAATATATTTAAGGATGGGAGAAATGTACACAGTATACTCCTTTGGGGGTAAACGCCCTATTCCCAATGGGATTTGGGCTTTCTTCACTCTAATTGCCTTACCCCTATAGCCATCTATCACAGCAGGATCCTGGGAAAACACTCAAGGTTGCCATAAATCAGAGAACACTCAGCTCCTGTGTCCACCAGTGTCAGGACACATTGTACATTCACAGGGGACCAATGAATTGCTAATTCTACATGTGGCCTCCAGTCCCCACCACGTCCTCCAAGGTGGGGCCCTTGACCCCCACCTCAGTCAAACTGTGATGCCCAATCGTCCTCCTGTGGGGGTGAGGGCCCAGGTGGAGCCTGAGCGCTGTCTCCCAGGAAGTCTTGCAGGGACACAGGCCGGATACGGGGCTTTGCCTCTGGCTTCCATATCCTGGACCTCAGCGGCTGGAACTGCTGCTCTGGCTTTAATTGGTGCCACAGTTGTAACAAGATCTGTTGGTCTGCCCATCAAGTTTTTCTTTCACTACTTCTGCCTTTATCACATCAACCCACATCTGGGTCCTCGAGTCTTTCACAGGGCCTTTGCACCTCTCCTTTCTGTCATAGCCCATACTTCCTTCTGTGCTCTTATTGTTTCAACCTCCCCTAGATCTGCTAAAGCACAAGTAGCCTCACTTATGGATTGCCCTATGTAGGGGCAAGAATAGTCACTAGGGGCCCAAAGAGAGATGGAGAGCTGTATGGAGCACCAGATTTATCATTCCTATGGTGAACAACTCCTCACTGGGGCCCAAGGGATCCGTATTGTAGCAGATGTTTTTCATGTCCAGCTCCTGCAACACCTGCTGGAGCTCTGCATGTTTTCCAGCTAGTGGTAAGTGGTAAATCACCCTGATTAGGCCAAACTGCCCGGATGGCTGCTGTGAGCCAGTCCAGAAGCACCTAATTCTCTGAGGTGTGATGGGCATTTTGTCTAACTGCTGCTGGAGGCAAGGGTGAGTCGTTAGGGAAGCCAGTCTACCCATTTCAGAACCCTACATAACAATGTTTGCCACCCCCATATCCCAGAGATGCAAAAACCATGTAGGCAGAGGTTCTTCCAAAGACTTCTGCCGATACAGGACCCTCTTGCCTACCCGCTCATCCTGGGTACAGGGGCAGAGCATGGAGTGCTCCACAACCTGGGGAAGGGAGGGTCTCCTCCCCTGAGGAGACCACAGTTATTGCATTTTTATTTTCTTAATTACAACCAGGTGGGGCTTTAATACCAGAGAGGCTGGTGTCTCCAGCGCTAGCCTTGGCAACTCCCTCTCATCCTCTCTGGACATCTCTGCTACCAGCTCTGGGCTGAAGGCACTGCTCTTTCCTCCCCCTTTCCCATGGCCTCCTGATGTCTCCTCCCTTGCTGCTAATATATCTTCCAGGAGCACAGCCTATCTACGCAATAACTGACTCTCTTTCTTAAGGGCATCCCATAGGTCATCGCCCAGCTCCTCCAAGCGATACTGAAGTGTATCTCTCTCCTGCCAAAGTCTCTCTCTTTCCTCAATAACCCTCTCTCTCTCATTGATAACCCTCTCCACTATCTCGAGGAGAAGGCATCCCACAATCCCAGCTGCTACATGGCCACTCAGGACCTCTAGACAGTCTTCTATCTCATGGAGGGCTAATTCTGCAGCTTCCGGTGTCTCCATCCTTCCCCAATTCTGGAGAAGGCCCCACCCCTCTAGAAGGTGCTTTACCCTCGACCAGTTCCCCACTAGGGGCTCCCCAGTTGGAAGCCCACAGATGGGGGCTCCCGAGAGAAGCTGTACCCTCTACTGCTGCAACCACTGGGACCTCCTCACCGTCCATGGGGGGGTTCTGGGCATCTCCCCACCATCTCTAGAGGGTCACACCCATGTAGACAGATTTCTGGTTCAGATGTCCTGACAACTACCATCCAGACGTAACTCCAGGGGAAAATAATGGGGCAAAATATCTTTTGATATGGAGATGGATTACTTCTCTCCACCCCTTGGAAACAAATATTGATATGGAGATGCACTAAGGCCAGGTGAAAGATTCTGGAAATATTTCAGTTTTACCCATAAACCTATTTATTGCTTACAAGCCGTCATCCACTTCTGCTCTCCCCTGTCTTTCTCGACCCAGCTGCAGAAGAAGGGACCCCACCCACCCTGTCTGGTGCAGATATGCCCTTGCTTGCCCTTGTAATTACTTATTGATATGGAGAGGGACCACTTCTCTCCACTCCTTGGACACACCCGTTGATATGGAGATGCACTAAGGCTAGGTGAGAGATTCTGGAAAAACTGCAATTTTACCTACAGGACGGTAAATGACATATCTGTGTAATCAGTCCCTACTGCAAATTGAACTTTTAAGATCTCCTGTCTTAGCAACTTTTAAATATGCAAACTAGTATATTATTAACTATAGTTACTCTGCTGTATGTTACATCCCTATGACTTATTTATTTTATAACTGGAAGTTTGTATCTTTAACCCCTTTAGCCCAATTTCACTCATACTCTGTATTTTTAGAATTCCAAACACACTGGTTCTGAACTGAGCACTGCATTCCTGCACTGGTATCTCTCTGCCTAACACTTGTCCCACATTTTCCATCCTGGCTAATAATGACTTCATTTGGCCTGACTTCATTGGACTAGAGACATTGGCATTATTCTCAACTGTTCACTTTTTCTTTAATCCACTACATTCCATTTGGGCCAATACTACAGATTTTGCTTTTTAAATGTTTCTGTGTAGGTCCCTCTTCTCCAAGCGCACTGACCCTGCCTCAGTCCACGCCCTCGTCACCGTCCACCTGGGCAACTGGGATCCTGCCTGACGGCACCACTGCCGCTGGGCTCAGCACCCACCAGGCCCACCACCCAACCTGGCTCCTTTCTTCTCCCTTCTCTGCTTGTGTTCCCTTCTCATTATTTTCTTCTTTTTCTCTGCTCTCAAAGCACCTCTCAGCGGGGAGCACCCAATTCAAAATTGCTTCAGATTCTTTTTGGAACATGGTAAAATATGAAAAACAAAGTAAAACAAGCTGCGCAAACAGCACAGGAAAAAATTTTTTTCTTGTTCTTTAGACTTGGGTTCCAATGCAGCATTCTCAAACCCTCCCCAGATCCCCGCCACAGGTGGTTTCTTCCTACAGCCCCATTCCAGGCTGTGGTCTGACACTGGCCTCTTCTTTCACAGGCTAGACGTCTGTCAGCTGTGGAAGGGCAGGGGCCATGTCTTGCCCACGCTGTGTCCATCCTTCCTGATCAGTGTTGAACAAGTCCATGCTGCGGGGCTCCTGCTCTGTCCACGTGGTCTCCGCTCTCCTGAGGCTCATGGGATTACTCAGGGCCTGGAAGAGTCATTTTCCTATGGGAGCCATAGGTTTTTCCACACTGGCTTCAAACCATGCACTTTTTGTTGCCACTTTGTTTCTTTACTAGAAATTACCATGACTCCTGACAAACACATTTTTATTTTCTTCAGAACTTGGACTGTTCCTGAGATGAGCAGAAGTTCTTGCTCTTTGACCTGTATTGTGAATTGCAAACTTTCTGGGTGATATTGTGAAAAATGCAGATTTCTGTGGCTTCCTCCCAAATACTGTGGTTAATAACCAGGCAAACTGCAATATATGCTTTCCCACTCACATCTGGTGTAGAGAAAGGACATCCTTTGCTTCACCACAGAGCCCACATGGTTATCTTTGCTCTGAGTGGCACCACTCATCCCAAACCAACCTCAATGGCAAAGGGATGTAGCCATTCAAGCTGTTGGTGTGTCTGCATGGCTTAAAACAAAGGACTTAGCATCTTTAACCAAGTTGACAGAATTTAATTTGGGTTTATGTAAGGCTGGTAATGAAGTGATAACATTTGGGCCCCTAAACATTTAAGGAGAAAGAAATGCAATTGTGAAGAAACATGGTTCAAGAAGAGGAATAATGCATTTCCATGATAGTTGCGAATGCCCAGAATCGGACTGCCAGGCCACAAAGGTCAGAGGCCTTATGGCATTATATTTTACAAGTAGAAGCTCAGCTAAAATCTAGAGCGGCATTTGTCAAATTGATCACAAAGGTTACAGGAACACTTGTAAAAAGTATGGATTCCAGGACCCTTCCTTGTGGATTCTAATTCAGTCTGGTGGGACTGTACATAAAATATAAAAATTTTACATAAATCTCCAAGTGATTCTTATGTTCAAGCAAGCCTGGGTAACAGTCTTCCAAAGAAAGAAATTGAATCACTCTAGGGTAGAAAGAATAAGAACACATCCAGCCTCAGTTAGGGAGTCAGCACAGACACTGACTAATGGGGAACAGGGCCCTTACGAGGCTCCAATTTATTGGGTAGTAACCTTCTCCACACACACCAATTTCAGTCCAGTTTGGTCCAGTAACTTTAACAGTCTTCTTAGGTTTAAATCAGTGCTTTGGGATAATTGCTCAGACTTTCAAGTTCTTCCCCTTTTCTTGGAATTCTCTCTAAGGTAGTGTTTGGGTCATGGGGGAGTGGCTCACATGACTTCAGGGCATGGGAAGAAGGGATCCCCTGGCCTGGTGCTGGGCCTTGAATGGGTCACTTGCCAAAGGGAATTGGACTTGTTTTGTTGTTGGTGTCTGAGGCTGAGGACATGGTGATTTTTCTCTCCTGGCTTGCCCTGGCCCAGGGCCTCTCCCTGCCGACTCTCCTGCTCTTGGCTTTCTCTGACATGGAAATCACTCTGAGTCTCCCCTCGCCCGGCATGTGGCCCCTGGCCCAGGCTGTGTACTCTGTAGCGTCTACTATAGGGTATAATCTGTCCCGCTCCCTAACCCAGATCCACTATGTCAGGCCCTAAGGTTCTCAACCTACTATCCACGCAACACAGAATATGCAAGAGGTTTAGAAATGACATCAAAACCCTTCATCTGCTTGAATGCCCTCCATCTTTCTCACTATGCTAGCCTCAGCCTGTAAGGGACCAGGGCAGTGAGCAGAAGACCCTCTGCCCCGGTATTCCTCCCAGCCTGTCCAGGGGACCTCCTGACTCTGCTTTGAATTCCCAGAGTGGGAAAATCAAGTTATGACCTCTCACTATCTCCTTCCCTCAGACCTCCATATACCACTTCCAACTGCCAATCTCTCTGGGTAGCAAGGAATGAGTTCTCTGTGACGTCCTCCTCCTACCTTCCCAGGCCTTTCCTTACACAAAACTGATTTTATCTTCCTGGTCATCTTAATTAGTTGGGACAAAATTAATGAAGGAGATCCTTTCTCTTTATCAATGTCAACCTCTTCAGTGGATTATCTTTCTGCAAAATCCGAACTGGAGTATCAGAGGGGGATTTGTCAACTTTCCTGTAACTCCCCTAAGGGTCCCATCTCCTCTCTGCCACTAGCCCCTTCTCACCAGCCCAGTCTGTGCCCCCGGCTGCCTTGTTTGGCCCGAAGAAGCAAGAAAGTCACATAGTCAGAAAACTCTAATAACAGTTTTAAAATGTTTTCTGATTATCCTGTTGAATTAAAAAGGAGATTTTTCTTTTCAGTTTTCCATCTCAAAAATCTTTATTTGATACAACTTTTGGAAAGACTGATATCAGTCTTTGATATTTCCATTTTTTTCCCCCTGAAGAAAATGCTTATATGTGAGATTACCATATAAATTTTCTTCAACAATGGTGGAGTAGTGGAAAGAATACTAAATTTGGAGTCAGATAGCTTAGGTCCAAATCTGCATCCTTCAATTTTTGGGTTTCAGTTACATCATCTTTAATGTGCGATAATGATGAACCCCATGGGGCAGTTATGAGGATTAATTGAAATAGTGATGGAGAAGGCTTTAAATCATGCTGTAGATGAGACACTCCCCTTGTAGTTGACTGATGAGTTCTAAACTTACACACCATAGCTTGTACCTCAGAGGAAAGAGTTTCTTATTCCTTGTGGATACAAAGAATGTCCAAATTTTTCTGACCTGTGTCTCCTACCTAACTCTAAGCAAATTACTGTAGCGTGGAAGAACAGAATGGAAGGTGCTGCTTTAGCTAGCTGGAGCAGCAGCAAATGCATGCACTAGCGGTGCATCCTGAAAGGAAAATCAAGGTGCTGTTACTGTAGGTGGGGATGAACGTCAAGCAGGCAAATATAACACACGACACCCCGCTGGTTAACAAAAGAATCTGGGCAAATGTACTGCCTGTCCCAGGATATCCAGCTCTTGAACCCTATAGAAGTACCTGAGGCTCCACAGGTAATTTCTGCTCCACTAGAGATGGGCAGGGGACGTTGTTTGAGATCCATAAACTTCCTCCGGAATGCAGGTAGAAATACTTTGCAAACAAGAATGGGAGGTATTGAACCCAACTGAAATGAGAAAGTAACAAAGTTTTCCTTTTCAGAAGAGAGTCCTTGTTATTCATTGTTATGCACTATGCCTTCTTATTCATTTTTATGTCTAGCCACTAGCAGATGCTTGATACATGGTTGGAGCTCATTACAACATTGTCGAGTGAGTGAATAAATAAATGATTGTATCTTTATTGTAAGTACTTGAGAGGTGGTGTAATATATCTGTCATATCCTCTAGTGTTTCATTAATTTTAAATTTCATGAGGTTTTGTTTTGAAGTATTCTGTCCCATGCTGAACACCTCTATGGTTATATAATCACAATTCTCTCCATGTGATCTAATGTTCCAGAAAAATTAAAGCATTAAAATAGTCCATCACTGAGAGACATGCAATTGAAGGCAAAATGTCAACGGTATCAACAATAAGACTCCCATGTTTGGGAATAAGATTATCATTTGAATTGGCCAGAAGTGCTATGTTTTTTTATTAATACCATTGTTTTCAATTTTAAACATGCCGGATATTGTTGCAAAACACCAGCATCAAATTTATGTTTGCTACACAGTAAGACCTCTCTGAAACTGAAGATTTCAAAATTGATATGAATTAAAGAGAAATCACTTTGATTTTGGATTGCTTAAATATATCCCTTGGCAAGTTGACTGTATCAGTTATATATCGTTGCATAATAATCCACTCTAACTTTAGTTGCTTAAAACAACAATAATTTATTTTGATCCTAAATCAGAAATTTGGTCAGAGCTCAGCAGGGACAGCTCATCTGCTCATCTGGGGTCACTTGGGGCAGCCTGCCTGGGGGCTGGTGTACCCGCTTTCCTGATAGTTCATTTACCTGGCTGGCAAGTTGGGGCTGCCTGTTGGCCAGGCGGTGAGCCACGACTCTGGCCAAGGGGCCTCGGCGCCTCTCCCGCGGGTGACCAAGGGGCCTCGGCGCCTCTCCCGCGGGTGGCCAAGGGGCCTCGGCGCCTCTCCCGCGGGTGGCCAAGGGGCCTCGGCGCCTCTCCCGGGGGTGGCCAAGGGGCCTCGGCGCCTCTCCCGCGGGTGGCCAAGGGGCCTCGGCGCCTCTCCCGCGGGTGGCCAAGGGGCCTCGGCGCCTCTCCCGCGGGTGGCCAAGGGGCCTCGGCGCCTCTCCCGGGGGTGGCCAAGGGGCCTCGGCGCCTCTCCTGGGGGTTGCTTCGGCTTCCTGGCAGTGTGGTGGCTGGGCCTCCAGTATCGTCATCCCAAGAGACAGGAAGTGAAAGGCCAGCATCTTTAAGGCCTGGTTTTAAAAACTAGCACAGTATCTCCTCTGAATTCTGTTAATTCAAGAAGTCATAAAGGCCAGATTGATGCAGAGTAGATATAAACCTGTCATTCTATAGAAGGATCCACAGGGATCTCAATCTTGACTCTTGTCAATATAAATGAAATTTCACTGATACATTGAAGTGTAATATCAATTTTATAAGACTATCAGAACTAGTTTATCTTCTTAGAATATTAGACATCTTTAAAGTCCAGAAATCTGGTTCCGATTCTTCCATATGACAATTCCCAAGACGCATTAACTCCCCTTGGGACAAATGCGACTAACCCTCATAGGTCAAGGTGGCCCCGATAACCTTACTCAGCTGGGATCTGGCTCATGGTTGAACTACTGCAGCTAATGTGAGAGCTCAGCTTGCTGAAAGACTTGTCAGCCAAATAATGCCTACTTTTCCAGTATGAGAAATAGCCCCAAACTTGGAACACTTTCTTGACAGAAAAATTGTTCAAAACAATTCAAATGTGAACTCTTTATGGACCTCTTTGCTTGAGTTAGCTGAAAGTGTGGTTAGTTGGGCATGAAATGAACACATGAACAGTTTCCTGAGAAAACAGTGGGCCTATTCACTCCATCCCCAGGAAACACTGTTTTGTAAGGTTGGATCTCCTCCTGGGTTCAGACTCCAGAGATCATATAATCTCTGTTTCTCCTGCCTGGGAATTATGCCCAAGTCAGGAGTCTCACATAAAAGTAAGAACATGACATGCGGGTAGGGGAATGGGGTGCATTTCTCAGTAACCACCAGAAAGGTTTAACATGTCTCCCTGGCATGTATATATTCATCTATCATGAAATGATGGACAATGGACTTGGGACATACTTTCTGGGGGCCCAGCATGATCTAGTATATAACAGAAACAAATGTACCTTTTTATTTTACTCTTCTTGCTGTTTCTCCACTGCTTACTCCTTCGGGCTTCCTCATGAGCTGGCAGGAGCAGTGCTGGTCGCTGTGGTTAGCATGGGGCATCCAGACCCTGGAAATACTGTGGCCCTTGTGGGGGTAGGGAAGCAGTGAAGAACAATGTGGATATTATCACTGGCTTTTGTCTACCCAAGATTTACATGACCTGAGAGGAGGAAAATCCTGGAGACTCTCATTTTCCCAAACAGAACCCTTCATTTGTCAAAGATGGATGTGCTATTCTGAATATCGAGCAGGGAATGTTTTCTAATGTAAACACAGGGAAGCACTCAGCATGTGCAAAATGCCATCACCCAAATTCAGCCAAGATTAGATAATGCAGATTTTTATTTTCTACCTACATTTCCTCATGGTTTGACATTCCCCTGAGATGTTTCATTCTCTGAGTGCAAATCTATGCCAATGTTAGTAGAAAAAACCTGTTTGCTTCCTTGTGTGATGGTGGTGGAATGTCATACTCTCTGAAAAGGCATAATACAACTTTGTTATATTTCCCTTTCAAGAAATGCCCAGAGCCAATTTGTCAAGGGAACTGGAAAGAAATCCAAATTGAGACTATTGTTAACTAGTTTTTAATTAATAAGTCTGAAAAAATCTATAATTATGAGTAACTGGTTCTTGGAGTCACACCAGATTTATTGAAAACAAAAAGCAAATATTCAGATAACCTTTGAAACATATTTTCCTGCTATCTTTAAACTTGAATATACTTTGAATCTGCCTCCAAGGAATTCTCATATAAATGAATTTATTGTATCCTCTGTTAACCTTCTAAATTTCTTTTGCTAAAGCAATTCTATTTTAGTCTGCTAATTATTATTCTTTTAAATATCAGATTTCAAAATGTACCACATAAAGAAGAGCTATACAGTTCATTATTTTTATATAAGCTGTGAATTTAACCTGCCTGCAACACCTGTTGGCTTGATGATTGGGTTTTCTTCTCCTCTGTGTTCTGTAAGGTCCACAAGTTGCATCCTCAGTTTGGTTTGTCATTCTTTTCAGAAAAGGATGTTTCTGTTGCCACTGGGACATAAATTTCTACACTATCTTTATTTGCCTCTTGTTTCAAATATTGGTCCTATGCTTCAAGGGTTTAGATTTATTTTTCAATTTTCTCTTGAAGACCAATCCCTACTTTGTTTTCTAAATCTTTTCTATTTTACCTAGAACATTGAATGAGAGTTCTGTCTTCTTTATGGTTAGTGTCTCCCTGTCTTTTGTTTATCCTAGCTTTCTTTTATTTATTTTTCTTGGTCTCTTAAACTGGGTTACCCAGGCTCCCCTTTATTATGAATCCTGAGTTGGCCCTCTCTCTCATGTAGCAAGGAGGTGCAGAATGGATGCACGTCCTGAGTAGACATGGGACTGGGAATGCCAGTTTCATACCTATTTAGAAATTGATTGACAGGATGGGAGGATGGGGCTGGGTAAACTGGATTAAACCACAGAAGGTATATATCAGACAAATGTTAATTATTTCCAGGAAATTCGCTTGTAATGTCTATACAGAGAGGGGATGCTGAGGTAAAGGGCCTGATAATGAAGATGCCAAATGAACACTTACAAAGGATGAAAGAAAAGGACCAAATTCTATGATTATGAAAATCTAGAGGGGAAAAAACTAGTCATCAAAGAAAGAAAGAACTTGAATGAAGGAGGAGGTCAAGGGTGAGATGAGGTCATAGGATTCTGATCCTGAAACCCAGAAGATGGAGCAAATCAGTACCAATGATACAGAAAGAGATTAACAGTAGAATCTCACAGAAAAGAATATCTCTAGAATAAGAACAGGAGGGAGATTGAAATTGGGAAAAGCCAGACTTTGGTATTTGCTTTGAAGACTTACCAACTGACTGAATACCTATAATTTAGGCCTCTGGGTAGAGTTCATCACTAGAAATACCAAGGCCTCCATGATAATATAAAGGAGTTGATCTTTGAAGATGATTTTTAAGCCCTGCCTATACCTCTACACCTCCTTGTACACGAGAGAGAGAGGCAGAAAGTGCTAATAGCTGAGTGGTCTCTGCAGAAAAGGGAAATAGGGAAGTTCAATGTTCCAAGGGGCCTAGACAGAAGTTTTTCATTGTTCTTCTTTAATTTCTTCTTCATTTTGCTGTACTCTACAGTCTGAGTCACCCACAGTTATTAGAGGAATTCCTGCAGTTTTGTCCTTTATTCTGTCTCCCACTTGTTAGGAGTGGGAACACTGTAAAGATGAAACGAAACCCAGTATGTTGAAGCTCTGTATGAGCAGAGGAGCACGAAAGCTGAATGTAGCCCATCTGAATTGGGACTGGTTTTCTAGGATGCCCTAATGCCCTTATGCTCACCCTCTGATTGTATTAAAATAAAGAAAATCCTGAGTGTGACATCATAAGACTTTTGGATGATAGAGTTTTCAACAAACATTTCTTGAGCCTGGCCTAGGCATTTGGACCTGGGCTAAGCAATGGAGCTTCAAGATGGAGACCTGAGGCCACTGCCCAGGTCAGCAGGGGAAGCCAAGGGCACATCCAGGCTCAGGGACCCTGAAGTTTATGTGATTTGCAGAGCTCTCTTTAAGAAAAAAAACCTCTAAGTTACAAATATAAATTTAAGTATAAAGAAGAAATTTTATTAATAGTGAGAAAAGAAATTGCAAAAAATTCCAAATTTGAAAATCTGACAAGTACCTTAAGTATCATGAAATCCAGTGGGGAGAAACACTGACATAATATTTTTATTAACTAACTGCATAACCAATGTCTATTCCATTTTTCCCTATATATTTTGACTGTATACTCTTTGATCATTCTTCATATGGCAATGATTTTTTACAATCATTTTTCATGGAGAGACAGAAACTAATTTAGTCTTTCCTCTAGCATAGTTCACTGAACTTTTTTACTTTTAATTGATCGTTTTGACTGGGTATGATTAAAGGCTGAATCATTCACTTATGATTTTACATATTTAAAGGTTGGAAGAAAGTTGGGTACCTCTCAAACCTTGTTTCAAAAATTGCCTTCATAGCCCCAATGCCTAGCACGGCCGACTGTTCTGACTGATTACGATGCAAGCTCTAGTCTGCCCACTCCTGAGTGTCACGGTGCAGGTGAGTCAGCCGCGAGGGCAGGAAGAGCATTCCTGGAACCCACTCCTACACTGGGATAGCGAGTATCACTGAGCTGTCCATGGAAGTGTTTAGGAACCACATAAATACATCTGATTAAATCCAAATAAATATCTCTAACGCAACTCTCTTTGAACTTGAGTCCCCAAAATGCCCTCAGCCACTCCAAGCTCCTCCGTATGGGGAGACGTGCAAAGTGGGGTGGAGGCAGTCGGAGTGGAAAGAGACAGTGGACTTAATATAATTAAAATAGATTACATCTGCAAATTTTACAAAGATTATGATCTCATGAACCCATGAGGACCAGGGCTTTGCAGATGAAGTACCCTGAGACTTCCATTGTATTAATTTCCACATGACTCCACCTCCGGGGAGGCAGGTGGGTAACCTGAGTGGGTGAACAAAAGCTTCGCAGTGGTGTCTAACCTGCGGTCTAGTCTTTCTTCAGAAGGTCAGCGGCATGGCCCGGCCCGGGAGGAGGCACCAGTAAAAGAGGCAAAATGGCACTGGAAGCGTGAAGGAGAATCAGGTGAGAATGGTGCCTTTGAGGAGTTTAGGGAACAACATTTCAACAAGGGGTGGTCACCCACTGTACAGGGTCCGAGTCGGTGGGAACGTGGAGTCCACTGGGTTGGGCAGGTGGGAAGCCATGGGGTAACCTTCGCCCTGGCAGAGCCAGTGATGTGCTGAGAGGCAAGCCTGGTTTCCACGGGCAGAGGAACGTGAGTAGATTGTAAGGAAGACATTTTGAGTCTTTTCCTTCAAGAAGTGTGCCTGGGAAGGGAGGAAGAGACAGAGTGCTGTAGTTATAAGAAAACTTAGAGTCAAGGGAATCTTCATTAGAATTATTTTTTAATCAAAGGAGAGTGTGACTAAGCATGTTAAAAATGCCCTGTAAGGCAGTTGGTAAGTAGAGAGGAGTTTCCCTGGTCTGAGTAGCGGACACGTGGTCTCCATCTGTTCATTATTTCACCCACCTGCTTCTCAGGACTCCAGAGTTCTCTAGAATAGATGATACCCGGCACCAGCCAACTGCGCAAGCGGGCAAGCCCTGGGAAGAGCACGCGTGTGCTCATCTCAGCCTCCAGGCGGCGCCCCGCCTGGGCCGGGCCCTGGGCGCCCGCACCCTGAGATGCCGGCTGCTCACGCTCTGTCCTCCTCAGCTCTCCCCGTGCACTCTCTCCCCCAGTCTCCCTCCTTCCCCCAATCCTCTGTCTGTCTCCAGCTTTCTCTCCACACCATTTTTCCCCCTTTTTGTGGTATGGAATGTTTCCCATCCCCTAGTATTCTTCAGAGACAGAGCTGTGAGATGGCCGCCTAGTACCTGTCACGGGCGTTAACCATTACTTACCCTAGACTTCTTGTTGGACCTTAGGCCTGTTCCAGCATGATTTGTTCAGTTACCTACATTTTTTGTGTTCAGTAGTTGCCTATTTCCTGAGGATGGATTTTTTTTTTTAATTTCAAGAAAGGTAATCAGTTACACAAAGATATGCCCGTTTTTATGGCTTTTGACACATATTGTCAAATTGCTTTCCTGGTCTTTTCAAATCTTTGACGATAATGAAGCACTGAGGGGCCATAAGCCTTGGCGTTTGGTGCAACGCATTTGACTAACACAATAAAATGGACAACCTAAAGCAATCATCTGACACATTTGGGTTAAAATGAGATTTGATTGTTTTTGCCCATATTTTGAATTTACTAAATAAGGGAGAACTGGCCTCCACATTTTTCACTTGTTGTGAAACTTTATTAAGGTAAATTAAATTGCTTCAGACTTGTGGTTAGATTTCTTTGGTTCCCAGACTGCGGTTACTGTGTACTCACTGACCAGCCTGGGGTAAAGCACACTTCCTGGCAGTCAGCAGGAGTGTTATGATGGGATCTAGAGACATGAGAACCAATGGAAGGAGGCTTCATCTGCCAAATACAAATAGCAATGGTGGATACATAAGGGTAGCCAGCCCAGGGCAGCAAGCCTAACCCCAGGGAGAGAGGCTGGAAGACCCACCTCCTGCCTAGAAACCCAAGGGGCACTTGAATCTTGACTCTTCCTGGTTGGTCCCTGACCCCCAAGTTTTAGGATCTTGCTGAATAGCCTGAGGACAAAGATATTAAAAACAGAAACAGAGCTTTCCAGAGGTCTCCTCTCAAAAGGTTTTGCCAGATTTCTGGGAATATGTAAGAAGCTTGGGTTGCGGAAAGCCTGGGTGATCCATGAATATAAACATATCGCTAGGGGAAATCCAGCTTTATATTTTTTTACCAAAAGCTCCTTTTAAAAATGTCTTGGTTTTCAAAATGCTTCTTTTTCCAAATTGCACTTACACAGTGGCACCAAAAAGAATGCTCTGTGATAAAAGCCTGAGTGTTTCTGGAAGAGTGGAGATGAGAAAATACGGGTGGCAGCCATGCCCGGCCACAGCTTCCTGGCTACTGAACTTTGATCCTTTGGCAGAGAAGGAGCAAGACCATTGTGCCACCAAGCCCCAGCCTCAAACTGAAACTCGTTAATAAGTTATGTCTTACCAACTCCATTAATGATCAACAAATGACTGGAACTCTGGCAAAGAGGCCCAGACAGCAGGACAGAGTGTCAAATAGCATCTGACACTGTTAACTAAAAATAGTGCTTGGATTTAAATGGGTGACTCAGACTTGATTTCCTATGCTTGTCTGGGATAATACTGTACATAGGAGGGCTGTTTTAAAATGTTTTTCTTTTATTTGAAAGGAGAGTTTTATTGCAACCATCTGGTCCACGAGCTCAGACTAGCTCCATGGGAGCTGGCCGCACCCACACTTCTGCCTCGAAGACTTGGGGGCACTATGGGCCCCCTAAGCATCTTTTTCCTGCTTCCTAAGATGGGAACAATGAAAAGCTGACTAGTCAGTGATGAATGACACAAGCTAAACAACCCAGGGTAACCCTTGCCAGAGACAGTGGACCAAAGAACCCAATGTATCTTTCCAGAATGTGCCCATATGCATGATGAATTTAAATATGTTGGCCAAATGGACCAGATAAATTTTTAATAAAGCATACAATGAAACATACATTTGCTTTTCACTGGAGTTGAGTATTGTGTCATTTGTTAAGTAGTTTTGGCTAGTCAGATCGGCCAGTGTGTTTTTCCTAATTTCAGTCAGGATCACTGTATGTCAAGCCAGTGAAGGATGCTTAAGCTATGCTTTGTCAAGGTTTTTGCCACTATCAAATGTGTACCCCTTAAATCTAGATGAGTTTGTTTCACGTACAAGCTTCTCCTCCACTCAGACATTTTCCCACCCATAGCCAATTACCAGATCCAGTTATCTTGAGGTACCCCACTATGTGCCTACACCCCCTGCCAGGCTGTTGAGTCTTGGGTACCTCCTACTCATGACAGCAGAGAGAAGAGTATGTGGGAAATGATGCGAGTCAATTTTCTACGGGGATTGCAGACAGCAAAGCATATTCAGAACCCTATTATCAGTTGCAAGTGGGACAGCTTGGGACAGGGATGTCACACAGTGAAACCTACTGGAGAAGAAGCTAAGCTGAACCAGAGTGTGAGGAGGTTCAGAGTTTAGACCGTGAGGCTCCAAGAGAATTCCCTGAGCCAAGACTTTGCAACAGCTTTGCTGCAGCTTCTTAGGTGGCAGAGGTAGGCACCGGAGGAGCACATACACAGTGGACACAGCCGCGCGGAGGCACTAGAATTCAGAATCAGAGCCCCGAATACGTCCAGATAAACTGGATGTCATGCAGGTGTGCAAAGAGTGCAGTGGGCCTAAGAGCTTTAGGGTGTGTCGGTAAGATCGATGAACAGCCTTACTGGTTCCCGGTCTCACTGTCACACTGAGATCACACACGGCAGTGAGTGATGAGAGGCCTTTGTGAGGTCCAGAGTCCTTTGCGTGGAGGCTCAGGGCTCCACGGAAAGGGTGCAAGCCCCTCTGGCGCCCTCTGTCCAGACCCTGTTCTCCCCTCTCAGTCTCACCCAGGAGAGCTGTCCTCCTCCTCAGCTCCTAAGCCCTAACATGAACATCCATAGAGACTCCTCAGGCCTGCCCGCCGAGTGGCCAGTCTCTGCCAGTGAGCTCGGCCACTTGTCTGCTAGGACTCGGGGCCCTGTTTACCCTCACCGCCCCACGTGAAGACCCTGCTGCCGACACCACCTTGTTCCAGTGCTGGTTTGAATCTTCACCCACATTACAGAGCCAGAGCTGGGGCCCTGTACAGTGAGCCCAACCCTTCCTGGAAGCTGTCTCCTCCATCCCAAAGGAAGAGGAGAGGACAGTTATGCCCACAGGAATGGAGAGTGTATGATGTGCTCCTGGAAGGGCGCACCCCTAAGAGAGAAATGGCTCTCCCTGGTCAGGAGAGCAGCTGCACTTCAACTGTGTCTCTCCCCATCTGTCTGAAGGCTGGCTGTGTAATGGCTCCTCCGCAGAGAGGGAGAAGAGCAGGAGGGAGGGAAGGAGAAAACAGGAGAGACAGGCAGAGCAGGAATTAACCCCTCATTTTGTTATTGCAAAAGAAGTGGCATGGAAAAGAACAAGCCTGGACAAAAGTAAATAAAGCAGCCTGTGCCCTATGGCTCAAGGCGGGGATGTGGGGAAACGACAGGCTTCTGGTTTAAAAACTGAGTGGTACCAGTGGAAACTGATGCTGAGAGACTCTGGCTTGTAAGCCATGCAATCTTTCAACAAGCTGGAGGGTGGGCAGGTTACTTCCAGGGATTCACTCATTCCTTGAATTCTCTTCCCAGCGGATCTGCGATAAACCTGAATGGCAGTGCCAGGCAGGATCTGCGAAGCAGCCTAAGTGACGATAAACAAACCAAGGGAAGGCCTGGCAAAGGCAGGATCTGCGTGTTCTGGCACCTAAGTGGGGTTTGTGACCCACACCTTGTTATCCTGTCAGTGTTCACAAAACTCTGGCGACCTTGCCTAGTTGATACCATGGAGTTGCCCTTTATTATAAACTTTCAAAGATTCTAGTATAAAAGGAAACTAATTCTTGATCTGTTAGACTCGTTAGGAAAATATTAGTAATTAGAGTTCTGGTAGGTTCATTCAACAATTTTATCAAGATCTAAAAGTGACTTGGCAAAGTTTAGTTAAAATTATAGTTCTCTTGGACATATAATCCCCATGTGAAGTTTCCTTTTTTGGAGGTAGATCTGAAGGCACTCAGACACTAATTAGATAAGGAGGATGATGGTACCCATGAGATTTTAAAATACAGATCACCAAGGAAATAGAGTTTTCATGAATAGAAATAGAAAGACCTGAGAAATCTGAGGGGATCAGCTGTGGAGAAAGCCAAGGGAGAGACTGGCGAGAGACCCGGCACAGTATATTCATGGAGGCCAAGGGGGTTTGCTCAAAAGGGCTCACAAGGCCCGAGGTGGCCTGAGGTCCATTAGCTCTGTGACTGCCTCTCCTGTGAGGCTCCCTCAACTCTCTCCTCTTCACCGCCCCGGCCTCCTGCGGGTCCTCGACCACACAGATACCCCACCTTAGCGTCTAAGCATTGGCCACCCCCCTCCCGGAACACCCTCCCTAGATGTGCACATGAGCTCTTGTCTCACCTCCTTCAAGTCTTCCTGCCTATTGTCACCTTCTCGGTGATGCCTACTCGACACCTTTCAACACGGAAACCTCCCATGACCTACCGGCACTTTCCTGACTCCACTGCCCTGCTCTATCTTTCTTTTCTTCTCAAGAACCATTTCATATACCAGATAATTTACTTACTAATTTATCTACATAATAATAAGTTGTTTTTTCTGTTGTTTGATGTCTGCCCCCACAGTCTATTAAAATACAGCCTTCATGAGGGCAGGGATCTTTGTTTATTAACCTATCCTAAGTGTCTAGAACAGTGCTTAAGGTAGAGAATTACTCAACGACTATTTGTCGAAGGAAAGGATGAACGGTGGTGGATGTCTTACTGAGAAGGTGAGGAGAATAGGACAAAGAGAATGGGTGAGGGCTTTGGATGGATGTTTTAGGAAGTCCTTGGCAGCCCTAGTGAGAGAATTGCAGGAGAATAATTGGAGGCTGGGTGAGTGAGGCAGAGTGGAGGAAGTGAAAGAAGCAAGGATCATAGAGCTAGCTCCTACAGCAGATTAATATTTGGGCATAAATATTAAAACCCCAGAGCCGTAAGTAACTGTATCAGCTCTTTATGAACCTGGTATCAGAAGACAAATCTAAGGCATATATTTGGTTGGCAATCACAACAGGCTGGGCTGTATGGAGTTGCAGTAAGAGAGCGGGACAGGACCTGCAGGGTATCCAAACCTATGTAATAACGAGCTGTTCTATAAGGGAGGTACCCAGAGTGCTCAAACACCCCCTATTTGAAGATAATCCAATTTTTGCAAAATCCAAACCTACAAATCACATGAGTCAAGGGTAATGGATTTCAGACTGAGATAAGAGAGGAAGGGGAAGTGGGCAACAGAGAATGCAGCCAGGGCTTAGCAAAAAGCAGCAGGGAGAAGACACCCCCTACTGAGGAAAGGAGACAGTCTGGGTCTGCCCCAGAGAAAACAGCCCTGTCCAGGGGCCACAGGGGAGGAAAGGGAGGAGGGAGGAGGCTGTTCTCGGAAGCTGAGACAGCCAGAGGGGAACAACAAGCTCAAGTACAGAAAGACCTGCTGGAGGAGGAACTGCTGGAGGAGGGAGTAATTGGAATCTGAGACAGTGAATAAGCCAGAAATTAAGGAGTCAGAGAGGACAGGGAAAGAGAAAACCCCAAGAGCAGCCAGAGGAGTTAAATCCCTTTCAAAAACTTGCTCCAAGAATAGGACATGCAAGCCCACAGAGAGGGCTAGTGAGAAACAAAAGAAAACAAAACAAAAATGAATAAAAGGAACAAAGTGGAATATCTGAGGGTACCTTCTGTATGACAAACTGAAAAGCGTATATGTGTGTGTGGGATTTATTTGAAGATGGGTCATGAATTCATTCCGGTGTGCCATGCATTTGTATATCTAACGTATAAATACCTTGTGAAGGTAAAATGCAGATGGGTGAAGCCCAGGAAGGGGCAAGATATCTGAGTCAGAGCCGCAGGACGGTCGCCTAAGGGTTCAGTAGTGTTTGATCCCAGAGAACCTGGAAAGGAAACTCGGTAGGAATCCATCACCTGGTAGACACTGGACCCTCTTGGGAAAAATTGAAAACACTTTCTCTATCTGAGATATAAGGCTTGAGCATGGACTAGACCAGCTGATGTTTGCCTTTGAGAAGACAATACTTCTCTTGGTTGACACCAGTAGCAGATAGCACTGAGGTCTCCAGAAATTGTGGGGAGGGGCTGCCCTGTGTCTTGGGCCTTGGCAGGGGCTTTTCTTAACAACAATCACACAAGAACAGCAATAAGTAGCATTGACTGGAGGTTCCGTGTCATGCGCTGCGCTGTGCCTTGTACAGACAGTGGATCCTCATTATTTGAGGATTCCATATTTGCCTACTCACTAAACCTTGTGACTCTAAAATCAATACTGGCTGAGCATTTGTGGTCATTTTTGGACAAATGCAGAGCAGAGAAAAATCTGAGTCCCCTGACATGCATGTGTGTTCCCAGCTGAGGTCAAACAAGGTGAGGTTCTTTCTTCCTGTGTCAGCTGTCGTACTGTGAACAAGTGTCCTTTTGGCGGTCTATGTAGTTTCATGTTTTTTTTGCATTTTTTGTGCTTTTCATTGGTGATTTCACTATTTGAAATAGCCCCCGAGCCTAGGGCCAAAATGCCGTCCAGTGTTCCTAAGCACAAGAAGGCTGTGCTGTGCTTTGGGGAAAATATGTATGTTAGATAAACTTCATTCAGGCTATGAGTTTAATGTTAATGAGCCAATAATATACATTAAATAATATGGTCTAACTAATAGACTGTAACTACTGTGCATCATTAGCATTGACTGTACATTATTTCACTTAATAGTCATAGTTCCAGACAGCAATGCTATAAAGGCCACATTTTATAAAACTTAAGGAAAGGAATTTTAGGTCTAGAAAGGTAAAATATTGTGTTCAAAGCTGCATTGCTGGCAAGGAAGTAGAAAGCAGCTCATGGTGGTACACCGGCATGAAGGGGGAGGTCGGGGGGAATGGTGGATTCCACAGCGTGGAGGGAGGGTTTATTCATGCAAAACTCCTGACCCCAGGAGTCTCCTAGAAATTGTTTAATGGGATTTTAAGTAGAACTGGAATTTCTGAAATCACAGGGAGAGAAAGAACCAGGAAAATACTATTTGTTATTGTTACTATAACCTTAGTTTATATTCCTGGATGGAAGAGCTGGGGAAATTTGGGTCTACATGAGATCGTGGCTATGCTTGGAGGAGAATAAAACACTATGCAAATATGATGTGGTACACGGAAAATGCTGAGCTGGGAGCCAATAATTCTAGTTCTAGTCCTAATTCTGCCAGTAACTTTCTGTCAGGCTTTGAGAAAGTCCTCTTTACAGCCCTACACCTTGGCGGCTCCACCTGTAAAATGAAAGTGTTGGTAGATGATTCGGTCTGCTCTAAGTTTTTATGATTCAAAACTGCATAGCCCTGTATGGCTTCTAGCTGGGTGACTGTAAGGCCTATTTTGCTTAGAATAGAATTGATTAACACCTCTTGTCTGGACATGATTATTAGTAGCATCTTTCACTGTCAAAAGTGTGCCAGTTTGGACAAAAAATTATGTGGTTGTCTTGTGCTTCATGAATATTTGTTCCTTGTGTTTCTTGGCTGGGTTTTCCTTCCTGGTCCAACTAATCTAACTTTTGCCTCGTAGTCAATATGAAGTGACCTACTGTTTAAGCCAGGGAATAAGTCTGTTTTGCTTTTTGACTCTCCAGAAGGAAATTATATCAGCTGGACTGGAAAAGAGGAAAACCTTTAATGCAGAAAAAAAGTAGTTGGATATAACACTGCAGAATCAAGGACATAGTATGCCACAAGAAAGTCATTCCTAAACATATTACGTTTGATGTTTTTTTTCATCAAACTACCTACAATCATAATATATCAATACTGACTTCATATAACAAAAATTAATCAGAAGGTATAGAATGAAAAAGGCTAGGTTAAGAAGTCAAAGGTTGAAACGAAAACTTCTGACAGTCTTTTGAGTTTTTTAATGTATTGCTTGTCTTCCTGCTGGTTCATCCTCATGCTATCATGCTAGTCACATAAGTCATGAGAGTCACTATGCCAGAAAAAGAAACAATATCTTCACTATTGAACAAAACATTATATTCTCCTTCACCCACTCAAATTCTATAGAAAGAAAGTGTAAAAAAGGAAATACACCTTGCGTTTATTCTTTTTAGAAAAGTTAAAGTGTACTATATAATGTTATTATACTGTTAATTTGTTTAGCAAAGCTTTTCTTCTCAGGCAGTGAAATATAGACTTTCAGTGCAGGCCAGATCAAACAATCCTAAACTTTCTGAATGCAGTTTGGAAAATTACATGATAAGTAAAATCTAATCTGTGTTTCTCGTTCAAACTCTCCTTCCCTAACTTTCTGGGGAACTTTCAACTATTCAGTGCAAAAATAAAACATGTTAATGATTAGACAAATATCGCCAAGCTGGCATCCTAACGGAAATACTGTTTCTGCACCCTGCTCTCAGGTTAGAAATAAATTTCGAGTAGCCATTGCTTACTTTCCAGAAAGACCAGTAGTTCAAAAGGAAGTGTTGTGGAAGAACTTGTACTTTTTGTGAACCCTGTAAACTAGCTTTGGGTTTAGTTTACTAAACTAACCCTTTTGGACACTGTCAAGATGGATTACTGGCTAAAAGATCATATTCCTTGGAAGATGCCAACCAAAAACTCAAATGGAAGACTGTGCCCTTGATGCTCTGAAACAAAGATGTCGAAGTAGCCCATTTCTCCCAGAATGCTTGCTCCATGGTCAGGAAATGACCTGAAGGGGACCCACGGCCTGGCAGGGGCTCTGTGGTCTACACCCTAAAGAGGAAGAAACCACCAGCAGCTTTTATCTGGTTCAGTCCAGAGTTTAAAATACCATCCCCTGTCTTTGCTAAGAAAGGGCAATTTGATCTTATGAGAAAACAGCAAAAAACATTTTGCATTCAACACACATATACACACATGCACACACACTCAAAACCTTGTTTGTTTGGTTTCTTATTGTTTCCACAATTATCTTAATTTAAAATGCTAAATGTTGTTAGGACATTTTTCTTTGTTTCTGAGACACGTATTAAGTGAAAATCTTTTTATGTTGTTGGGCATTTATGCTTAATCTGTTTCCTGTTAATAATACTTCTCATTTGATTGTAGAAAAAAGATAAAACAAGCGTTGTCTCTTTGCCTACTTCTGGTTTAAGATATTTGACTGTTGGACTAAAGAAAAGGGAATGTGGTTGCTGTTTGCCAAGCCTGGAACAAAGGAACTTGCTCTGTGCTTGCTGAATTCAATTGGTCCTCCTTCTGACCTGCAACCCCCTCTCCTTCCCAGCCACGTTCTCATTATTTGAAAGTTTCACCAGTGTGTACCTCATTTTGAGGATTGATGATGTACTTAGTTTCATCTTATTTACCCAAAATTTGTGCTAAAATAGAAGTTATGCAGTAGCTGGTTTATATCTTCAACTTTTGATAAAGATTGACCAGGCCAGGCCCAGAGACACAGACCATATTCAAGACAAAGTCACAAAATCAAGGTAGGTGAAGATCCAGGCCCAGAGAGGGGAAGACTGCAGGCGTGGGGGGATAATGTGAGTAATCAGTAATGCCCCATAGACTCTGCTCCACAGTCAGGGATATTTTTTTATACTCCTGGATTTTCTACTAAGAGCAGGTGTCTTCGGGCCCACCTCAGACAAGCAATCCTGGTGGGCGTGGGGGCTGCAGGTGCTCCCAGCACCGACTGCAGCAGGAGCAAGGTGCTACAAATCTTGGAAAGATTTTGCCTTCATAACTTTTATTTTATCATGGTTAGAAACAAAACTAAACAATTTCAGTAATTCTATTTAATGGAAACGAGGGGAAAAAAAGGCGACTGTGGAGTGCTTCCTATCACGCATGGAGCATAACAGTCACATAAACCTAAGGGGATGCTAAGAACCGGGGACACCCAATGCAAGGGGAAAATAAAAGCGAGTCATCCAAAACATTTCTGATGAATTCAAGTATATTTGAAATAGGAAAAGTGCCCTTTCTGAATCATAAAATTGACAGACTAAGCAAAGAATTGATTCTATGCTTACTGTAAGGAGCTGTTCAGTGTTGGGGGGTAGAATTCATGGACTAAGTTTAGTGAGCTGACAAGGTAATTTACCTGATCGGAAAGAAACTATCAAGGCGAGAGGCCTAAGGGGAAAGAGACATGTATTTTGACCAGGTTTTCTTGTTCTCCCGCATGGTCTGGCCTTGAAAGACAGATCACAGCATAGGAATAAAAAAAAAGTTGAAGTGTCCCAAGAGATGGTAAAATAGCTCTCTATCAGAGAAGGCAGAGTTATTCCTGAAACTGAATAGGTGAAAAAAATGAAAACTCCAACAGCTTTCTAGGAGGAGGAAGAGGAGGGAAAAAAAGTAGAGGGTATTTCTGTGCAGCTCCTGGAGGTTCTATAGACAGGATGAGGATCTGGGACTTGGCTGGGATTAGCAGGTGCGCATGGATGAATCAAAGGTGCCCCAGGAGGGAAAAAGAAAGAAGGCTGGTTTTCTTGCAATAAGTAATGACTGATAATCACTGAAATGTGATAAAGAGATCAAATTGTATTTAAGTGTATTCCTTCAAATTTTATTCTGTGTTGTACATGCCCTATAAATGTGAAATAATTTAATACGATAATGGAAATTTCTTTTGATGTCATAATTTTTTTTAATTTTAGGAACTATAATTAGCTGTTTTCCTGCTTCTGCCACTTTTTCTTAATTAAGGAAAGCCTAGACCCTCTGTCCCCAAAGGAGAGATGAGGTTTACATGGTGGCATGCACTACAATTTCAGATTTAGTGCACAAATAATCAGCCCCCATAAGACTGGCTTTGAACATCTATACCTATTAAGTGACAGCAAATGTTAAACCTCGGGAATAACAAACACTCATTCTGATCATTATAAGGGAAAGATTAAAAGCTTTGGAGCCAGAGGGATCTGGGCTCAAATCCTAGTTACTGAGTAACCAGCTGTGTCATCTGTAACCTCTGCAAACTTAGTTCCCTATGTATACTGGCTAAAATTCCTGGTATGCTGTACTGTTGGAGGAAATTAGATATAATACGTTCAAGTGCTAACACAGTGGCACACAGAGCTTTAGCGCCTCAGCAAGAGCTCATTGTGGTTATTCCGGGATACTATAAGACCGTTCATATTTTTAGAACTATGGATACTAGTTATGTGGAGTATTTTAAACCTAGTGATTTTTAAAAGCACTTTGATCATCTAAATATAAAGTCATAACACAGCATTCTTAAAAATGGTTTTTGGAAATTTTAAGAGCTACAACATTTTTATTTAATGTAGAAATATTTTTGGTCTCACCTAGGGTGACCAGCTATCTCAGTTTGCCCTTAACTGAAGGAATCCCTGGGATGTGGAATTTTAGTACTCTCAGCTCTATCTTATAGGTATCTGGAGCCTTCACAAAACTGGGATTCTCAAAGTATGTTCCTCAGACCAGAGGCTTTACCTGGAAACCATTAGAAAAGCAAATCCTTGGGTTCCCACCCAGACCTACTGAGTCCAAATGTCTGGGGGTGGGGCCCAGCAATGTGTGTTTCATAAATTCTCCAGGTGGTTTTGATACATGCAGCATGCTGAAGTTTGAGAAACATTGGCCTAAAATATGTCACTTATGCTGGACTGAGACACTTCACAGAGGAG